>JAOANR010000013.1:11862136-12431492 GCA_030278955.1 Hygrophila difformis | reverse complement strand
AACCTGAACGGTCGCGATGTGCCTTTCCCTGCCATGCCGCCACGACGACAACAAGAAGCAAATAATGTCAGTTCACTTCCAACTTAGTAGTATTCATAAGAAAAACTGGAGCATACTTTACTTAGCTAGGTTGTGAGAAAGATTAGATACCAGCGTATGGCCCCCGGATAATGCTACAATGTCTCGGTCGGATAGACCCATCCGATAGAAGACATCCCTCAGGTGTGCAGCGTCTGCAATTACAACAGCAGGATCATATGGTATGGTATGGTATGCAAGAAGAGGAATGATAACGCTCACTTTTCAACTACTCAATATGGTAAACGCTCGATTTTTGTGGAGAACAATTGTCAACAACAGCAAATAGAGAATGAGCATGCTTCTGTTAACCATGAATACGACACCATTGCCAAATGGAGAATCACATGAGTTCCATAGGAAATTATGATGATGGGAGGATATCATCCTAACCTCCAATGGCATTCGGAAGGCGCCCTTCTTCAGGTGACGCAATGGAATCCTAATGAAACAACGCCATGATTTATTAGTATCAGAAAGGTTCTCCTCCATCAGGCTGTCTGGAGGAAAACAGACTTCTCTTAATGTTCCTACCTTCCTCCCAGGAGCAAATTCGACAGTAGGGCCTCCGGTTATCTCAACTGCAACTACCCCAGCTAGCTGAAAATGAGGATATTCACTTACAATGTTGTAAGAAACCCCTAATCAAGATACAAAAGTGATTCAAAAGCAGCATTTAATTTGTATCTCCTACCTGATAAAGATCAGCATATGTGATTTTTGGGTGCTTCACTTTTACTTCCTCTGTTATCAAAGCAAAATAATACACACAGAATTAATCTAATGCACAACTCTATCGACTTCAGCAATATATCCAATTAACATTGCCTTCCATCTGGACTTAGAACTCAGAAATATGTATGGATTAGAAACAAAATGCATCTATGTTAAGACTTAAGAGAGGTGTTTCAGTTTATGGTTAGCAAGTATACCTAAATCTGAAACTTGAGATTTAAGACAATGAAACACTGTCTTCAAAGACCATGTTAACTTCACAAACCAATCAATATCTAGAAGGGAAATATGCCTATAAAATTCAAAGATATGTGGTACTCACCACACATATCAATTGCAATTTTAAGGCCACTATTTGCAGCATGCTTATACTCCACTTCATTCCTAATCGAACCATTGGGGCCTCCGGTCTTTGTTTTTACATCGTAAGTACCCGCATCATGCCACCTACAAGAATGAAATAAAATGCAAGTTAGACTCACAAGATTGGATTCTGTAAATCAGAACATCTTTATCACTTCATTCATTGTACAATCAATCAATGTAACTAAATGACATGAACACAGAACACCCTCTTTTCTGATCTTCCCATTCCCATAACATAAAATCGTACTGATGTAATCAGGTTTAATTCATCTGTTTTCACCCCTGAAAGCCTGATCAATGATCATCCCTGCTACATATATAGAATTTTCTTCAACAAAAAGAACATTAGCTTACGCCAATCGAAGCATAATTGGGGCGCAATTCTTGGAAGAGATGAGGGCTCTAAGATCCCTGCGTGCCCCCTCAATCTCCTTCCTATAATCTGTGGTACAGGCCATCGAAGAACAGAACTGAACACACCAAGATTTACAGCTCAAAGTCAATATAAGACAACTAATACCCGAGGAAATGGAAATCAAGCAATATATAGCTAGCTAGGTTCCAGATACCAACATATAGCCCTAGTAAAACTCATGCCAAATTAGCACCATACAAATGGAGACAACTGAAATAAGAAAGGAATAATACAGTTTATGTAGTAACCCAAGCAAAGAAAAGAATTGTTTATCGGTTGTTTATTCCTGTAGTTAACCTACCAAAGAATAATACTCAGATTCAAAGTTTGCATCTGTTAGGGTTTCCAAAATTTTCTCTATCAGAATAATGATGTATGATTCAGGTATGCTTTTCTGGCGCTTCCACCCCACATTTAGATACTTCCAATTTCCTCCATTCCACAAAAGAAGGCAGCTTTCAGGAGAGGTTCCAACATCTAAATAGATCTAATGAAGATCCAATGATGCGCCCGAGGTCATCTGATCAGGGACAAATCACAAATCTGTGCTTCCAGGTTCCAGCTACATTATATAGTAGTATGATTTATCAAAGAAGCTGCTTCAGTCCGTCAATTCACTCTGGTCAAGATAAGAGGCGGGAAAAGGAACTAATTGTACAAAAATGAACATATTTAATTTCTTATGTTTGCTGCTTGTTTAATTAACATAAGAAAGTTGACAAAAATCCCGATCATATTATATTGCATTGATCAAATGAATGCATTAAAAAAAAAAAAAATACATTTCATGTCCGGAAAGACTTAACACCACATTCAGTATTCATTTCAACAGACAGAGGACTTGGCTAACAACCTAAGGTCTGTTATAAGAGGACTAATTTGGACAGAGGTTGACTACTTTTGTGTGGCAAAATTTGTGGTAGATGGAATGGCTAACCATGGCATGCCTTGTACCAGGACAGAGTCACTACTTGTGTTTGCAAAGAGGATTAATTTGGACACAGGCTGACTACTTTTCTTTTCTGTGAAGTATATTGGAATTGGATTCCTTTGTCCTTGGTGTTTGTGATGTCAAATTTAAGACAGATACTTGACCAACATTTTTGAACCCCTCTTGTAAACAAAAAGCTAATTAAGAGAGTCTTGTCTTTCTACCAGGGGATTCGTATCTCCTGCAGCAGCAGCTTCTCAGTGAGTCTACAAATTAATGCCGACAAGTCCGGAGCAATGTTCGGAACCCGTAAAATAAATATTTCACAGCTTGAAATCTTGAGATCAGAATTATATTTTGGTCAGGCCTCTTGGAAAAAAAAAATATAAATAAATAAATTTTTCAGAAATGATTGATGGATGAAAAAATACAAAAATGGAAGGGCTCAGATGCGCCAATTTATCGTCCGACAATCAGACAAGCGGGTAACCCAACCCACAGAGCAGCGTCGAAGGATCCTCACGGCACCTCCAGGGGAATGCACAAGCCGGGAATCAAACCCGGGTCTGTACCGTGGCAGGGTACTATTCTACCACTAGACCACTGGTGCTTCTTGTATGCTAGAGAAATACTTATATTTTAACATTTCTGGTGCTTGTAGTTATTTCCCTAGCAATTTAATGCATTGATATATAAACTTAAGAAAATCAATCTATCTATGAATCTATATATTATTATTATTATTATTTGAACTTGACAAAAATGAAAACTGTAAATCTATGGAAATAGTCCATTAACATCAAAATCAATATGCAAATTTAAGTGCAAATTAAAATGCCTTAAAGAATAAACATTAAAAAAATATTGAAACCAGAATTTATATTTAGATTAAAAAATTTTACTATTTTGGATGGAGAATATAGTGTAATTCAAATTAATTTTCATTGACATGTGATGATGTGAATTACATGCACTCATTATCAATTGAAGGAGATGGTAGTTTCAAAGCCATTAAAAAAAAAAAGATAATAAATTAAAAATAAAAATAAAAACCCATATGAGATATTTATTTTTGAATGTTAATTTTATAACCTGTTTGGTATATACTCTTTAAATTTTGAATAACTAATATAAGTATTTTTTTAAAACATTGACACTCATGTGTCGATAAATGTATGTGGAGCCCAAGCCATACAAATTACAACGGGGAGAAAGGGGAGGATAGGGGCCGGGTGGGAAACGAACTCCCAACTACAAGATTGGAAGTCAGGAGACATAACAATTGGACCAAGTCCACATTCCCCTAGTATAAGTAATTTGATTTATTATTTAGATGAAAATTTGATAAAATTTTAAGTTCTAAATAACTAATATTTTTTATGAATAACCGGGTATCCTCAGGTCACATTGGATTCAAGACTAATCCCTCGAGGATCTGCATAAGCAGTTAAGGGCGCATCTCCCGAAGTAGTTTTGCATACACAAGGCTCGAACCCGAGCCTTGATTAAGTTCTAAATAACTACTTAATGTAATTAATTTATTTTATTATTTATGAATTATGTAATAATTGCTTAAGCTCTAGAAGTTTAAGCAAATGTCTCAGTTTCAAGTCTTCGTGTATGCAGAATTCTGCTTTGGGAGAGGCAACCCTTCAATGTCCACCAGATAATCGAGAGATTAGTCTTGGTTCCAATGTGACCTGCGGATACCCGTTACAAAAAAAAAAAAAAAAAAAAAAAAAAAAAAAAAAACTATCACGAATAGATGGATTAGGAGAGGAATAAATAACCATAAGAAGAATATTGTCTGGACCAGAACCGATTTTACAATAATACATATAAATTGCTATTTTTTATTTGTGTTTTTTTTAAAAAAAATATTATGTGTGATTAATGGGGTGAAAACAGGACGGATAATTCCTGCCCGATCCGATGCAGAATTCGATTATATTCGAATCCGAATTCGAATTTTTATATCCGGTGGATATGGGACCGGATATGGGATTGCAAATATCCGCCCATATCCGATAAAACCGAATATAATGATATTATCCGTATTTTCTATCCGAATATCCGAAAATTTATATATATTTATATGTATATTATAATATACTCATATTAACTATAAAATAAATAAGTAATATTATATGTATAAAAATAATCAAAAGCTTGAAAGCCATATGTAATTAATTAAATCAAATCATATTAATCAACTCGACTACATCATTAGGTTCTTTGCATCTAAACTGTAGTATATAACATCTTGTAGTGATGCTATTTAGATGTCTTGAACGAAATAACTAATGATCTTGGAGTATATTCCGATTTCTCTTAAAAAATTATAAAAAAAAATTAATTTTAAAAATTATAAGTTTATCCAAGTAAAAATCCGAATCCGTCTCATATCAGTTTCCCGAAATATTCGAATTCGTATTTGTATCCGGCTTATTCGTATTCGATTCCGTATTCGACAAAAAAAATATGGGATAGGATACGGGGCGAGTACTATCCGCCCGTATCCGTCCTATTTTCACCCCTAGTGATTAAATAATTTTATTATAATAATCTGATATGGTTTCAATGGATCTGATCTGACCTGATTTTAATAAGAATAAGTAATAAGCTCTGGAATGAATTAAGAATGGGATTGCGCTTTGATTTAGTTTCATATTGTATGGGTGATTTTGTTCTTTTTGTGTGATGATTTTTTTTTGGAAAAGCTTTTGTGTGATGATTTTGTGGTATATAAAACATTTCTTTAATTATAAAGATTTTAAAATTCCAACTTTCTTATTTACCAAAAATTGGTGCCCTAATTTCTCTCTCCCACCCACCTCCTCCACCTGCAAGATGTTTTCCCTCAACTTGCTGCTGTTCCAAGTCATCCACTTCTTTTCGGTAAAATGGGTAAAAAATCGTCCATTTTCTTTTCAATTTTTTCAAATTGGTCCTTTACTAATTTTGACCCAATATATATAGTCTTCTATCTTTGCTAATTAAATTCAATTTGATTCTTTTTTACTAATGGTACAAAAATTAGACAGATGGCCCTCTAATCCTTTTTGAATGCAATGTGACAGATTTATGTGTCCAAGAACATCCCCTGTAAATCCAATTCAAGAACTCGCAAAAACTTTAATACCCACATTACAAGAACTACAACATTTGTGGAGAATTCGAAGAGTGCTGTCCTAAATGCTATACCTCAATAATCCGGGCACGGATAGCATCAACAATACCTTCACCATGTGAACTCTGCTCTTCTGCAATTATCATGAGGTCAGTGATGATGAGCTTTGAATTAATCCTCAACTTCGACAGGACTATCTCGTATAGCCGCACAATGTCCGATGCAAGGCCAACGCTGCCACGCCGCCAAATACCCAAAGCTCATCCTTTCGGTCCCTCACCTACGCCCTAAATCGACCTAGAATCGAAATCGAGGGGGACTTCATCCCTGCGCCTTCACTTTGAATTGATGGGGACTTGCTGAAATTCCCGCCGATTAAAGGCATAGGGTTCTGAAACCTCGATGAATGTTCCATACGATGATTAGGGGTTTAGCGAACACGGGAATCCGGGATGAAAAAAAAATTGATATTATGGTTTGAGCAATGCGATGCAAAAATGGCGTGAAACACAACTCCAATCTCAAATTTTAAATTCACCAAATCAAGAACGAATGATAATTAAGGAATCAAGCTTCTCTCGACAGGTGGTGGAATAAAGGGGAACAATGGAGCAATTGGCAACGAAATTATGGATAAAGGGAATGGCAAAAACAGTGGCTGCGGGAGCTACGTGAGGTCGCCGCAGCGGAAGAGAAAGATGGAGAGCTGGAGGGAGTTCAAGCTTTTTGCATTTACTTGGAGTGATGTGGTATTGTTATTGTAAACTTCAAGATGGAAGTTGTTTTTTTTATATCCCACATGGATTAAAATTTGTCTCATTTACTACCTTATATGGTTGGGAGCAATACCACCTATAACCAATTGGTTTTAAGTGTGAGCCTCACATTCATAAATTTCTACATAGTATCAGAGCCATGGTGCCCGAATTGGGTATACTTGACCTTGAATTTGGGGTTTGATTTCGAGATGGATATCATCTCGAGGGAAGAGTGTTGGTATCTCACATCGATTAAGAAATGTCCCATATACTATCTTATATGATTGGGAGCAACTCCACCTATAACTAATTGATTTTAAACGTGAGCCTCTCATCATCCAAGAATTTATACAGTTTTATTAGAAATCTAAAATGTAGTCAACAAGTGGCCTGGTCCAAAATGGTGGAGTATTTTTTATTTTAAACTTTAAAGCTTTTTGCCACGTTTCTTTAAAAAAATAGATTAAGAGTGCCAGGTGTCTGATTTTATACCATTAGGTTAAAGAGTTAAATTTTTTTTAGACCATAACAAGGTCTCATTTCCAGTTTTCTGCCATGAATAATTCATATTATGATTTTAGGCCACCACAAGGCATATGGGCTCGATTCTAGGCCAATTCAACCAATCCAATGACCTTTCGGGCCGCGTGAGTTACACTTGTGGAGTGCTGGAATCGAAAATCATGTTTATAATAATCCTTTGTTCATCCAACTAAAGTGAACCCTATAATGGAAGTTAACCCAAATTTGCTCACCATACCCTCAATTCCCAAGTGAACTGAACCTTAAACTGCAAATCGAAGTGCAGCCTACATTGCGAAGCTACTCCAGTAAACCCTAGATGAAAATGTACCATTCGCATGTGGAAGTGAACCCTCAGATTGCGAAGGTCACTGCGTTTTCTTCATACAAAATCTCAATGGGCATCCGACATGTGGACGAGAAATGGGATTGGTCGCCTCCCCTAGAGTGTTTGGTTTGAGTTTCTGAGTAGTTATGTTGAGATAGAATGAGTTATGATTATAACTTTGTATTTTAGATTCCGAAATTTCTATCAATTTTGTTGTACGATGATCGAAACTATAATTTGAGTTTATGGTTGTAATCGATAGGCGATTTCGATTGAAATCAATATAAGGTGTGACGCCAACGGTGAAGAAACAGTCTCCGGCCAAGGAAAACCATTTTCCGACCAAGTTATTTAATATTCCGGCCAAGTTTTGTGTCTGTGAGATACTGTTTCGATTTTCTGCAATTTGAACGCAGATTCGTGATCCACATGTCGAGAGGAGTTGAATGTTCATAAAATCTGTGGTTTTTGGTGAAGTTTGGAGCCTCGCCGGAAACACTAGTTATCGTCTTCTCCGGCGAGCCATTTTATGTCCGACAACGGTTTTGTGCTCTGAAAGTTTCTATGGAGTCCTTATATCTGGAGAATAATCCTATGCATTGATCTTGTAGATTAGAATGGTGCATCCTCAAGTTTCGGGACCGACATTAGAAAATTTTGGCAAGATAATTTTAGGGTTTGTTGAAATCCTTTTTGAGCTACATAGCCGAAGTCTTCATGAGGCAAGGAACCAAAATTGTATGTTACAGAGACGGCTTCCGAGAGTCACCAGACGAGTGTGCAAGACCGCCAACTGTGGAAGATTCAATTGATGTCCCATGGAGAAAGACCTTGTATGAGAATGCAATAGGAATGTAATGGATTTTGCACTCTTGCACACTATTCACCAAACTCAAGAAAGTGATCGACATGGACTGGTTTTTTTTTTAGCAAGAAAGTGATGTCCTATGGAGAAGATGACATATGTGGACCCACAAGTAACTAAAGTTTGGGATTAGCAAGAAAATTATATTGGTGCTTGATAGGGCTGGGCAAAAAATTCGAATCGAATCGTTGAACCGCTGATCCGAATTGAATCCGAATCGAATTTTCGGTTAACCGGGGTGTTCGATTCGGTTACAAATACCTCAACATAGGTATTTGTTCGGTTCGGTTCCGTTTCGGTTTTTAGGAATTTTTTCTCCCGGTTAACCGAACCGAACCGTATATTAATATTAATTTATATTTTTTTAAATAAAAAAATAATAATATACTATTACTCCAACTTCCAATGTAACCCTAATTTTATTCCCCTCCACTCCAATCTTCAGCGCCGCTGCATTTCCTTTCCCCCTCATCCACATCTCCTTCCAAATCTCTTCGCCATCTATCCACCTCCATTCTCCGGCCTCGCCGTCGCCTCGCCAATCTGTTAGCGGCACAATGCCGTTCAACCCCTTCGGGCCTTCCATTCCTTCGTGAGGCCTCTTTCGGCCTTCCCTTCCTCCGTTGATGCTTGCTCGTCCCTCTTTCCGCCGCACAGCCGCTTGTCCCTTCCTGGCGCTGCACACCCGTCGGTCGTCGCTGCACTTCTGGGCTCTGGCCTTCCTCTCTCGTTGCTGCTTGCTTCAATTCCAGTCTTCCCCTCCCGTTGTTGCTTGCTTTAGTCTTGATATATCAATATTTTAATGATCGATTTGTTCGATTGGTCTGTTGTTTAACTGCTTCGGTCTTGAATAGTCATTGTTTCCACTTTCCACTGCTATTAGTCGTAATATGGTTTGAATAGTCATTATGTTGCTTGATGTTCCACTGCTTCAGTCTTGTGAATTCTCCTTGATGTTCCTATTTTGATAGTGTTTAAATTTTTTAATACAATAGCTAAATGTTCTATTTTGATGACATTTCCTTTAGCAATTAATTCTCTAAACTTGTTTTTGAAAGTTTCTAAGTTAGTTTGATTCGGTTCGGTTTCGGATTATATTAATTTCAAATAGATTGTTTTTTCAGTTAACCGGGCATTTCGGTTATTCGAAGAGCATATTTGTCGTAATATGGCTCGATTCGGTTCGGTTCGAGTAATCCGCAAATATTAGGATTTTTCTCGGTTAACTGAAATTTCGGTTAACCGAATTTTTCGGTTCGGTTTCGGTTACTAATTTTATATTTGCTCGGTTCGGTTAGCAAATATCTCAAAAATCTCGGTTATCCGAACTGTGCCCACCCCTAGTGCTTGATTTCTTTGACAAGTTCGACATATGTGGCCCGAAAGTTCCTTAAATTAGTCAAATTGGCCTAGAATCGAGCCCAAATGCCATGTAGTGGCCTAAAAGAATAATATTCCCTCCGTCCCATTTAACTTGTCTTGTTTCACTTTTGCACACAATCCAATGCACTTTTTCAACTGTTAATATCTCAAAACATGTTCAATGAAAAATTATGCAAAACATTAAGAGCACTTGCATATGATCTTATTGTACTCCTCTTGCGTAGTGACACGGATTGTAGTACTTCATCACTTAACTCTTTGCATTTTCTCCCAACTCTCCCCTTCAATTTGTTGTTCACATCAATGAAATTGCCATTCATTTTCTGTAACTTTGCCTTGTTCCACAACCATGAAATAGTGCACCTAGCACAATTGTATTCTGCTGCTAATTGTAAAATAAGGCCTTTTGGGAGAGTATTTTTGTCATTTGCTGCAGATAGTAGCCTTTGCACAATCATTGTTCTTTGCATGTTCGATAAGTCTATTCTTTTCTTATGCTGATTTTTTGATTGCCTTTCTGGAATTTCTAACAGATTTTCTGTTTCTCCTTCAAATTCCAAATCAGAAAAATCAAAGTTTGAAGAGAAGTGTAAAACCTCATTCAAAGGATCCTCTTCAACCAAGCCTTCAAGTTCCAATAACTCACCCAGATCAATGCTTCCAGCATCAGAGAAAACCATGGTGAGAATGGCTCATCAAGGTGCAAGAGAGAAGAACCTGTGATTTCACAATTCAAATTTGGTTAAGATTGGAAGAATTTTGCTGTTGGAGTTGTTGGAGTTGTTGGAGTAGCAGAACTAATTATTTTTGGGGGAAGTTGGAGTTGCCAGGAAGCTTACCTAATGGAGGGTGATGTCTTCAATGTTGAACAGGGCTTTACAGAATGGCCAGAACTCTTCAACCTTGTAATTTTTCGTTTTACAGAATTATGGTATTGCAGTATTGCACCCAGATTCTCTATTTATGGGTGAGAATTTTGTACTTGTAGTAATGGATTTGTATGTTTTTGGGGGGAAAAACTCAAAATTTAAGTTTTTGATTCCCTCCATAATTGCAATGTTAATGTAATAGTAATAGGTTGAAAAATATGATAACTCTTTTGAGGTGTCAGAAAATAGTACTCAACATTTAAATTAATTATCAACTCTTCTAATTATTCTCTCTCTTCACTTATATCAATTTTAATGAGATTGCATTAAATCCCGTGCCCAATACCTCAGTAGCTATCAATTTAAAACGGAGGGAATATATATTATAAAACTACATGATCATACGATTCTAACAAGACCTAACTTGACTATTTTTCTCTAAATATATACTTGAAATAAAGTCGAGTCAAAGCTGAAGAATGAACAGTGTAAAAAAGTCAAACATGACAAGTGTGGTGGGACGGAGGGAGTATGAATTATTGATGGCCTAAAATCAGAAATGCGATATTGTTATGGTTCAAAAAAATATTTAACTCTAAGGTTAAAAGGATCTAATTGGATTTTTAATTAGTAAGAATAAGTGATTAAATTGAGCCAAAAATTATTAAAGGAGCGATTTGAAAAAAATGGAAAGAAAAAGGACGATTTTATCATTTTACCTATATTCTACAGTCTACACATTTATAAGAAATATTTGGAAAACATAAAAACATAAATTCCAAAAAAGTTACGTCACAGCTTACGTCTTGCTATAACATAATAACGTCAGCAGTGATGCACCTTCCATGGTCAGGCCACGTGTACGCCTTGCATAACCCGTGGACGTTTGCGATGGGCCCGGTGCAGCTACACCACCATAGGTTCACGGGCTTTCACCCTCTGGCCTATATATAGTGCCCCCACTACGCAGTGCTCCATTCTCAGTTCTCGCTGGCTCACAAGTATACAGTTCAGTCCGCACTCATCTACCCCAATTCAAGTTTAAATCAAAATCCGCTCAATGGCGGGGACTGTGCCGAGGATCAAGCTTGGTTCGCAAGGCCTAGAGGTCTCCAAGCAAGGGTTGGGATGCATGGGGATGTCCTTTAACTATGGCGCGCCAAAGCCCGAGTCCGATTTGATTCAGCTTATCCACCACGCGATCAACGCAGGCGTCACATTTCTCGATACCTCCGATGTTTACGGTCCTCACACCAACGAGATTCTTATTGGAAAGGTTGGTTAAACTTCTCCTTCGCTTGCTATCCCTTGTTTTTGTATAGATACTGTCTGCAGCATCGGTCCTCAAAATTTTTCGAAAATATGTGTTTATTGTTTTGTACTGTTGGATAGTGTTTGAGACTTGATGGTATGTATAGAATATTGATTTGGATAATCTTCCTTCAGGTTAACTGGTTAACGGTCTGAATATTTTGATTTCTGGCCCTGTGGGTTTATATTGATAATTAATGGGGATCAAGTTTTAAAATGTATCAGAATTTGTTGAAATATCGATTCGGAAGAATCATTTTTTATTTGAGCTTCCAGAATGCACCCTAGGAAATTATACCAAGTGATCCTCGACTTTCAAAGTAAAGAAGTTAGATAGATAGTGCACATATCATATATGCACCTAAAGGAATTAAACTGACCTCAGTAGCAGTTTAGACATAAAGCATGTTGCTATGTAATTAAATTAAACAGAAGGATTTTTTCGAGTCTATGAAGTTCAATTTCACAGTGTACGTTTGCTGACCAAATGAACCACCATAATGTCAAGTGTGTTCATAAATTTTAATTTTAGTATTACAAAATGCGCTGCCCTTGTACTCTTCTTTGCAAAGTTTGGTTTTGAATGAGGCATGAATCATTTGAATGCACATAGATAGTTAGGCATGGTTCGCCGTCTCGGCCGAGACGGCCGAGATCTCGCCTAGTCGTAACTGGAACGGCAGGTGCCGTTCCGAGAACCATACCCGGTTCAATTTTTAACTCATCTTCGCGATATCACCGAGATATCGCCGAGATATCACCGATATCACCGAGATTTTGCCGATATTTCATTTAAATATTTTTTGCTATAAAATGCAATGACCCGATATTTGTCCGATACGCCGGGACGATACACCGCGACCGATGTGGAACTACTACGACCGCGACGCGACCGATTCCCGCGATGGCGAACCATGTAGTTAGGTGATGTATATATGCATCTTCATGGATGAGCTCCTATGTTGATATACAAACTTTCTAACTATTTCAGGCTTTGAAAGGAGGAATGAGAGAAAAAGTGCAAATAGCTACTAAATTTGGGATCACGGTCAAGGATGGGAAGATGGAGATATGTGGTGACCCGTCATATGTCAGGGCTTCATGTGAGGCTAGCTTGAAGCGCCTTGATATTGATTGCATTGATCTCTATTATGTTCATCGGATCGACACTCGTGTACCCATTGAAGTAACGGTGCGTACCCTTTCACAAGCATCTCACTTCTGAAGAATTCCTTTGTAAATGATAATTGATTGCTCATTTTTTGACCGTATTATATTTATTACATAGATCAAGTTGAATAGATACTGTTTCTAAATATTAATTCAGATTATCGTTATCAGTGTTATCAGTATCTTCAATAAAGAGTATAAAAACAACCGATGAACGAATGAAATCTGGTTCACTTTATAAATGTGGTTCTTGCCTTGCAATTGACATCAAAGTAACAAAGCAACAAGTCTATTTATTCACCTGTATTACTTCTCCTTTGTATATGGTGTCTTGTTATATCCATATGCATGAAAGAAGAGTTGTGGGAACAAATAGGGAATAAGGATATGATGAGACTTTTCTGCACAATCATGAAGTTAAGATTGCTTAGAGAATCTTTGGCTGAATGACTTGTTATGTTGAGGAGATAGAAAAGATATCTTAATTGAGCACCAGTCATGGGCGGATCTACGATTGGGGTAGCACATGACGCAACTTAAATTGATGAAACTGCTATTTTAAGGTAGAATTTGTTTATTTTTATTTTTTTTTTACATTTAACTAGATTAGCCTTGGTGCCATCACTTAATTTTTATGGTGGCGCCACAATCATTCATCTCAACCAAGTTTTCCTCAATACTTTTTGTGTTGTAACTATTATTCCTAATTTCGATATAGCTTCCACTATTTTTTCGTACACCACTTAAAAAATTTATGCATCCGCCACTGGAACCAGTGCCTTGCAGCCCCACAAACAAACAATTGTCATTCTGGAAATCTAGTATATCTAGTGCAAGACTGCAAGGAATGTTCTGTATTGTAATTTAGCATCAGTGCCTTTCTGAGTTGCAGGTTGGCAGTGCCACAGATAAACAATTGAAGTTGTGCTGATTTAATTGTTTTAATGCATGTAGTGTGCCATCTTCGGTTGGTTTCATCTAGCACCTACCTTATTCACTTCTTAGCGGAGACTATGCTGACTGTTAGGCCCATGATGCTTTATTGTCTGACATAGTTTGAATAACTGATTAACAGAATTATTAGAAACTCAAATGTAGGCCAAAAACAGAAGTTTCATTTGTAACATATCTGGTTGTGGAAGGGGAGATTCAAATTGTTTATATGCATGTGGTAATCTGAATGTTTGTTTCTGAGTGTGCTTCCTAGTATTATGCACAAGAATGATTAATCTAGCCAGGAATTAAAATTGAATCCAATGATGACTTGATGTTCTGTTTTCCTTGAGTGTTAAATATGCATCTTTATATGGGTTTAAATTGAACCATAAGTGGGGTTGGGACTTATCCAAGTGGTAACTCCCCCAATTCCCAACCTATAGGTCGGGGTTCGAATCCCCAACGCCCCCCTATCCCTCCCCTTCGTTCCTTTTGTAATTGTTTGGCATGAGCTCCCACCATCCCTTTCCAGGCCTTCAATGGCTCCTCTAAAAAAAAAAAAAAAAGAAAAATTGAACCATAAGTGGCAGACTCTTTGTTATGATGTTTCGTATCCTATGCCTCATTTGCTTGGTCTCTAATGGTGTCCTTAGTACAATTACAATATCCTTTTCTTTGCTTTACCAGATGGGAGAACTAAAGAAACTGGTTGAAGAAGGGAAAATTAAGTATGTTGGCCTTTCAGAAGCCTCTGTATCAACAATTCGAAGGGCTCATGCTGTTCACCCCATCACTGCTGTTCAGAATGAATGGTCATTGTGGTCGAGGGATTTGGAAGAAGAATTAATTCCCGCATGCAGGTAAGGTTTCTCTCTCTCTCTCTTTCAGAAATTCATAATTATGGGGAAGGGAATAATAGTATTTTATTTAAAATTGTAAAATGAATTTCAGGGAACTTGGTATTGGAATTGTTCCATATAGTCCACTTGGACGTGGCTTCCTGTCATCAGGTCCCCAGTTGACTCAGAACTTGGAAGAGGGCGACGTCCGTAAGGTTGGTGCATATTGGCATGCATCTCTTTTGAACTACTCGTTTAGAATATCTTCAATGGCGGTTTTTCAGGATGTTGCATCATTCATGAGCAATTATTTTTTGAAGGTTCATCCGAGGTTCCAGGGAGAAAATCTTAAAAATAACGAGATAGTATACAAACGAATCACAGAAATAGCTACAAGGAAAAAGTGCAGTCCCTCTCAACTTGCATTGGCGTGGGTGCACCATCAAGGAGACGATGTGGCCCCTATTCCCGGCACAACCAAGATCCAGAACTTGAACGACAATATCGGTGCTCTATCGGTGAAACTGAGTCCGGAAGAGATGAATGAACTCTCCACATTAGCTGATCTTGTTCAGGGAGACAGGCATATTTACATGACAAGCACATGGAAATATGCAGACACTCCACCCTTGTCGTCCTGGAAAGGTCTCTAGAGTGATGAGTGTTGCTATTTGCTCAAGTGGAGCTGAGCCTCCTTTAAGATGTGTAGCCTTCTACTAATAGTACAATAATTGTTGAGTGGGGCCTCGTGTAATATAGAAGTACTAGTACTACTATTCTTTGAGTGGCTTCTGTAAATCAGAACATCTTTATCACTTCAATTCATTCTACAATCAATCAATGCAACTAAATGACATGAACACAGAACACCCTCTGTTTTTTTGATCTTCCCATTCCCATGACAAAATCATACTGATGTAATCAGGTTTAATTGATCTGTTTGCACCCCATGAAAGCCTGATCAATGATCACCCCTGTCGCACATATAGAATTTTCTTCCACAATAAGAACATTATTAGCTTACGCCAATCGAAGTATAATTGGGGCGCAATCCCTGCGTCAATCTCCTTCCTATAATCCTTAGTACAGGCCATCGAAGAACAGAACTGAACACCCCAAGATTTACAGCTCAATATATAGTCAATATAAGACAACTAATACCTGAGGAACTAGAAATCAAGCAATATATAGCTAGCTAGGTTCCAGATACCAACATACAGCCCTGGAAAAAATCATGCCAAATTAACACCATACAAATTAAATGGAGACAACTGAAATAAGAAAAGGAATAATACAGTATATGTAGTAACCCAAGCAAAGAAAAGAATTGTTCATCGGTTGTTTATTCCTGTAATTAACCTCCCAAAGAAATATACTCAGATTCAAAGTTTGCATCTGTTGGGGTTTCCAAAATTTTCTCTACAAGAATAATGCATATATACTATGATTCGCCACCTAGCCACCCACAAGAAAGGTATGCTTTTTCTGGCGGTTCCACCCCGCGTTTAGATTCTTCCAATTTCCTCCATTCCAAAAAGAAGGCAGCTTTCAGGAGAGGAGGTTCCAACATCTAAATAGATCAAATGGAAGATCCAATGATGCGCCAAAGGTCATCTGATCAGGGACAAATCACAAATCTGTGCCTCCGGGTTCCAGCTACATTATATAGAAGTATGATTTATCAAAGAAGCTGCTTCAGTTCGTCAATTCACTCTCGTCAGAAGATAAGAGGCGGGAAAAGGAACTAACTTCACGAAAATTAACATCTTTAAATAGACAGAGAGAGGACTTGGCTAACAACTTTAAGGCCTCTAATGAGAGGGATTAATTTGGACATCGGTTGACCACTTTTCTCAGTTTGTGTGGCAAAATTTGTGGGTAGATGTAATGGGCTAACCATGGCATGCCTTGTACCTGCAGGATTCGTATCTCCTGAAGCAACTTCTCAGTCAATCTACAAATTAATAATGCCAACAAGCCCGGAGCAATGTTCGGAACCCGTAAAATACTAGTATTTCATAGCTTATACTATATATGTTTGAATCAGAAGTATATTTTGGTCAGAAAAGACATTGCATTGCCTTGGGGGAAAAAACAGCTACTTTTTCCAAGAAATACAAGTTCATGCGTTTGTAATGAAATGATGCATGCATATTGCTAGCTATGGAGAAATTAAAAAAGGAAGGGCTCAGATGCGCCAATTTATCATCTGAGAATCAGACAAGTGGATAACCCGACCCACGAAGCAGCGCAGAAGGATCCTCACAGCACCTTCAGGGAATGCACCAGCCGGGAATCGAACCCGGGTCTGTACCGTGGCAGGGTACTATTCTACCACTAGACCACTGGTGCTTCTTGTACACTAGAGAAATACTTTATATCTTAACATGCTGATACTTGTAGTTATTTCCCTAGCAATTTAATGCATTGATATACTCCCTCCGTTTTTTTTTAAGTTCACCATTAGCATAGTAGATACTATTCACTGAGTAACTTTAATTCAATTTTTTCATATAGTTATATAAGATAAAACATAGTCAAGTGAGATCTTGTTAGATTCGTCTAATCACGTAGTTTTGCAATATCAAATTTTTATAATTTTTACTTATATATAATATGAGATATTGATGATTGAAAATGTGCATTGGATTGCGTGCAGTGCAGGATGGGTGAAGTTAAAAAAAAACGAAGGGAGTATAAAGTTTATAGGGGGGTGTATTGGTTTGAGATTTTATTATATTTTTATGAACTTGAAAAAGTCGGTGGATTTAGAAAGTCCATAGACTCCACGTAGAGTTGATTGATTTGTATAGAGTCCATGAAGAGTCTGGCTGATTTTAGAGAGATTTCGTATAGTTATAATTTTTAAGAGAATCCATTAAAATCTATAAAGAATTAAAATCCATAGAGTGTTGAATACCTCTAGATTTTTAAAGACTTTCTAAAATCTAAATTGAATACACCTAGATTTTTAAAGACTTTTTAAAATCTAAATTGAATACACCTCAACTTTCAAAGTCAAAAAAAATCCCATAGAATCTCAATCCAATACACCCCTTAGTATAAGAAAATTAATCTATCTACTTATTATTATTATTTGAACTTGACAAAAATGAAAATTTTAAATGTGTGGAAATACTTAATTAACAGCAAAATCAATATGCAATTTTAAGTGCAAATTAAAATGCCTTAAAGAATAAACCTTAAAAAAAATATTGAAACAAGAATCTAGATCTAGATTAAAAATTTTAATTTAAAAAAAATTAATATTTTTGATGGAGAATATAGTGTAATTCAAATTAATTTTCATTGACATGTGAATTACATGCACACATGATCCTCGAATAATTAGTCTTGAATCTAATGTGACATGGGATACTCGGTACACGCCAAAAAAACTTGAATGAGAGTACAATTATTTCAAAGTCATTAAAAAAAGATATTAAAATAAAAAAAAAATACAAATAAAAACTCATATGTTGTGTATATAGATAAGTATATGTGTATATATGTGAGTGTAAGTTTATGGCTTTTGTGGATGTTTGGGAGTCAGCAGATCTGCTAGCAGATAGCATATTTGGATAGCAGATTGTGAGACAATTCTCTCTCCGGATCCGCTATCCGCTAGCAGATCCGGCGGCTCCCAAACATCCCTTTATCTTTATGAACTAGCTTTAATAACTGAAATTTTATGAACTAGCTTTAATAACTGAAATGAAGAGATAGAGTTAAAGGAAATTGGAGACAAGAGGACGAGACAATAAAGAGAGAGAGGAGATTAGTAACTCACTTCAATAGTTCAATTCTTATATCATATACATAATACACTGATAGATGAAAACCTATATTTATAGGCAACTAAATCATCTCTCTAGGTTACAAAATGTGATTTGATGATTATATCAGAGAAATGCTTAATCACTAAGATATCCAATTCATGCATCTACATGTAACTTCATATGAGTTATTTATTTTTAAATGTTCATTTTCTGACGTTTGGTATATACTCATTAAATTTTTTTTCAATTTAAATTTTCAATAACTAATATAAGTAATTTGATTTATTATTTCGATCAAAATTCAATTAAATGTTAAAGTTCTAAATAACTAACTAATGTAATTACCGCCAAAAAAAAAAAGAGAAAAAACTAATTAATGTAATCAATTTATTTTACAATTTACTACTTATAATAGTTGCACAACAATCTCTATCACAAATAGATGGATTAGGAGAGGAATAAACAGCCGTAAAAAGAATATTGTCCGGACCAGAACCGATTTTCAAATGAATAAACCTCGGCGGTGATATAATCTCCTCAAAAGCATAGCCAGAATTAATCGGCTTAATTGGCACTTTATATGTTAGTATATGAATTATGAATGCCCAACACTTTATATATTAGCCCAATTCAGAACTCCTTCAAATAGCCTAATTGGCAGTTTGGCAAAGGCACGTCTGACGGCGGTAATAAGTTTTTACCTCCATAAAATCATGGCGTACCAACAATTGTAGCTACTGTCTCAACCCCCCCTAAGAATCTGTGGCATTAACTTCTTCCTCTTCGTCTTCAACCTCCGGTTTAACAAAGAACTCTATGTAAGCAATTCGACTCGGCTGTTGTTGATTCCCAGCCGGTGCTGTATCTATGTGGGAATGTGGACCCGATGGCTTCGCGACCGAAACAAGATGCTGAACTTTGAGCATACCACCTCTACCAATACTCAACTTGCTCCCGCGATTGTCTCTTATCACACTGCTTGGAATGTTTGAGGTTGTTGCACGAAGAAATTTGTACTTGTACCTGTTCCACATGCCAACCATGGGAGAATCACACCACACTAATCACGATGTGGGAATCAACCATTGAATAGCTCGCAGGTTTAGATGAAAAAAAAAAAAAGAAAAAAGAAACAAAGCTACCTGTGAGAGACACGACGATCACAACTATATGCAACCAGCAGGTCAGTATTGGCATAGTACTTGAAGTCTATCTGCAAGAAGGTCGACAATGCTGTAATCCAATGACAAAGAAGTCCACTCCACCTAACAAAATTTTCATGAGACTACTTTAGGTCCACCTGCAAGTCTCCATGGCCTTCACCTTTGAATGTAACGCATGGGGGTGTTGGCTGTAGCACAATCTGAATGCTAGACCCCGGCCACTCAAGATCATCAATGGCCTCCTTCAGAGCTGCAGACTATCGACCTGGTGTTAGTTCATTTGTTTCTGACAACATAACGAGGGGCAGCCCAGCATGTAAGTGAGTAAAAATATGTAAAATCATAATGTCGACACTTATATCATACTTCCCTGCTTCTTGACTCTAGGTAGACCCTCCCATGGTACTCCCCACTAGGGCTATATGATATGTGAAGTTGGACACATGAAAATGCATACCCAATAGGCTTAGAAAATGTTCAAGCATGGATGCAGGACAAGATGAAAATTGTAAACCAGATCACATCACAGGAGACCCATTATGTTCATGACATAGGCATATCAATTGTTGGATGGGGAAGATAAGTATACTGCTAAATGGAGTAAATATATTAAATGCACATGAGACTACCATAACTACAAGAGAGGACTTGGAAACAATTAATACAAAAAACTCCGAAAAAATATATTTAACTCAAATTACACCAGCTGGCAGTAAACATCAATATAAAAGTACAATGTAAAATGTCCAAAGCTGAATTTCAATATTTTGCTTAAATAATGCCCATGTCAAAGTTTCACGGCTGAACCACAAAATATTGCAAGTCAGTTCACATAAAAAGTCAGGATTTGTTTCTGCGCATTCTTGGGGAAATGCCAAAATTTCAGAAACCTTAGAGACTTTTCAATCTCATCCCTCAAGAACTCACTCTCGAAGTTCAGGAATTTCATTATGAAGATATTGATATTTGGGTTTCTACAGTTTAGGGCTATTCATTTCATAGCATGATGTCCCCAGGAAGTATATATAGTTATATACACGGCTCAAACAGGTACTGCAATGGGATTGCCTTTATGCAACAATCCTTTTATGGCTGGTTTGAGCTGTCCACACCAAGTTTTAATATAGAATTAGAATGGAGTCTTTCCTACATAATTAAGCTTAGATGGAGTTAGGGGTATATTATGCGCACACCTTGCACTTAATGAACCATAAATCTATTCATACTCCTTTGAGAAGTAGAATATTTTAACAATCAAATCTACTTCCAGCAATAACAAAATGAAAACAGAAGATGACCAACTTGCTTCCTTTCAAGAATACACCTAGGCAATTACAGTTAGAAAGCATCATAAACTGGAATTATGTTTTGAGAACCATAAAACCATTTTCAGTTCATGGGAAGATTTTAGTTTGTACATCATAAACATTTTCATAGATGAGAAAGCAATAATAAAGCTTTAAACAGTGTTGACCTACACTTGAAAATCATTCTAGCCGCTAGCCACAGAATAAGTTGGAGATTTACAAATGCCCTTCTGACATTTAGATTTAATATACCCCAAGCAAAATCTTCTCTAAGCCAAAGCATATTGTTATTTTTAAATTATTACAAATTTTAAAATTAAATTATTATTGCATTAAAACAAGAAATAATATCTTATTTTTTCCTCCAATACATGTTTTGAGCACACTCGGAAAACAAGGAAAAATGCACATTTTTACTGCTCTTTAGAAAATATTGTACATAATTTAACCAGGCTTCTATAAAGAAAACAAAGTTGTAAGAAAGATCAGATATACTTTAACTGTAAAGCTCAAAGGAGTGCTTCCAGCAGGTTCAAAGTTGTAATCCCACGAGATGGTCTCAGGAATCCGTGTCCTGATTTCCCCATAAATGCAGGCATTTGGAGAATCAACAGATCTAAACCATAGAAGAAGAAAAAAGGAACAAATAGACCATATTAGGCGAAATGAACATGGACTAAGAACAAAAGGGACTTGACAAACAAGTGTAGTATTTTCGAGCAATTTTATTCTCTGAGGAATTGTGAGCAAATCATCTTTAACTTTATGCCCCTTATGTCTCAGCATTTTCACAATCTAATGTTTTGTAATTTCAGTTCAATCTCATACACCATTATTAGTTTGCTTGTTGATCCATTATTATTTTGGTTGTCGGAAACTAGTTCACCGCTTACTACTGCCCTAAAAAATCAAATATGCTGTTTTCATCCACTTACTAATGGAAAGTGATGCTTTGCTCCTACAGCATTGATTTATACCAAGATATGAATTGAATTCAAATTAACAAATTATCTAAAGCACACAACTTTAGCACTGGCATACTACAATTGTACTCGATGTGCGTAGGTGGCATGAATAACAGACTGCTGGTTCATACCTTAGCAGAAGTTGCATATCGGGCCCAGGGTAACGGATCTCAAGAACATTGGACCGCCCAGGAACTGAAAAGGTATTGAGGCAATCAACAAAAAGTCCCAAGCTCACCCCAAATCGCGGCCGGCCGTGTGCCCGAAAATCATATCTAACAAATAGCTTCAAAGAAACAAATACACAAAATTAACGTTAGCAAACAGAATATACCATCGCCTATTGGATAAATTCTCTTTATAATAATACCAATTAGTGCTTGAAATACAAGAGGACCATAAATACAGAAGGTATAACATACCTCGCGTTGTAAATAAACCTTTGCTTGAAGGCAACTTGTTTCTTCAACAATTATAACTATACCGTGTTCAGATAGTTCAACAACAGCATCCTTGCGCAAATTTTTAGTGATTTGATTGCAATTAACAGCTATGATGAGAAATTTAAAACGAAAAAATGAAAGCGAATGTGCAAAAAATGATGAAGAAACTACCTGGTAACGCTTCCAGCGGACGGAGGTGAGGGCATCGACGACCCCTTGGACGCTTTCCAATTCGCATATCAAATCCGAAACCTCCGCATCTGTGTCAACCGCCGCGGAAGAGCTCATTCCGCCGACCGCACGCTGTCCTTGGCGCCAAAAATTGGTGAAAGGAAGGGCAAAGAGAGGGAAACCAATGAACCTTAGGGCGTAGAGGTGTCAAGCTCCGGCTGGCGGGAACATGGGTAAATCCCCGGTTTTTTATTTAGTTAATAACTAGTATTACCCGCTCGCGCGATATGTGCGGGAAGATAAATTTCTAAAATATAAAAAAAATTATTTAGAGATTCAACAAAAGAATAAATTGTCCTCACGATTGAATGAAAGAAAATGTATAAGGTAAAATAGTTGATGATTGAAGTAATGAATAAGAAATTGATCAAGATTAAAGGAATAAAAGTTTTGACTGTAAAACTGAGGCTTAATTGTCAAGGCCGAAGGAATATCAAAGTTTTCCTATTTATTTTCTTGCTCCGGGCTCCTCTAAAGAAAATAATTTATACATGCGTAAAAGTAATAAAGATGACAAAACAAATTTTTTTTAAAAGCAAAAAGAAAAAAAATATTCTAATAACGTCCTACATTCCTTTCCCATAGCATTTCTAAAAGTAATGAATTGCTTGAAAATTTCATGTGTAACACCCCGGTTTTTGGTAACCCAGGTCGGGATGTCACCGCCACATCTCCCTAGTAAGACACGGTTTCTCCGAGCTTACTAAAGAGATGCAAGGCTAGGTATTGCAGTGTTTAAAACATTTAAAGCATTCAAAATAGCCCATACAATATAAATCGGAAATAATAATAGCATAGCGCAGCGGAAATATTTAGTTTAATACAGTATCGCAGCGGAAAATATAAAAAGGGCCGACATGGCCAAAACACGGGTTAAACAGGCCCGTTCATAATATAGTCTAAGTACGAAGTTTAAAAGCAAAATAAAAGTTCCCAAAATCCCATGCATGATTCGTGCTCACACATGCTCATTCCACATATTCTGTAGAGAAAGGAATAAAAACGGTTTTGATCAGCAAAATTGCTGAGTAAGTTAACACATGCATGATCGTAGGGTTTAAAAGCCATAACTTTAATAATTTAACAAAGCATGATAATAACATAATATTTGATTTCATATAATCCATATCATATAGCACTATCTATCTCAGGCTCTATTTAATAACACATATCACATGGTTTAATCATAAAAGCCATACTTTTAAATAAAGCATCTAAATAATTTAATTTGACAACAATATCATTTAATCTAGTTTAATTTAATTTAGAATCCCCATTACATTCCCGATTTGGTATTTCAAGTTTCACGATAGAAATCGCGATGTCAACAAGTTTAGCCGGTAGCCCGGCGGCCGCGGCCGTATCAGCCATACCCAGTACCACTCCGGAGCCTCGGGAAACCCATACGGATATTCACGAGAGTGTAGGCTCTAAGTTTCGCCGTTTTGGCAATATCACATTTCAAGTATAGCGCGCGGGGTCACCATCGTCCATTACGGCACGAAGTGAATCGTTAGGGGGCACCCTGCAGAGCACTCACCCCTAATTTTAATTTATCAAGTTTGTAAGGGGATTTAGTTTTTAAAATCTTCCTTCCAATGTATTAATTTAGAAACAATATCTCAATTCGTTTCAACCCTAAAGGTTAATTCCATGTTTCAACAAGATTTCAAAGTTTCGTTTCGGTAAATCACAGTTTACTCCAAAATTCGTCTAAAATCAGATTTAATTCCAAAAATTCCAAAATTTCATATCTGACTCGGAAACATCAAGATCTACAACTTTCGTGTTTTAACTTTTTCAATCCGAGATACCTAAGTAGGTCAAAAACGCCAATTTTCGCATAACAAGAAATCTGTCCGAGTTCAAAGTGTCACAGTTTACAAATTTCACATTCTACCATATCACTTCAACTCCAAATTTAATGAAATTTGACAGGGATCATCTTAAGACATTTATCTACAACTTTCATGTTCGGCCAAAGATCTAAAACAGCCTAGATCCTATGTCAAAAACGTGATCAAGATCATTCCTAAGTTCTGTCCAAGATTTCAAGATCTAAAATTAAACAGTTCGGTTTCAACGGGTTTTCACATATCAAATCAACTCCAAAAATTCTCAAATTTTTACAGTAGCTAGGTCTAAGTCTTAGGAACGTTTTTCGTGTTTTGAGTTTTTCCGTTTGAGTTCGTTTTAAAGGTCGGAAAAATTCAACAATTCTGTTGCGTCGGTAGGAAAACAAAAGTGGACAGATTTATGATTCTTGTCAAATCTTTTAGGTTTCGAATGTTTTAAAATCTCCCAAAACCATGTAAGGTTAACTTACAGTATCTATGAACGTCGGGAATATCCAATTCGGAGGCGTGGCTTCCAGATCACCATTTCTCCTCTCCGTTCGTCGGGTTCTACGATCTAGATTCGATACGGGGGTGTAGAAAGAAAAAGGAGATAATTAGGATTCGTTTTCGAATCGTTTATTGAATAAAGATTGGACCGAGACTTACCACGACTATGGAGATCTGTAGAGAAGCTCGTCCAACAGCGTTCGTCTCGGTTTCGTGCCTCCGACGACTCCGGATTTAGGGTTTCGAACGTATAGAATGCTTTAGGGTTTCGTAAACTTGTTCGGGGCTCCCAAGGGGCTTATTTATAGAATTCTAAGTCCCTAGGGCGTCCTCGGCCGACCTAAAGGTCTGGAGTCGAGAGATGTTCAACCGAAAGTCGAAAAATCCGCGTTCGGGCGAGAGATTCACGCAACAACCAAATCTGTGGGTTGGCGCGGTCGTGGCGCGGTTTTCCCCTTCCAGCGCGCGGCCACCGCGCCGACTTCGCCTGGACTTCGGTCCGGGCGGGTCGTGCGATCCGTCGTGCGTTTCCGCCTCTCTTTCGGGTTTCTATCCCTCTATGCTCCCGGATTCCGATTCCCGGGGTATATTCGGGTTCTTACTTTCTCTCTAATTTTATTCTTAGTCTAGTTGGATGTTTTGGACTCGAATACCCGAGTTCATTAGTGTCGGGTGTTGGTGTTCCATTTATCCATCATTTTGTTTAATTAAATTTCTTTAATTCCTTTTTAAGTAAAAATCTCATTTCTCATTTTCTTATCTTTATTTATTTCTTTTATCTGCTGGATTTATTTATTTATTTATAGTATTTATTTTATTTATTATTTATTTATTTAATTATTGTTTTATTTTATGTTAGAAAATTCTCGGGTATTACAGTCTACCCTCCTTAAGAATCAACTTCGTCCTCGAAGTTGTGTTTCGGCTTTTCTCGTCTCGTGCTAAGGTCTTGTGTTTGTTTTATTATGTTGTGACTGAACTTAGAATTAAAACTTCTAAGCTGCCTACGTACCCGGTAAAGGGATCAAGCCATAACGTAGTTCAAAAGTTTACCAAATGCACGAAAAAAAATTAGGGGGTATGACATCCTCTCCCCCTTAAGATTGCAGTTATGTCCCCATAACTGTGTCGGTATCGGTTTGGAACAATGTCGGGTATCGTTCCCTCATATCGGATTCTACTTCCCAAGTTGCCGTCTCACTTTCGTGGTTTGACCAAAGAACCTTGATCATTTTGATGGTTTTGTTCCTCGTTACTCGTTCCTTAATATCGAGAATACGCACTGGGACTTCCTCGTAAGTCAAATCTTCATCGAGCTCAATTATCTCCGGTTGAAGTACATGTGTCGGGTCCGGAACATACTTCTTTAGTTGCGAGACATGGAAGACATTATGAACTCTATCTAAGTGTGGCGGTAAAGCCAATCGGTAGGCTAGAGTTCCGACTCGTTCTAGGATTTCGTAAGGTCCTATGTATCGTGGACTTAACTTCCCTCGTTTGCCAAAGCGCATCACCCCCTTCATGGGTGATATCTTTAGCATGTCTCTATCTCCCACTTGAAATTCTAGGTCTCGTCGTCTCTCGTCGGCATAACTCTTTTGACGGTCTTGTGCGGCTTTCATCTTCCCTTGGATCACTTTGATTTGTTGAGCCATGTCTTCGATAAGTTGTGGTCCCACTACCACGGACTTATCGTTTTCTTCCCAGCTCAAAGGGCTTCGGCACTTTCGTCCATACAATGCCTCGAAAGGTGCCATGCCGATACTAGCATGGTAACTATTATTATAGGAAAACTCAATCAAGGGTAAATGAGATTCCCAATTTCCTTTGAATTCCAACACGCATGCTCTCAGCATGTCCTCTAGTGTTTGGATTGTCCTTTCGGTTTGTCCATCCGTCATCGGGTGGAATGCGGTGCTCATTTTGATTTGAGTACCGAGAGCTTTTTGTAACTCCGTCCAGAAATGAGAGACAAATCTACTGTCTCTATCGGAAATGATATCGTGTGGTACTCCATGTCGTCGTACCACGTTATCAATGTAGGCTCGGGCCAATTGGTCCATAGTCCACGTGTCTTTCATTGGGATAAATATGGCTGTCTTCGTTAGCCTATCCACAATCACCCAAATCTTGTTCATGCCTTTAGGTGATCGGGGTAATCCCGAGACAAATCCATTGAGATGCTATCCCACTTCCAACTTGGAATCTCTAGTGGTTGCATCAATCCTAAGGGTTTATGTCGCACTGCCTTAACCTTTTGGCAGGTGAGACATCTCGCTACGAAATTTGCCACTTCCTTCTTCATTCCCGGCCACCAATAGATCTTCTTCAGATCCTTGTATAGCTTGTCACCTCCGGGATGTACGGAATATGGCGTGTTGTGCCCTTCCTCCATCAACCTTTGTTTCAACTCGGCACATTTAAGAGGCACACACCATCTCCCTTTGTAACGGATGCTTCCATCCTCGTGGACAGCAAATCCTATTGCCTTTCCTTCGGCAATATACTCTTTTATCTTCTCGAGTTTCGGATCGCCCGGTTGAGCGAGTCGAATCTCGTCCAATATTGGAGTTTCTACGACCATGGCATTGACCGTTTCTCTCACTGTGCCAGGATGCACAAGTTCTAACTCCAATCTTGCCAAATCCATGTACAATGCCGGCGGAATTACCAACGAGTTTGTCACGTGTTGGATTTTCCGACTTAGGGCATCGGCTACCACATTCGCCTTCCCCTCGTGGTATGCTATCTCTAAATCGTAGTCTTTAATGAGCTCCAACCACCTTCGCTGTCTCAAATTCAACTCCTTCTGAGTGAATATATATTTCAAGCTCTTGTGGTCGGTGAACATTCGACACTTCCGCCCATAAAGATAATGTCTCCATATCTTTAGAGCGAAAACGACCGCTGCCAACTCCAGGTCATGTGTCGGATAATTTTCCTCGTGAGGTTTTAGTTGGCGTGATGCATAGGCTACGACTCTCGAGTCTTGCATCAAAAACAACCTAAACCTTCCTTCGAAGCATCGCTATATACTTCGAAGTCACCATTCTCTGATGGTAGTGTTAATACGGGTGTGGTTGTGAGTCGTTTCTTCAGCTCTTGAAACGATGTCTCACATGCTTCGGTCCACTCGTATTTTGCTCCTTTCTTAAGTAGCTGGGTCAAAGGACGTGCAATCCTTGAAAAGTCCTTCACGAATCGTCTATAGTATCCGGCTAATCCAAGGAAACTCCTTATTTCCGTTGGACTCTTGGGAGTTGCCCATTCAGTTACGGCAGAGACCGTTGCCGGATCCACTGATACTCCATCAGCGGATACTATGTGTCCGAGAAATGCCACTTCTTTCAGCCAGAAGTCACATTTCGACAGCTTGCCGTATAGCTGGTTTCTTCGCAAGATTTCTAACACTTGATGTAAGTGCTTCGCATGCTCTTCCTCGCTCTTCGAGTAGATCAGGATGTCGTCAATGAACACTACGACACACTGGTCTAACAATTCTCGGAACACGTTGTTCATGAGGTTCATGAACATGGCCGGTGCATTTGTTAACCCGAAGGATAACACTGTGAACTCGTAATGGCCATATCGTGTTCGAAACGCCGTCTTTGGAATGTCCTTCTCGGCAATCCTCAATTGATGATACCCAGATCGCAAATCGATCTTCGAGAATACTGAAGCTCCCTTCAGTTGATCAAACAGATCCTCTATTCTCGGTAGGGGGTATTTATTCTTAATGGTCACTTGGTTTAGTCCTCGGTAATCTATGCAAAGGCGTAGCCCTCCGTCCTTCTTCTTGACAAACAAAACCGGTGCTCCCCAAGGGGACGTACTCGGTCTTATGTAACCTTTTCCCAATAGCTCCTCGAGTTGTTCCTTTAACTCCTTCATTTCCAGTGGTGCCATCCGGTACGGAGCTTTTGAGACAGGCTCTGTCCCCGGAATGAGATCTATCGTGAATTCAAGATCTCTCTCAGGTGGCATGCCCGGAACGTCTTCAGGGAACACGTCCGGGTATTCTCTTACCACTGGTATGCTATCAACCTTGTTCTCTTCCGCCTCAAGGTTGTGCACATAGCACGCATATAGTTCATACCCCTTACGCATCAAGTTACTTAGTTTAAGTGCACTAACGATTTTGTTACTTTTCTTAGGGGGCTGAGAGTAAAAGATAACTCTCTTTCCCCTACTTTTTGACAAGGTGATCTTTTGCTTTTGGCATTCGATCACCGCTTTATACTGGGATAGCCAATCCATCCCCAGTATGATGTCAAAGTCTCTTAAGTTAAATTCTACCAAGTTCGCGAAGAATTCTACGTTCTTTATCACTATAGGAATTCCGTTATATCGTTTAGAGTAAGACACTACTTCTCCAGAAGGCAATTGAATTCCTAAGCTAATTCTCTCGCACTTAGGTAGATCTAACTCAGGCACTATCCTTGATGCAATAATTGAGCAACTAGCTCCGGAATCAAATAAAATTCTAAGGGGTGTATTCAAAACGTGAAATGTACCTGCCATCACTTCTCCTTGCGCAGGCACGTCCGCTTGGTTTACCACGTTCAGCCTCCCCATAGGGCGTCCTTGGTTGCCCTGCGGATTCCCATTTGGCTGCTGATTTTGCTGTTGGTTTTGATTCTGCGGGGGCGGAGGTCGTTGGTTCTGGTTCTGGTTCTGCGGCCTATTTTGAGGGGGTCTGTACCCTTGGTTATTGCCATTTCGCCCGTTTTGGTTTTGAGGCTGTTCTTGCCCTGCGACCAAATCGTCCCTCTTCGTTATGTTCTCGAGCCTAGTTCGACATTCCCGTCGAACGTGACCCATTCGACCGCATCGGTAACAAGCGCCTTGTTGCGGGCATCCCCTTGCCAGATGTGGTCGTCCACATCGCGGGCAAGGCGGTACCGGATCTTCTTGATTGAACCTCCTCCCAGTGTTGTTTTGTTGGGGCCTATTCGACCCTCTGCGCTGCTCGTTCCTTCCAGTGTTGTTCTCGTTTCGTGAATCTCGACTTCTCTTGTCTTGAGGACCCCTGCTGGACTCCCCACTCACCCTTCTTTTCAGCTGCTGCACGCGTGCTACCGCTACAGCGCGATCGTATACGGCTTGCAAATCGGGGTAGTGTACCCCCGCGATCACTTCGCGAACAGACAGGTTCAGTCCCATCTCGAACTTCTGTGCCTTCTCCGCATCAGTAGGCACTAGCCTTGGTGCGAACCTCACCAGCTCCTTAAAGCGGGTGTAGTATTCTTGCACCGTTTGGCTTCCTTGCTTCAGTGACAAGAATTCCTCGTACATGGCAGCTTTGGTACTCAAGGGATAGAATCGATCCCTGAGTAGTTCCATCATCTCCATCCACGAGTAAGGCTCGTCATCTTCAGTCAGTTTGGCTTGCGTTGCTTGCCACCAGTCGTCAGCTTCGCCTCCCAAGTAGTATGAAGCGACATGTACCCTCTCTCCTTCCGGGCATTTGACCGCTCCCAGCAGCTTGTCAAACGTCCGGATCCATTCCTCCAGTTTAGCGGGATCCTCCTCACCAGCATAGTGGGGCGGCTGGTAGGGATTCACCATCGCCAGGTAGTTAGGGCGAGCTTGGGGCGGAGGTACCGCCGCAGCTTGACCCTGGTTGACTTGCGCGTTCCCGAGCGCAATCAACACTTCCTCTATCGTCCTAAGACGATCGCCCACATTGTTCGGTGCGGGGGCGTCCTGCGCACCTTGGGGCTGTTCCTCATCAGGTTGGTTTGGTTCAGTGACGTTTGGTGGTGTTTCAGTAGGTGTTTCAGTAGTGGTTTGGGGAGCAGGTTGGGCTCTGCCTCTTCCTCTTCCTCTGGGTGCCATTCTGGTACAAATAGGATAGATTAGGGCTGGTGAATTTAGCATATACTCTAAGCAATCTCTATGAATGTATATGTGTGTAGTAATTTAGCACGTGGTGCTTTGTTCGGATTGAGAAGCATCGTACGCTTCGGGGTTTTATTTTATTTTGTCTTGTTTTGTTTTGATTTAAAAAAAACGGGCATTTTATTTCCTCAAAAGAAATTTTAGTACAAAGGTAGAAATATTTTTCTAGCAAAACAATGTCTAACAGTAGAATCTCTAGTGCCTCATGACGTCTCTCGGCGGGGTAGCAGGATCTTCCTCCGGATCTTCCTCCTCCGAACTCGGCGGTAGTAGGTCGTCAAAGATAGTGTTTAAGTCTTGCCCGTGGGCATCGATGTATTCCTTTAGTATTAAGTTTTGTGTAGTGAGGGTTTGGACTTGGCGCTCGAGTTGGTTTATGCGGTGATGATCCGCCTCTCTCAAGTTGCCCATGTGATGTAAATTAGCCTCCAATTGAGCCATACGGTACTTCATCTGCTCTAGGGTCTGGTGGGAATCGAGATGAACACTCATCATCCTGACCATCAACTGCATCATGTCGTGACTAGCCATCTAGCGCACGCAAGAGATCTACGTTAATATTCGCCAAGATTCTAAGTTCGAGTTTCCAAGATTCTAAGTTCAAGTTTCGCCAAGATGCTAAGTTCAAGTTTCGCCAAGATTCTAAGTTCAAGTTTCGCCAAGATTCTAAGTTCAAGTTTCCAAGACGCTAAGTTCATAGCAGAGATGCGACATGCATATGCAAATGGTAATTCCCCCCAATAATAATTTAATACACCATATATTTTCCATGGGTTTTAAAATAAAGTTTCTCCATGGAAATAAAAATTTAAAATTTAAAATAATAGTCAAAATATTAATAGTAGCTTAAAAATAATAATGGTTTTAAAATAATAGTTTAAAAATAATAATGGTTTAAAAATAATAGTTTAAAAATAGCCGGGCTTTGATACCAACTTGTAACACCCCGGTTTTTGGTAACCCAGGTCGGGATGTCACCGCCACATCTCCCTAGTAAGACACGGTTTCTCCGAGCTTACTAAAGAGATGCAAGGCTAGGTATTGCAGTGTTTAAAACATTTAAAGCATTCAAAATAGCCCATACAATATAAATCGGAAATAATAATAGCATAGCGCAGCGGAAATATTTAGTTTAATACAGTATCGCAGCGGAAAATATAAAAAGGGCCGACATGGCCAAAACACGGGTTAAACAGGCCCGTTCATAATATAGTCTAAGTACGAAGTTTAAAAGCAAAATAAAAGTTCCCAAAATCCCATGCATGATTCGTGCTCACACATGCTCATTCCACATATTCTGTAGAGAAAGGAATAAAAACGGTTTTGATCAGCAAAATTGCTGAGTAAGTTAACACATGCATGATCGTAGGGTTTAAAAGCCATAACTTTAATAATTTAACAAAGCATGATAATAACATAATATTTGATTTCATATAATCCATATCATATAGCACTATCTATCTCAGGCTCTATTTAATAACACATATCACATGGTTTAATCATAAAAGCCATACTTTTAAATAAAGCATCTAAATAATTTAATTTGACAACAATATCATTTAATCTAGTTTAATTTAATTTAGAACCCCATTACATTCCCGATTTGGTATTTCAAGTTTCACGATAGAAATCGCGATGTCAACAAGTTTAGCCGGTAGCCCGGCGGCCGCAGCCGTATCAGCCATACCCAGTACCACTCCGGAGCCTCGGGAAACCCATACGGATATTCACGAGAGTGTAGGCTCTAAGTTTCGCCGTTTTGGCAATATCACATTTCAAGTATAGCGCGCGGGGTCACCATCGTCCATTACGGCACGAAGTGAATCGTTAGGGGGCACCCTGCAGAGCACTCACCCCTAATTTTAATTTATCAAGTTTGTAAGGGGATTTAGTTTTTAAAATCTTCCTTCCAATGTATTAATTTAGAAACAATATCTCAATTCGTTTCAACTCTAAAGGTTAATTCCATGTTTCAACAAGATTTCAAAGTTTCGTTTCGGTAAATCACAGTTTACTCCAAAATTCGTCTAAAATCAGATTTAATTCCAAAAATTCCAAAATTTCATATCTGACTCGGAAACATCAAGATCTACAACTTTCGTGTTTTAACTTTTTCAATCCGAGATACCTAAGTAGGTCAAAAACGCCAATTTTCGCATAACAAGAAATCTGTCCGAGTTCAAAGTGTCACAGTTTACAAATTTCACATTCTACCATATCACTTCAACTCCAAATTTAATGAAATTTGACAGGGATCATCTTAAGACATTTATCTACAACTTTCATGTTCGGCCAAAGATCTAAAACAGCCTAGATCCTATGTCAAAAACGTGATCAAGATCATTCCTAAGTTCTGTCCAAGATTTCAAGATCTAAAATTAAACAGTTCGGTTTCAACGGGTTTTCACATATCAAATCAACTCCAAAAATTCTCAAATTTTTACAGTAGCTAGGTCTAAGTCTTAGGAACGTTTTTCGTGTTTTGAGTTTTTCCGTTTGAGTTCGTTTTAAAGGTCGGAAAAATTCAACAATTCTGTTGCGTCGGTAGGAAAACAAAAGTGGACAGATTTATGATTCTTGTCAAATCTTTTAGGTTTCGAATGTTTTAAAATCTCCCAAAACCATGTAAGGTTAACTTACAGTATCTATGAACGTCGGGAATATCCAATTCGGAGGCGTGGCTTCCAGATCACCGTTTCTCCTCTCCGTTCGTCGGGTTCTACGATCTAGATTCGATACGGGGGTGTAGAAAGAAAAAGGAGATAATTAGGATTCGTTTTCGAATCGTTTATTGAATAAAGATTGGACCGAGACTTACCACGACTATGGAGATCTGTAGAGAAGCTCGTCCAACAGCGTTCGTCTCGGTTTCGTGCCTCCGACGACTCCGGATTTAGGGTTTCGAACGTATAGAATGCTTTAGGGTTTCGTAAACTTGTTCGGGGCTCCCAAGGGGCTTATTTATAGAATTCTAAGTCCCTAGGGCGTCCTCGGCCGACCTAAAGGTCTGGAGTCGAGAGATGTTCAACCGAAAGTCGAAAAATCCGCGTTCGGGCGAGAGATTCACGCAACAACCAAATCTGTGGGTTGGCGCGGTCGTGGCGCGGTTTTCCCCTTCCAGCGCGCGGCCACCGCGCCGACTTCGCCTGGACTTCGGTCCGGGCGGGTCGTGCGATCCGTCGTGCGTTTCCGCCTCTCTTTCGGGTTTCTATCCCTCTATGCTCCCGGATTCCGATTCCCGGGGTATATTCGGGTTCTTACTTTCTCTCTAATTTTATTCTTAGTCTAGTTGGATGTTTTGGACTCGAATACCCGAGTTCATTAGTGTCGGGTATTGGTGTTCCATTTATCCATCCTTTTGTTTAATTAAATTTCTTTAATTCCTTTTTAAGTAAAAATCTCATTTCTCATTTTCTTATCTTTATTTATTTCTTTTATCTGCTGGATTTATTTATTTATTTATAGTATTTATTTTATTTATTATTTATTTATTTAATTATTTTTTTATTTTATGTTAGAAAATTCTCGGGTATTACATCATGTCACTAACCACAGGAATAAAATTGCCCTTATCATTATCAGCATGTCAAAAAAAATGTAGCTTATTTAAAACTGGCGATTGTTAATTCCATCGAATACAGATTATGGAGTAAATATGTTTTTAAATACAGTTAAAGTTTTTTGAAAATAAAATACAATTAAATTTTAAATCAGCAAGTAAGATCATAAAAAATACAGTTTCAGAGCCCATAGGTTTTATAAATTAGATTATATAGAACAGATCAGTCACAACGAATATGTAAGTCTGGATCAAAAAATCAATATAAAGTTTATAATTCTTAAAATTAGAACTTTTTTTTTTAAAAAAAAGCCTAAGAATAAATGCAATGCACTTACAATTCCTGTATATTTATTAGCATTGCAACAATCAAGTATAAGATCCTGTATAAGATTTTGCTGTTGTTGTGAACTATTTTTGGAATATGAATGGAACATCCTATTTTCCTAAAAAAAAAAGTATAAGATTCATTTTAAAGTGGCTAATATTTAAAGAATCAAACAATGCTTTATTGAAAAAGATAAATTATAAAGCGGTTAATAAAATTTATCAAACAATATGTAATCATCCGTATCATAGAGCAAAACATTAAACTTCGATTCAAACATTCGTGTTAACAAATCCATCATAGTACATCACTTGAAGATTTTGAGACATCAATGACGATTAAATTTATTAGTCAGTCCGATAAGACCCTTCATAATATCATAAAACCAAACATCGTCAAGCTTCCTCAACAAAGGTTTCGCAACAAACATCCTCAATAAAGATTTCACAGCATCGAAATAGATACCCTTCAGATACTCAGAAAAAAAACCATCCATTTGCGCTACAATACATTCAAACATAGCATCTGGAACGGCTAGAAAGTTACATTGTCCAGTCATGCCTCATTTGTTCAATATATTATCATCACCATTGTATAAAATTCTCTAGTCTTTATGTATATGTTTAATAAATGCAGCATTTATATTTTGAAGGAGAATGAAAGTATAGACAGAGTATTTCTACTTGCAATTTTTTCCAGACATAAGTTCGAAGGAATGACCAAGAATTTTATCAATAACTTGAGCAAATCTAGATAAAACAGAGCCAACCACATTCCCTATTGATGGCAGGATATAAATTTTCATGTGCTTGTAGAGATTAGTATTCTGTTTGTCACAACATTCTGTAAAATGACAATTGTATATGATTAAGATTCAGTTCATAATTGCAGTAAACATGGAAATAAAACTAAGAAACAAAACAATTGATTCAAAAAATCATCACCAACACGCCTTAATTTTCAAGTGAAAATTAAGCCCGTGTCGCATACTTGCATTCCATTTTCTAAATTAAAGCCCAAAGTGCAAGCTATATTCAAAGCCAAAATTAAAGTTAAGAAATTCATTTAAGTATGAGAAACTCCATGCCATTGGTACTATATTCAATATCCATATCAAGATAATCTTGGAAGTTTCTGCAAAATCTAAATATTTTGTGCGAAATAGCCTTGCTCCTTTTTGTCCAATGGGATGACCTGAATTCATTTCAGGCAAATGTTTTGAATTCTTGTTAGTTGTTAGCCAATGTATACATCTAATTCCTGTTAATTATTAAAAACCCTAAATATTTTATTTCCCTCCATCATCTCCATTGTAAAAATTTTGCATCTGTTTTCCCCATCACCGCAAATCTCATTTGCACAAATGAATAATTAATACATATTATATACATATTTTATTACCATCATGATTTCTCCATCATGATTTTATTACCATATAATTAATAATACATGTTTTATTTTTCTTGCTAAATTAGATTTAATCCGTGCTATATTTTTGGCATATTAATTTTTCCATCATCCTTTTCTATTATTAATTAATCTAAAAAATTGTGCACTTCAATTGAACAGCCGGGATCTCTTTCCAAATTTTTCAAGGTGGCCAATATGGTAATAATTATTTGATATATACATAATAAAATAAATTTGCAATGATTAACATAAATTTCAACTATCTTCATAAAATATATGAGATTCAATAATTTATCTATAACCTCTTTTAATTTGATAGAAATAACACATAAATGGTAACAGATTTTTAATAAAGTTTATAATTAGTTGTCTAATATTATAAGATCTACAAAACGATACATAGTAAATATACAGAATTAAAGTAAATTATCATTTTTGACATGATTTTTAAATATCCAATTAGTAATAATGTTTCCCAAATTCCACCTTTTAATTATGAGATCATTTTATTCTTTATTAGTGTACAGGATTTAAATATAAATGATTTTTTGATTTAATAAAGTAAACACATATTTTTTAAAATTTAAAACCACATATTTAGAATGGTTTATTTTTAAAAAAATACATATTCTAATATTTAGTTTTCATTTTTTATTTAATATTTAGTTTTCAGAATACGGATATATTTATATGGAAAGATTTAGTTGCCAATAAGATATCGTATTTGTAAAAATTATAGTAATAGTTGAAGGGCTAAATTACATTAATTATTCTTTATTTAAGGGGTAATTTATTTATTTTCATTGATCATCTCATCTTTTACTATTATTCTTTGATCTTTCCATAATCATTTCATTGTCTATAGTCAACATTTCATTTTTGTTTATCCAATGGAAATCAATTTAATCAATGTAAAATTAATTTAATCAATGTAATCAATATAATCAATGGAAATCAATTACCCCATCATCTTTGCTTTATTTATGGGGTAATACTTAGTTTCTAATTTTTTTATTTGATATTGTGTTTTCAAAATACGGATAAATTTATAAGGAAAGATTTAGTTGCAATATAATTAAAAATCATTTTATAGACAAATTATATTCAATATCTTAAATATTTTATTTCCCTCCATCATCCCCATTGTAAAAATTCTGCATCTGCTTTGCCCATCACCACAAATCTCAATTGCACAAATAAATAATTAATACATATTACATATATATTTTATTACCATCACGATTTCTCCATCATGATTTTATTATCATATAATTAATAATACATATTTTATTTTTCTAGTTAAATTAGATTTAATCCGTGCTATATTTTTGGCATATTAATTTTCTCATCCATAAATAAGTTCCTAATATGGATTCATTATTCACCACAAATAAATAAAATATCGTATTTGTAAAAATTATAGTAATAGTTGAAGGGCTAAATTACATTAATTATTATTTATTTAAGGGATAATTTATTTATTTTCATTGATCATCTCATCTGTTACGATTATTCTTTACTCTTTCCATAATCATTTCATTGTCTATAGTCAACATTTCATTTTTATTTATCCAATGGAAATCAATTTAATCAATGTAAATTAATTTAATCAATGTAATCAATATATCAATATAATCAATGAAAATCAATTACCTCATCATCTTTGCTTTATTTATGGGGTAATCCTTAGTTTTCATTTTTTTATTTGATGTTGAGTTTTCATAATACAGATAAATTTATAAGGAAAGATTTAGTTGCAATATAATTAAAAATTATTTCATAGACAAATTATATTCAATATCCTAAATATTTTATTTTCCTTCATCATCACCATTGTAAATATTTTGCATATGCTTTCCCCATCACCGCAAATCTCTTTTGCACAAATAAATAACTAATACATATTACATACATATTTTATTACCATAATGATTTCTCCATCATGATTTTATTACCATATAATTAATAATACATATTTTATTTTTTTCTAGAAATAACACCTCATTTAACCATGTCTTTATAAAATATATCGAATTCAATAATTTATATCTATAACTCATTTAATTTGATAGATATAAACCTAAATGGTAACAGATTTTCAATAAAATTTATTATTAGTTATCTAATATTGTTAGGTCTACGAAACGATACATAATAAATATACAGAATTAAAGTAAATTATCATTTATGACATGATTTTTAACTATCCAATTACAGAATTAAATAGATATGTATTATAACACTCCGTATAATTTTTAAATAAAAATTCAAAATAAAATAAAATAAAATAAAATAATTAATAAATAGTTATTCAAATTTTCTCCCAATTTAAACTTTTTAGAAATAAACATGAGTCCGAATTAAATTGACTTATAAGTATTAAGTTATATTTTGTCATAAATTATTTAAGCTCATATTAATTGATTATGATTATTTAGTCAAAATTTAATATAAATTATAGAATTAAAACTAAGAATACTCAACCAATTAATTTATGCAAATCAAGCCGAACCGTTTTATTAATAAATTGTCTAATTAAAAGATGTGAATTATTTTAAGTTAATAATTTTATTGGAAAGGATACGATTTAGTAATAAGGGATGGATTAAATTGTATGATTAACTCCCCATAACTTGAATAAAATACTTAACAAATTATATTATAAAATTAACGAGGGACCGAAATATAACTAATGAAATTGTCCAGAGTAAGGGATTTGGAATATTAAATCATTTTGCTAACATCGGAAAATTAATAGATAATTTAATCCATTAAATCCGTTAATTTGAATTATAAGTGTAAAAGTGTTTTAGAGTTAAATTAAATCCTTACAATTAGAATATTCGACCCATTTAATTATCGAAAATTGTCCGACTTTTAGTTAATTATGATCCCGAATTGGAGAATGTGGAATTTTGGATTACTCGAGTAACGGTAACGGTTTATTAATTAAGTTAAGTCCACAATTTAAAATAACTAGTTAGTTAAGTCCATAAGCTAGTAATTTATAAGCTAGTAATTTAATTTGTGCCACAATTATTAAGTTTTATAGTCCAATTAACTAGGTCCAATCCAATAAATAGAATGAATTATGACCAAACCCAATGGGAAGCCCAAACCTCAAGCCCAAGAAGACAAACCCTAACCCTAAAAATTTTGCCCAGCCGCCTTCCGGCGCCGCCCTCACCGCCGGCGGGGCGCCGGCGAGTCGCCGGCCACCCACCACTCCACCGGATTTCTCATTCTATCTCCGGCATCCATTCCGGCATCGCCATCACCACCGCAAGACCATCTCTCACCACCAAGCCACCATCACAGCCTCCTCCGCCCGGCCTCGCCATCGCCGCCCCGGCCTCCTGCCGCCCTTCGCCGCCACCGCGCCCACAGCCACCGAGATCCGCCATCTCCACCACCTCCATGGATCGGTCAACACCATCTCCCTCCCGCGGCCGCTCGTGTCGCCACCACAACCATCGCCGAGCCACCACCACCGCGCCTCCATCCTCCACCACCACATCCACTCCTCAGATTCACAACAAAACCAGCAAAACCAAACCACAAACAGGAAATAAAAAAAAAAGAAAAGAAGAAAGGCGAGGAGACGAGTAGAGAGAGAAGAAGGAGAAGAGGAAGAAGGCTGAGCCGCCACTGCCACCGCCGTTCGCTCTGTTTCCGGCCGCTTCTTCAACGCCGGCGAAATGGATGGAGGAAGAAGACAAGATCTGAAAAAAGAGAAAAGAGGGGGATGGCGTGCAGATAAGGCTGAAAAGTGAGGAGCAGTCTGTTCTGCAAGGAAAAAGGGATGAGACAAATTATTACCAAACAGGAAAGTTGACTCAGACAATTGGTAAAGGAAAAAAGGAGCATGTAGCGAGTAAATGGAAAATGGGAAAGGAGGGTTCAGCATTTCTATGGGAAAACTTGAAGAAAAATTAAATGCACATTGGTGGTATCTACTTGATATTAAAAAAATAATAAAAAAAAAATAAAAAAATATATAAATAAATAAATTAGATAAAATAAAATACGTGTAGGGGTATCTACTTGTCTATAAATACCCACTTCTTTCTCCCCATTTCCATGCCAATTCCAACCCTTATTTTCCCCGTTTCTCTCTTAGTACTCTTGTTTGTGGTATTTCTTTGTTTCTATTATTTCATTATCTAGTTTTTGCTTAGTTTAATTTAGCGCTTGTTGATAAGTAGCATTATTGGAGATATTTTAGCGGTTGGGTTCCGAGCGAGATTTTTGCTGCAAGCCGAGGAATTTTAGAGCTCAGTAAGAATTAGTACAGAGAGCTAGTCCGTGAGAGTACTCTGGTAAAATTTATTAAGTTGGAAATTTATGGTTATTATTTCTATTTAAATATCATTATAGCAAAATGATGTTAATTATTATAATTTTTGATAGTCAAATAGCTGTAAAGGGATATCTGCTCGTAGGCCGTGCGTGTGTCGTATCCATTCCATCCACGGTGACTGTAAGTAGATTTTTACTCTTTGGAGTAAGCCCAAAATTATTTTAGCTAAAGCATAATTTTTTAAATACCATTTTCTTATTTTAAATTTATGCTTATAGCTCCCTACTGCTTTTGGATTATTGGTATGCCATTTTACTGTGCTTTACAATACTTGCAATTATTCTCAATGTCCTATGGATTTTTGAGCGCGCATTGTTACGGGGTTTGGTCCAAGTTTTGGGTCACTGCTGCCACCTCCGCCGTTTGCTTGTGTTACACGACTTACGGGGACAGATGTTAATCCTCCGCCGTTTGCCTGTAATACACGACTTACGGGGACTGATGGAAATCAGCCCGATGCCATTTCTCGATTCAATGTGGTCTGAGGAAATTTCTTACCTCCACCACAACCCTTGAATGTATGTGAGATTTGGGCCCTACAACGGGAACCTGCACATCATGTTGGCTGAGAAATTTATTTCTTGGTAACGCATAGTGTCATATTTTCTTCTCCCGGGATTAGATCTATATGGATTTTGTCTGTGCTTAAATTAATTCTCGTTTTAGCATACCATTACCATAACTGTCATTTTAAATTATTTCTGCAACCCTACTTCCTCCGGGAGTAAACGTCTACTTACTCAGCGATTGTTTTCGCTGACTCTACACTTGTCACCATTTCCTTTCAGGTTTGAGATCTGCAAAGCATCATCTGCACGGGCACGATTTGGGGTATTATTTATAAAAATGTATATTTTGAAACCCCCTTCTTGGATAAAAAGCTATTACTTGGCATAGATAGTGGTTTATCGAGCATAAACAAAATATTTGGGTTTTATCCCATTTATGAAAATATGGTGCCCTACTGTTTTAAACAATGCATTATGCGTTTAACAGTATATTTGAGTATGAAATAGACAACCCCTTTTTATGAAGTAAAACTTCCATGGATTTACTCCATTATTGTTATTGCGCGCTTTGAGGAATGCAGTCCTCCGTTTGGTTACGCTATACCAAACATTTTTATTAAGCTTATTTTATACTTCTCATAGTATATAAGCTTCTTTGTGAATTATATGCTAGCTTGTCCGAAACGTGGTTAGCATATACATTCAATTCTGATTTTCTGCAATTATTTATGTTAGCCTTAGCGTATTTCGGGCAGTCCGGAATACGTGGCGGTAGCACCCCACCCATTGTTCCCGCTCTTTTCTTCCGCTGCATCTTTAGGGAAAATGGGGGTGTTACAGATTGGTATCAGAGCGTTTTGCTCTTGGAATTGTGCATCTGATATTCTTTTAAAATTCATGCACCAAAAGTTATTTTTAAAAGCCAGGTGGCTATACAAGTCGTGTATTGAAATTATTAATTTTACACGAAAAGTATTTGGAAGCATTCAGATTAGTGCATATAAATTATTGCAATTTTTGCACGAGAATTATTTTTGAAGAGCCATTTTTGCTCTAAGAAGTAGTGCATTTAAATTATTGAAATTTTTGCACGAAATATTTTGAAAAGACTATGCCAAGTATTTTTAAAGTTAAATTTGGGGATGGGAGCACACACACATATGCATATAGGCACGAGCAGAATTTTGGTTTATTACAAGTATATTATTGACAAGAATTTTCCAAGGTATCGGACTCCGAGCTAGAGTCTCTCTCCGATTATCTTATGACTACTTTGCCTTAGTATCTACCTCTAGACGTGTTTTGGATAATCTACTAGTATTGCACTAGTTCATTGGCTTCTCAGTTCAGTTGCCTTATTACGTAAGATGATGCCTACAACAGGTGACGATGTTTGCGATTACTTTTATTTTTACCATTGGGAAGGTATGGGAATGTTACCCAAGAGTTGTACCTACCAAGTGGTAACAGGGTATTGAAATGGTCTACGACCCTTCCTCGATCTATATAAGAAATCGTCGTATCATAAATTATTTTATTCTTTGGTGCGATCTGCGTTCTTGCCTTAGTCAACATAAGGTTATGCCTTAGACTTATAAGTGCACAAATTATATGGTGACACGATGATCATACGAATGACTAGGAATAAGAATTTCCTAAATACTATATCGTCTTAAAGATAAGACGCGAGTGCTACGAAAGAGCACCGAAAGAATTTAAACTCACGACGAATTTTATAAAACACTTACGAATTTCCCTCAAATCCATATGCCAATTTGACAAGGACAGTTGAACATTTTCTTGGAAATATTCTTAAAGGGAGTATTACCAACAATCACCCAAATCATTCCTCCTATTCCTTTGAGCCTCATAAATTTTGAATTCGATCTCTGGAGGAGAATGCACTTAAGGGTTGATTGAGATAGAAGGCCGGTATTGAGAATACTTCTCCCACTCGCCCTTCGTATAATATTTGTCTACCTCGATAGTTGTCCCAAATATGTTGTTCCTATAGTTTTCCCTGATAAGGACACAAGAGCCCATAACAACAATTTCATCCCCTTTTCGAGAAAGCGTATGAGTTATTAAGGACTAGGGTTCTGATAAAGGACGGTGAAATTTTCCACCCGAAAAAATTTTAAAATTTCATAATCACAAAATTATTGGAAGAATAATAAAATTTTTGATAAATGATAAATTAAGAGCAAATGAAATTCTCTTAAGACTACGATAATGTTTTAGATGCCACCACGAGGACGCCCAGGAAAACGTCCGGCCGACCCCCTATATGCATCTGATCCCATGGAGGATAGGCGAGAAGCTATAGAGGGACGACAAGCTCGATTGGAACAAGTGATGTTAACTATTGGTACCGCAGTAGAGCGGCAACTGGCAAGGGACGAAATACGAGGGGAACCACCCACAGATTTCATCAAGGCTGTACATGAGTATCAACCCACGAGCTATACCGGACAAGAGGACCCGGATGAGCTAGAAGGGTGGATCGAGAAATTCGACAAACTGCTAGAGGCGGTACGGTGTCCCAAGGAAAGGAAAGTGGAGGTGGCTACATTCTTCCTGGAAGGCCAGGCAAACACCTGGTGGCGAAACCACGAGAGTCGAGACATTGATTGGCCAGAGTTTAAGGAAAGCATGCGGGCGAGATTTTACCCAACTAGTGTAAAGAACGCTAGGCATGAGGAGTTCGTCACCTTAACACAAGGCAATTTCTCTGTCCATGAGTACTACAAAAAGTTCAATGAGCTCCTTCGCTTCGCTCCAGGGTTAGTGAACACCGAACATTCCCAGGCCCAAAAATTCGAACTCGGACTGAACCGAGAGATTCGAGAAGGGTTAGGTGGGAAACAATTCTTTAGCCTACAGAAGCTATATGATCGGGCGATGACAGTTGAGCGCGTCCGGAAGCATAAACGGGGAAAAGAGCAAATCGAGCAAACCTCTAAAACCCATAAGGAGGGGCGCATCAAGAGGAACCCGGACAACGGAAACCAGAACCAGCATCGCAACTTTGACGGCCCTAATCAAAAAAATAATGACCATCCCCCAATGGCCGCACGCTGCCCAAAGTGCGGCAGGAAGCATTGGATGCAGACATGCCCGCAAGATGGAGAGTGCTTCAGATGTGGCCTCGAAGGGCATATGATCAAAGAATGCGGCATCCGAATTGACCCTATAAGTTGCGAAATGATTTAAAGGGAGACCATCGCTTTCAAACAGAAGCATTCCTGAATAGAAAGCTGAGGAACCCTGCCGCCTGCGGTAAGAAGTAATCAAGGAAGGTTGTATACGGACAACTTGGGCAATCCTTGAGAAGGATAATGATAATGGCCAAAACTGACCATTATTTTCAATCTATTTCCGTGTCTAAACATGGACATTTGATCGTATTCCGGTCTTATTTAAATAAGAAAGCAGTTGAATTTAACAGATTTATGCAAGTTTGTATAATAATAAGCTGGTATTGAAAAACACAAAAATATTGTTATTTTCAGTAATTTTATGTAAAAAAAATCCAAAAACTTGATAAAAATATTAAAAATCATACACTTGATTAATTTGGTTCGATGTTGTCTATTCGGTGGAACATGGGTTCATTAAATGGATCACAAACCAAATAATCAAGTGGAATAAATATTATATTTATATCATTTCATATTTTGATGTATACATTTTAATTTTTATGTTTATTTTTATTTTCTGTTTTCTGATATAATAAAGAATTAATTGGTCCACTAATCAATTTTGATTTTAATTAATTGCAGGTAAATTATTTGGTCCAAGAATTAAGTCCAAAAACCCCCAAGCCCAATACTTGCAGTCCAACCCAACAACCAACACTGATGGGCCATGTCTCACACTAAGCCCAAGAGGCATTTTAGTCCATTAGCCCAATACAAGCCCAAACACCACCCTTGGCCCAACCCTCACCATTAACCCTAACCCTAACCCTGGTTTCCCGCCGCCGCCGCCTCGCCGGCGGCCACCTCCGTCTCCGACCAACACAGTCGCCACCTCTCGGATCCAACACCCCCCTCATTCCACCACCACGATCCAGATCCATCACTCATCCCTCCGTTCACCCTCTCCGGCCAACCACCTCATTCATCACCCTCAACACCAACCCATCGCCGCCCTTCTCTCTAGCAGCAGCCTCCGCCGCTCCAAACTCCGACCACATCATCATCAACAGCAGCCCCCAGATCCACCACCACAGTCCAGCTATCAACCACCATTTCTTTCGAGCTCCGACCACCACCATCCCTTCTCCCTCCATATCTCCGGCCACCACCACAAAAACCCGCTCAGCCGCATCTTCAACGCCATCACCGGACAGCTCCCTACTCCGCCTCTCTCTCCGTTCACACACCCAACCAGCAGCAGCCCTTCCTCCGCCGCCGCGCCTTCAGCCACGGCCGCCGCAGCTCCGCCCTCGCCTCCGCAAGCGCCGCGCCTCCATTTCCAACCGCCACAATCTCCGACAGCCCTTAGAAGACGAAGCTTGAAGAGAAATTGGGAAAATGGAAAACAAAAAATTGAGAATGAACGGAAGAAGAAAAAGGGGCGATGGAAGAAACTGGAAAACGAAAATGGTGAAGAAGAAAAGAAGAAATGGGAAGCTGGGAAGAAGAATTTGAATTTGGGAATGGGGAAAATGAAGAAGAATAATGGAGGAAAGAGGATAAATGAAAGAGGGAGAGAAGAAATGAGAGAGAGAGAAAAATTAAATCCTTTGTCGCGGAGTAGTACATCGCGCCCAAGTGCTCCGCGACCAAAAAAATGCTCCGCGCCCAAAAATTATTCCGAGACTGTGAGAGGAAAATCAAGTCACAAAAGTTTGTCGCGGAACATGTTCCGCGACAAAGTGGACCGCGACAGAGACACGCATTCCGCGACCAGACAAGGACAGGTCACGTGACCTCAATTATTTGAATTTCCCACATGTCGAATCAACCAGGAGATCCCAGGACTTGAGCTCCCGCAGGCACAAACATGTTTGTCCTTTCCTCCTGGACTTCAACTCCCGGCCCCTCCTGGGCGCCATCTTGGAGCTAAAAAGTGTGTCATGGAGCAGAATTTGTTCCGCGACAAGGCATATTTGTTTAGCGACACAGTGGGCCTAATGGGCCTAGGGCTAATTTTCCACCTCTATAAATATATCCTCCCACCCCCTTGAACAGTAACCTAGCTACACTTAGTTTATTTTTACTGTTCTTGGAGGCACCACTGTGCTCTCCAAGAATATGTTAGAGTAGGTAGTTTAGTTTATTTTTATGCAATGTAGTAGATCTTAGCTTAGTTTAATTTATGCTTTGTAATAAATAAGTGTAGCTAGTGTTCATTTTACTTTTCCAGTTTTATACTTTTGTATTTTTGGTTGAAAACACTTAATTAATGGGTGCATTTTGAACCATATTTTGGTATTGTAGTTAGGTTTTATTGCTTTCCTTATTTAATAAAATGCATAAACATTTGATATTTACCCTTGATAGATTTAATGTAGGTTTTATTTTATTTTATTTTTATTTTTATTTTAGTGTTAGCATAGTGTGTTTGTATTTTTGCTTTATGCACTAGTTTTAGTCTTTTTCTCTCTTGCTTTACTGTTTTTGTTCTTTTTAGTGTTAGGTGCTTTTGTTACTTTTTATTTTCCCTTTCTTGTGCATTAGATCTAAAAGGGGTATTTATTAAAGTGTTTATGTATATTTATAAAAATTGCATTTCCTATATTGTATTGCATCACGTTGTAACCCCACGGGTTGCAACGTAATTTTCCCGTTGTGATCCCACGGATCACAACGCACACCCATGTAATGCAATATTAGGCGTTATGCTGCCAAAATTTTTATAAATTTTTAAAACCCTTTGTCGCCATACACTTTGTCGCGGAACCACGTTCCGCGACAAAACCCATGTTTAGCGACAAAGGACCAAATTCTTGCATTTTGTCTGCATGGCTTTTGTCGCGGAGCACCCTTGTCGCGGAACCACGTTCCGCGACAGAAAATTATGCCTTGCCATTAATTTTGAAACCCCTTGGTCGCGATGCAACTCTTGTCGCGGAACCACGTTCCGCGACAAAATCTTTGATTAGAGACCAAGGACCCAAATACTTGTAATTTTATTCTGGGAGGACTCTGGCGCGGAACCTTTGTCGCGGAACCACGTATCGCGACAAAATCCTTGTTCCGCGACCAGGAATTATGTCCTTACCAATTTTCAACCCTCTTTGTCGCTATGCCTCTTTGTCACGGAACCATGTTCCGCGACAAAATTTTTGCTTAAGCGACAAAGCAAACCCCAATTTTCAAAATCCCATTTCTCTTATTTCCCACCCCTTTGTCGCGAAACCTTTGTCGCGGAGCCACACTCCGCGACACAAACTCTACATCGCGACAAAGTGGCACCTTTTTGCCAAATTTTTATTCTTCATCTCACTCCATTAATTAATTGAACCTTTATATTAATATTTTGAGGTTGAAATCCAATGATCGCAACCCATGATTAATTTGATATAAAGAACTTTGTTCAATTTCCCATTAAAAGATTCTTCTACAAAAGATTAAACTCTAATGACCTAAGTATATAATCCGGACTGTAATTAATTAATTAATTATGGAATGAGTGATTATTTAGACATAAGGAGTAATTATGGAATCATTTCCATACCTTGCATGAGAAACCAATGTCTCTCATGCAAGATGACCCAAAAATATTTTCTTTTATTTATTTTGTCTTTTCCGTGTTGTGTGAAACAGCTAGTAAGAGATATAACAGACTAATGTTGGCGGGTATTCCCACACGGATAACTAGCTCGTGGTCTGTATATTAATTATTAGATGTTATTTTGCATGGTCTGGATAGTGGCCGGTGGAAGCCTTGGCGGTTCATCCATCCGGGATTATAATAGCTGCTTAGCTGACTCCTATCCGGATACAGTTTTATTCTCTTTATCTTAATTTCAAAACCTGAATTCAAGTTGTAGTATTATTAAATGATGTCGACCAACATTATTTGAGAATTACTACAATAAGAAAATATGTGGGTTTTTCTTCCATTCACAGATAAAAGGGAGCTGAATGACGGCGGTCACCGTCACTTGGAATTCCTTTCTGTCTGAAAATCTTTTCATCTGGAATAATTGGGAACTGGATAGCAGATGTTTGCAGTCCAGATCACCCTAGTTATTTCTGGCACTCTCTTTAGCCAAAATTCTTCTCATCTCCGGCTATTTCATCTCTGTGTTTCACATTCTGTCTAAACCCACCTTATATTTTGGGTTATTTAATTTTACACTTCTCTATAAATTTATGCATGATATTATTATGTAGATATTGTGGTCGATATTATTTTGGGATCCTTCCCTTGGACATAGAAGTCTTGATTTTAATCAGATGTCTCATAATAAATTTCCAACAAAAATTCCTTTATAAAATCCGGATCTGAGTAAGGGATAAATTCGACAGTTATGACTAATTCATATCCGACTGGGGGTTGATTTTGGGAAATTAGAAGCAGAGTCAGCGATTAGGTCTCACCTAGACTGAAAGGATCTGTATTCTTATTGAGAGTCTAGTACCTGATAGGGAATGATTTTCAGATTTATTATTTTCCAAAATTGCTGTTTGTTGGAAATCTTGTATTAAATATTACACTGGGTCAGATTCCACTTGGATTCCGATAAGGTGTGACAGATAATACTAGAGGAACAACATTCGGGCCTTGGTTATTTTCTAAGGTAGGGTTGAGTATTCTTTCAACTGCTATCCTCTTCTGCCAAAGCCTATTTTTGAGTCCTGAGTGAGTGCATCCGGAACGAACTAATTTATTAGCTCGTTTCATTAGTTTGTATCTCATAACCACCCGACGAGAAGTGAACACTGCGAGCGGTTCACCGAGAATAGGGAATTCTTGATCCACATCCGGTCATTCTGACTGGGGGCTTTCTTTTACTACCAGGGTCAGACTTTCAAAAACCTCCGAGTGATAGGATTTTAAATGCTTTCTTTATCGCTTTCTTTTAAATGCTTCCGTTAGAGGTCACTCGGTTGTATTGAGAGTTGTGTAACTGCTACTAGGACTGAGAGTTAAGGGATAGTTCAGGGCTTGATTAGAATCTTTGGGTGTGACATGGGGGAATGATAGCAGTACTTGACACTTCAACTAATGATTTGTCAGGTGTTGCTTATCCACCACAGATAAATGACATACCTCTGCGCAGGGGCAGTTATCTATCTGTGGTATCTTAGATTTTGTTGTCTTAAGGCATGTAAATCCTTACTGTAAGTACCTGTCTGTTAAAGGGAACATAGTATAGGAAGCATGAGAGTTAGCTATCTGATGGATTATCCCAAGCTAAGATCTGCGTAACAAAATGGATGTTTAATTGTGTTTCATCTGAATCGTGTCCAATCTTTATTCTTTTCTTCCTGTCCCTTCTGTCATAATTTAAATCTGCTTTCTTAGAATAATTTTAACCACTTTCTTAGAATAGTTTTATTGCTTTCTTAGATTAAATTTAATTCGATTTCTAGAATAATTTTACCTGCTTTATTTTAATTGCTTTCATAGCTTAATTTAAATTCTGCCAAGTAGTTGTTAGTCAAATCACAAACTTGAATTGAGTAACCGAGTGGAAAATCTTAGTAAACGGCGTGGGCCCTGCTTCCATCGCACATCCTCCAGTGAACGATCCGGTACTTACTATAAATACTGCAATTTTTGACTCCGTGCGCTTTCGGGGGCACAGTTTCTTAACACGAGTAAATAAAAAATGTGATTTTTCAGAAAATACTCAAGTAGTGGGAGTCTGCCGAAAGTTTCATGGTAGGTAATCTCATGACATGAAATCATGAGAAGTATCATGGCACATATGCCGGGGACCCTCAGTGTGACAGGCTGAAGGTCAATCTATCCCGGTTGTACCATGAGACTTGTCAAAAGTTTCATGACATGAGAGGACTGCAGCGCCATTTGAAATTAAAGCACCCCACCTGAGTAATAAAAAGTAACAATCTTGATATATCCCTAAACCCATTACATAAATCATAACTCTCTCCATTCAATAAATTCAATCCTGATATGTTTTAGAAAAATACTCGTGTTAATGAAATTTGTCAAAAGTTTCAGATAAAAAGGGGAGCTCGGGCACACTCGTTGGAGGACATTTTGACTTTTGCTTTGGGAATGTAGCCCCTAATATATCGGTTTAGATTATATAATTACTCTCTAAGAACATCGATCAATCGGGCATGGTAAAATGATATGCAAGTGGAGCGATCATACCCCAATTTTTGAACCAAGTAATGCGCTTGATATGTATAACCAAGGCATTCCCTTTTGTTGCGAAGCATTTTAAGCTTCCGCCTAAATGATAATCCCTGATGTAATACTTAAAATTTCTTTTCCTTTGGAAGGATTTGTTTGACCTATAACCAAATGTTTAGATTGTCTGCCATGCCTAAGTAAAAATATGGAACCATCAAGAGCAAAGTTTATCTCAAGGTCAGTAAATTATTATATCCAATAAAACATCTACTTATCAAATTTGGTAGAGAATGCTTAACTGGGCAGCGCCATCATCATTTATCTAAACCATGTTCAAATATACCTTATTAGATAACTAAGCAATTTCTCCAAAGAGCAACGTTACCAACAAGGAAGAGTGAGATTTACTAAGGATTATGGAATACTCAAAAGAAGACTACCAATTTAACTGAGTCATTGGAAACCGGAAAACGGGAATAAGATAACATATTAATAGGTTTTTGTCCTAGACTTATCCCGGATACCATTAGGATATGATTAAAAAAAAAAGTTGTAACTAAAGGAGTTAGCACGGATATTAAGGATAAATATCCGTGGCCGTTTGAAGAGAATCATATAACCCATTGAAAGTTTTCCAAAAAAATAAATAAATAAATAAATAAATAAATAAAAATTAAATAAAAATTAAATAAATAAATAAATAAAGGTATTAGGAGATATACATCTAAATTACTATTAGTTTTGTCGTGAGGCTTCGAGGGCGAAGCCTTATTTTAAGGAGGGTAGACTATAACACTCCGTATAATTTTTAAATAAAAATTCAAAATAAAATAAAATAAAATAAAATAATTAATAAATAGTTATTCAAATTTTCTCCCAATTTAAACTTTTTAGAAATAAACATGAGTCCGAATTAAATTGACTTATAAGTATTAAGTTATATTTTGTCATAAATTATTTAAGCTCATATTAATTGATTATGATTATTTAGTCAAAATTTAATATAAATTATAGAATTAAAACTAAGAATACTCAACCAATTAATTTATGCAAATCAAGCCGAACCGTTTTATTAATAAATTGTCTAATTAAAAGATGTGAATTATTTTAAGTTAATAATTTTATTGGAAAGGATACGATTTAGTAATAAGGGATGGATTAAATTGTATGATTAACTCCCCATAACTTGAATAAAATACTTAACAAATTATATTATAAAATTAACGAGGGACCGAAATATAACTAATGAAATTGTCCAGAGTAAGGGATTTGGAATATTAAATCATTTTGCTAACATCGAAAAATTAATAGATAATTTAATCCATTAAATCCGTTAATTTGAATTATAAGTGTAAAAGTGTTTTAGAGTTAAATTAAATCCTTACAATTAGAATATTCGACCCATTTTATTATCGAAAATTGTCCGACTTTTAGTTAATTATGATCCCGAATTGGAGAATGTGGAATTTTGGATTACTCGAGTAACGGTAACGGTTTATTAATTAAGTTAAGTCCACAATTTAAAATAACTAGTTAGTTAAGTCCATAAGCTAGTAATTTATAAGCTAGTAATTTAATTTGTGCCACAATTATTAAGTTTTATAGTCCAATTAACTAGGTCCAATCCAATAAATAGAATGAATTATGACCAAACCCAATGGGAAGCCCAAACCTCAAGCCCAAGAAGACAAACCCTAACCCTAAAAATTTTGCCCAGCCGCCTTCCGGCGCTGCCCTCACCGCCGGCGGGGCGCCGGCCACCCACCACTCCACCGGATTTCTCATTCTATCTCCGGCATCCATTCCGGCATCGCCATCACCACCGCAAGACCATCTCTCACCACCAAGCCACCATCACAGCCTCCTCCGCCCGGCCTCGCCATCGCCGCCCCGGCCTCCTGCCGCCCTTCGCCGCCACCGCGCCCACAGCCACCGAGATCCGCCATCTCCACCACCTCCATGGATCGGTCAACACCATCTCCCTCCCGCGGCCGCTCGTGTCGCCACCACAACCATCGCCGAGCCACCACCACCGCGCCTCCATCCTCCACCACCACATCCACTCCTCAGATTCACAACAAAACCAGCAAAACCAAACCACAAACAGGAAATAAAAAGAAAAGAAAAGAAGAAAGGCGAGGAGACGAGTAGAGAGAGAAGAAGGAGAAGAGGAAGAAGGCTGAGCCGCCACTGCCACCGCCGTTCGCTCTGTTTCCGGCTGCTTCTTCAACGCCGGCGAAATGGATGGAGGAAGAAGACAAGATCTGAAAAAAGAGAAAAGAGGGGGATGGCGTGCAGATAAGGCTGAAAAGTGAGGAGCAGTCTGTTCTGCAAGGAAAAAGGGATGAGACAAATTATTACCAAACAGGGAAGTTGACTCAGACAATTGGTAAAGGAAAAAGGAGCATGTAGCGAGTAAATGGAAAATGGGAAAGGAGGGTTCAGCATTTCTATGGGAAAACTTGAAGAAAAATTAAATGCACATTGGTGGTATCTACTTGATATTAAAAAAAAAATAATAAAAAAAATAAAATATATAAATAAATAAATTAGATAAAATAAAATACGTGTGGGGGTATCTACTTGTCTATAAATACCCACTTCTTTCTCCCCATTTCCATGCCAATTCCAACCCTTATTTTCCCCGTTTCTCTCTTAGTACTCTTGTTTGTGGTATTTCTTTGTTTCTATTATTTCATTATCTAGTTTTTGCTTAGTTTAATTTAGCGCTTGTTGATAAGTAGCATTATTGGAGATATTTTAGCGGTTGGGTTTCGAGCGAGATTTTTGCTGCAAGCCGAGGAATTTTAGAGCTCAGTAAGAATTAGTACAGAGAGCTAGTCCGTGAGAGTACTCTGGTAAAATTTATTAAGTTGGAAATTTATGGTTATTATTTCTATTTAAATATCATTATAGCAAATGATGTTAATTATTACAATTTTTGATAGTCAAATAGCTGTAAAGGGATATCTGCTCGTAGGCCGTGCGTGTGTCGTATCCATTCCATCCACGGTGACTGTAAGTAGATTTTTACTCTTTGGAGTAAGCCCAAAATTATTTTAGCTAAAGCATAATTTTTTAAATTGTAACACCCCGGATTTGGTAACCCAGGCCGGGACGCTACCGCCACACCCTTCCAAACAAGACCCGATTAAATCGAGTTTGTTTAAAAGGATGCTAAGGCTTAAGTTGCATCATTGACTTAAAAATATTTAAAACCATTCAAATAAGCCCGAATTTAATCAGAGTATAACACGCATAATAATAATAATAAGCAGTGCGGAAGCAAAAATAAACAGGGCCAAAACATGCGGCCAAAACCAGAGTCTAAGTCCAATGCATAAATTAAAATAAATAAAATGCAACAAGTCTTCTTTAAAAAAAATGGAAATCCCATCCCTCCATGCGATGCTTACTCTGCGAAATCTGAAAGGAAAATAGAACAACAATTTATCAGTACAAAGGTACTGCGTAAGTTAATATATAGCACAGCCAATTTTAAAAGTTTTTAGGAGAATATACAAAGTAATATATTTATTTAAAAGACGAGTAAATAAATTAATTTAAAATCTCTTACACATATGCCACGAACACTTTACCAATGTTAGTTATGATCGAGGACACCCCATTAGCATATTCTAGGGACGAACCCACAGGACCAACCTTTGGGACTTTATACCCACAAGGACTCAAACATATCCTAGGGACGAACCCTTGGGATCAACCTCTGGGACTCGTACCCACGAGGTAAGTACATGCAGCGGACCCTATACAGACACACTCCGGAGCCCTAGATAACCCATACGGATACATCTAGGAGTATAGACTCATACATCACAATAATCAATGCCGTTTTGGCTACAAAAGAGGGGGCGACATAATTCACCACATTGGCATCCCACTCGATCAAAACTTACAAAGTTTAAAAAAAACCACATTTTATCACTTCATAATATTTCCACATTTCCAGAATCCATATTCTTAAAAAATGAGTAACACTCGACTCATAGTTCATCGAATAATCAAAATAGCATTTACCGATTAAAAATGCCATTATAACAGTTTCTGAAATCGCCTTTAAAAATGCGGTAAACGATTTTTAAAAATTCTGGAAAAATTACAGTAGCTAGAAAACATCAAAATAAGCATTTTTCATAGAAATAGCCATCTCAAAATTTGGACTCTAAGTAGGTCATTTTAATCGATTTCAGAAAGCTATTGAAATTCAATTTCTCTTGCTTCAGTAAATTCGACCACAGTGAGTTCAAAAATTCATAACAATTTCATACATGCTCCAAAAATCATGAAATTTTACAGGGATGTTCTAGACACATATTAGAACAGGTTTCATGAAGACATCAAGCACTAAAAACGATCATAGGCAAGAGTAAATCGAACAACAAAACTGACTACATACATACATTAAATCTGTCAACCTATGTGCAGAAAATACCAGATCAAATTTGGGTGACCAAAACATGTCCAAAAATTACAAAAATTTACAGAGAGCATCTTTAGGACGTTAGGAACAAGTTTCATTTTGGAAGGTTCTCCTAAAAATGTACGGATCACGGTCGAATTCATAGAACAATAAGATTGGTCATAGGAAAACCCTATTTGGCAGATTTTATAAGAAATAGAGATGATCCAATATCTCGAGTTATACTCAACCAAAACTCCTAAAAATCGACGTGCACAATACTAACTTACTTGAGATGAGTTTAGGATCGAAATTCCCCTTGGTAGAATCCCCGAGATCGCCCGGAACAGCCCCACGAATCAACACCTCCCTCCGATTGAATCTATTTTGGAGTTGTCGAAAGAATTCTTAGTTCTAGGCAACAAACTCGAATCTAAAACCAATGGAATGAAGTAGAACTCTTACCTAACCTTAGAAGAGTGGATTGGATCACTTGAACACGTCCAACCCTCTGCCAAGGATGATGAACAACTCACAAAACTCTCACTACTCTCTCTTGAACTTAATTTTCGGATGGGATGCAAATGAGTGCAATGGAGGCTGAGTAGGGGCTATTTATAGAGGGGTAATTGCTCCAAAAGCTGCCATGAGGTAGTGGGAATGTGAAGGAACAAATTCTAACCCATAACCCCCGAATTAATCCCCTCAATCATCATCCAAAACCCCCACTCTCCCATGACTTCCATAGGATCCCCTTGGTGCCCAAGTTCCATCATTGAGCTGACTTTGTGGGACTTTATTACACCCAAAACCTATCCAAAATCATCCCCACACATCCTCCAACGTCTGGAATTCAAATTGGAGTCGTTTGGATTCGCCCATCACCGAGTTCATGACATGAAACGCATGAAACGTTATGACTCCGCCATAACAGCAGAGTGGCGCGCTGGTGGCGCGCTCCGCGCGGCCACCGCGCGGCCACCTGCTGTCGATTTTTTTTTTTTTTTTAATAAATATTATGATTTTAATCTCTTAAAAATCATAATATGAATTATCCGAGATTTTTGGGATAATTCGATACATCTATCCCGAGTCGCGATTATCCGAAATATTTAATTCCGCTCTCTCGGAATTAATTCGATTTCGATAAATAAATCAAATTCTTAAACTTTCGGATTTTAAAACCTGATGTCGATTTCTCGGGTATTACAGTCTACCCTCCTTAGAAATCAACTTCGTCCTCGAAGTTGAGTCGCACTCGGACTGATAGTATTACATGTAATGATTCGCACACATAAAATATTTGAGGTTTGAAAATTAAATTCTTACCTCGGCGTGCGACGACTCTCTGCGGGGTATCACATCCTCCCCCCTTAGGACTACAGTTATGTCCCCATAACTGCTCACGATTCGAGTTGAAAAAGGTTGGGATACTTCTGCTTCATATCCGATTCCAACTCCCACGTCGCTTCTTCGGTACCACGATTAGACCATAGTACCTTTACCATTCTCACGGTCTTGTTTCTTGTGACTCTTTCTTTGACGTCCAGTATCTCGATCGGATACTCCTCATACGTCAGGTCATCATCCAGCTCAATCACATCAGTTTGCAAGATGTGAGTTGGATCGTGCACATATTTCTTCAGCTGAGAAACATGAAACACGTTGTGCACCCGTGATAATTCCGGTGGAAGAGCCAATCGGTAGGCCAAGGTACCTACACGGTCTAAAATCTCGTATGGACCAATGTAACGAGGACTCAGCTTCCCTCGTTTGCCAAATCGCATCACCCCCTTCATGGGTGACACCTTTAGCATAACCTTGTCTCCCACTTGGAATTCCAACTCTTGTCGCCTCGTATCGGCATAGCTCTTCTGGCGATCTTGTGCGGCCTTCATCTTTTGTTGGACAATCTGGATCTGTTTACTCATATCTTCAATGAGCTGAGGTCCAACAACTACAGAATTTTCATCCTTTGTCCAGCAAATCGGACTGCGACACTTGCGTCCATAGAGAGCTTCGAACGGTGCCATGCCAATACTAGCATGGTAACTGTTGTTATACGAGAATTCTATTAGCGGTAAGTGGTTCTCCCAACTTCCCTTGAATTCAAGTACACACGCTCTAAGCATATCTTCAAGTGTTTGTATCGTCCGCTCAGTTTGACCGTCAGTCATCGGATGAAAGGCTGTGCTCATCTTGATTTGGGTTCCCAAGGCTTCTTATAATTTTGTCCAAAAATTTGAGACAAATCTACTGTCTCGGTCCGAAATAATATCATGTGGCACCCCGTGCCTTCGAACCACATTATCGATATATGCCTTGGCTAGTTGATCCATCGACCAATTGTCTTTCATTGGTATAAAGATGGCAGTCTTTGTTAACCGATCAACTATTACCCAAATTTTGTTCATCCCTCGAGGAGATCTTGGTAAACCCGAGACAAAGTCCATGGAGATACTATCCCATTTCCAACTTGGGATCTCCAACGGCTTCACTAACCCCAATGGCTTCTGGCGTACCGCCTTCACTTTCTGGCAAGTCAGGCACTTAGCCACAAAGTCGGCAACATCTTGTTTCATTCTCGGCCACCAATAGATTTTCTTCAAATCCTTGTACAGCTTATCACCACCAGGGTGTACTGAATAAGGCGTACTGTGGCCTTCCTCCATCAATTTCTGCTTCAATTCCTCACACTTGTGAGGAACGCACCACCTTCCTTTAAAGCGAATACTCCCGTCATCGTGGACTGTGAATCCTACCGCTTTTCCCTCGTCCATCTTCTCCTTGATCCTCTTGAGATTCTCATCGTCCGGCTGAGCTGCCATAATCTCGTCAAATACGGTAGATTCAATCGTCGCGGCATTCACCCTTTCTACCACAGTCCCATAATGGACTAGTTCAGTTTCCAACCTTGCTAAGTCCATATATAGTCCTGACGGTAAAATAAGAGTGTTTGTCGTGTGCTTCGCCTTTCGACTTAATGCGTCTGCCACGACGTTTGCTTTTCCTTCGTGATAGGCTATATCCAGGTCGTAGTCCTTGATTAACTCAAGCCATCTCCGCTGCCTCATATTTAACTCCTTTTGAGTAAATATGTACTTGAGGCTCTTGTGATCCGTGAACATCCGACATGTTCGTCCGTATAAGTAGTGTCGCCAAATCTTGAGAGCGAACACCACCGCGGCTAATTCTAGATCGTGCGTCGGATAATTCTCCTCATGCGGCTTGAGTTGTCGTGATGCGTAGGAAATAACCCTCTGGTTCTGCATAAGTACACACCCGAGTCCTTCTTTTGAAGCGTCACTGTACACTTCAAAATCTTCCGTTTCTGATGGAAGTATCAGGACTGGCGCTGTTGTAAGTCTTTTCTTGAGTTCATGGAAAGACTTTTCGCACTCTGTAGTCCATTTGAACTTTAATCCCTTCTTCAGCAGTTGGGTCATTGGCCTTGCAATCTTGGAAAAATCTTTCACGAACCTTCTGTAGTATCCGGCTAGTCCAAGAAAGCTTCTTACTTCTGTCTGACTCGTCGGTGCCGGCCAATCGATCACTGCCGATATTTTTGCCGGGTCAACCGACACTCCCTTAGCCGATACTATGTGCCCCAAGAATGCGACTTCCTTCATCCAAAACTCGCATTTCGACAGTTTTGCGTACAGCTGATTCCTCCTCAGAGTTTCGAGCACTTGATGCAAGTGTTTCGTATGCTCCTCATCATCCCTTGAGTATACTAGAATGTCATCGATGAATACGACGACACAAGAATCCAGCAACTCTCGGAAAACACTATTCATGAGGTTCATGAATACTGCGGGAGCGTTTGTGAGACCAAAGGACATTACGGTGAATTCGTAGTGCCCATATCTCGTACGAAACGCTGTCTTCGGTATATCCTTCTCGGCTATACGCAGTTGGTGGTATCCCGATCTCAGGTCGATCTTGGAAAATACCGAAGCTCCTCTCAGTTGATCGAAAAGGTCTTCGATCCTGGGTAGCGGGTACTTGTTCTTAATCGTGACTTGATTAAGACCTCTGTAGTCTATGCATAACCGAAGCCCACCGTCCTTCTTCTTAACGAATAGGACTGGCGCTCCCCAAGGTGACGTACTCGGTCGAATATAACCTTTTGATAACAACTCTTCTAGTTGTTCCTTCAGTTCTTTCATTTCTGCTGGTGCCATGCGATATGGTGCCTTGGATACCGGTTCTGTTCCAGGTACCAGATCAATCGTGAACTCAATCTCTCGCTCAGGTGGCATCCCTGGAATATCTTCTGGAAAAACGTCAGGATATTCATTTATGACTGGGATCTCGTCGATCTTGTTTCCCTCATCGTTGAGGTTATGCACATAGCATGCATATAAGTGATAGCCTTTCCGTATGAGGTTGTAGAACCTCAAGGCATTCACTACCTTAGCGTTTTTCTTTCGAGGCTGCATGTAATACACAACCTTCCTCCCTCGACTCTTGGCTAAGGAAATCTTCTGCTTCTGGCACTCAATAACAGCTTTATATTGAGTCAGAAAATCCATGCCTAAGATGACGTCGAAGTCCCCAAGATCAAACTCAATTAAATTCGCGAAGAATTCTAGATTCTTGATTACTATCGGGGTTCCATCGTATCGTTTCAAACATGATATCACCTTGCCCGATGGTAATTGAATTCCTAAGTTAATGTTCGTAGGCGCTGGTAGATCTAAGGCAGATATAATCCTTGTAGATATTAAAGAACAGCTCGCGCCTGAATCGAACAAAACTTTAACGGGTACGCTTAAAGCAGTAAACGTACCAGTGATCACTTCTCCCTGAGCGGCCAAATCCGCTTGGTTGATCACGTTCAAGCATCCCACGGCTCCGCCTTGATTTCCCTGCTGGTTGCGATTCTGGGGTGGCCCTTGAACTTGCTGGAACCTTTGTCCTTGATTGTTATGCTGATTCGGCCCAGTTGGGTGATTCCCAGTTGGTCGAATCACTAAGTCCAGCCTCTTTTCGATTGTCTCCTCTCGAATTCTACAATCCCTTCTCAGGTGGCCATCTCTGCCACACCTATAACAAGACCCAGGTTTCGGGCATTCGCGCACCAGATGCGGAATGTTGCATTGCGGGCATCGGGGTATGAAAGCACCCTGATTCCCAGGCCTCCGATTTCCATTCCCTCCTTGGTTGAACCCTTTGTTCTCAATTCTTCTCTGTCCTTCATTCTTCGCCAGGTCGTTCCCTTTTCTAAAGTTGTTACCATTGTTGTTGTTCCGGTTTCTCTTATCAAATTGATTCGAGCCCTTGCTCGACTCCCCATGGTCCTTGCGCTTCAGCTGTTGAACCCGTGCGATTGCCACTGCACGATCGTAAACAGCCTGCAGAGTTGTGTGCTGTCCGCCAACTAGAATCTCTCTGATGCTGAGGTTCAGCCCCATCTCAAATTTCTGGGCTTTGTCAGCATCCGTCGGTACCAATCTTGGAGCGAAACGGACGAGTTCCTTGAACCTCGTATAGTACTCCTGTACTGTCTGAGTACCCTGACGAAGGTTGATAAACTCTTCGTACTTAGCCGTTTTCGTGCTAAGAGGGTAAAATCTCTCTCTCATCATCTCCTTGAATTCTTCCCAAAAATAAACTTGCTCGCCATCCGCTAGCCCCCCTTGGTGGTTCTGCCACCATTCATCCGCCTCCCCACTTAAATAGTACGTAGCTACTCTCACCTTCTCATTCTCGGGACATCTGACGGCGTTCAAAAGCTTATCAAATGTCCTCATCCAGTCTTCTAGCTTTGCGGGATCCTCTTGTCCCTCGTAATGGGGCGGCTGGTATGGGTTTACCATTGCCAGATAGTTAATACGGGCTGCCGGTGGAGGTACCGCCGCTTGGGCCCTATTAACTTCGGCGTTGCCCAGTGCTATGAGGACTTGCTCTACAGTCCTCAACCGTGCGTCTACAACATTGGGTACAGCGCCTGCCTGTCCTCCAACATTAGGTGGGTTTGCACCCACTGGCCCATTTGCCCCGTCCGGGTTCAGTGGTGCGCCACCTTCGGCTGGTACATTAGGGTTGGCGTTGTTAGCAGCGGGGTTTTCCCTTCGCGGTCTTCCCCTTGGCGGCATTCTGTTAGATAAGCACGCAAGGGTAAGAATCAAATTCTACGGTAGGTTAGTAGTCAAATTAGTAAGTTCTAACATCTCTACGCAGAATTCTAAAAGAGACGACGCAACAAAGGAAAGGGGAAAATGCTTCACTAGATCATTTAGGAAAAATATTATAAAGCAGCTACAATGGAAGGCAAATCAAGGTAATATAAAATACGGAAAGCAATAGATAATCCAACGATATGATGCGATCAATCTAGTAGATAATCGGGAGAATAGCCGAGGAGCGCCCTGTCATGCTCATACTCCCCATCGGAGTCAAGAGGTATCGGTGGGTCCACTATCTCTGCCTCGGGTTCCTCCTCATCCACGCCCTCAATATCAATATACATGTCCGGGTCCTCCTCTTCTTCCTCTTCCTCCTCAGGTTCCGGTGCATTGAGTCGGTTTTGAAGGTCAACAATCTCATGCTCCAAAGTAAACACACGCCCCCTAAGCATGTGGTTGTTGTGTTGCTCCTCATGAAACAGAGTTTCAAGAGCAGCGATGCGGCCCAAATCCTCCTGTCGAGCATTCCTCAATTTCTCCAACTCTTTCTCGATACCTTTTACATGGTCCTTATCTGCACTAACCTCATCACGGCTATGTCTTAACTCATGCATGATGCTAGTCATCGAACATAGCATATCGGTCATCATGTTAAAAAGCTTTGGGTCGGCCATCTAAGAAAATAAATTTTTAACAAATCAATATCTTGCACATTTCAAGCACATATGTTAATGCATATGCAACCCCCAAAAATAATATTTTGAGACTTGTCGAATTTTTGAGATATATTTTTCCATGGGTTTTTAAAATAAATTTCCTTTCCATGGAAATAATATTTAAAAAGCTTAAAAATAATATTTAATATTTTGGGCCTCTATATTGGGCCGAAAAATAATAGCTTTTAAAAATAAATATTTCGGGCTCTGATACCACTTTGTAACACCCCGGATTTGGTAACCCAGGCCGGGACGCTACCGCCACACCCTTCCAAACAAGACCCGATTAAATCGGGTCTTGTTTGGAAGGGTGTGGCGGTAGCGTCCCGGCCTGGGTTACCAAATCCGGGGTGTTACATAAATACCATTTTCTTATTTTAAATTTATGCTTATAGCTCCCTACTGCTTTTGAATTATTGGTATGCCATTTTACTGTGCTTTACAATACTTGCAATTATTCTCAATGTCCTATGGATTTTTGAGCGCGCATTGTTACGGGGTTTGGTCCAAGTTTTGGGTCGCTGCTGCCACCTCCGCCGTTTGCTTGTGTTACACGACTTACGGGGACAGATGTTAATCCTCCGCCGTTTGCCTGTAATACACGACTTACGGGGACTGATGGAAATCAGCCCGATGCCATTTCTCGATTCAATGTGGTCTGAGGAAATTTCTTACCTCCACCACAACCCTTGAATGTATGTGAGATTTGGGCCCTACAACGGGAACCTGCACATCATGTTGGCTGAGAAATTTATTTCTTGGTAACGCATAGTGTCATATTTTCTTCTCCCGGGATTAGATCTATATGGATTTTGTCTGTGCTTAAATTAATTCTCGTTTTAGCATACCATTACCATAACTGTCATTTTAAATTATTTCTGCAACCCTACTTCCTCCGGGAGTAAACGTCTACTTACTCAGCGATTGTTTTCGCTGACTCTACACTTGTCACCATTTCCTTTCAGGTTTGAGATCTGCAAAGCATCATCTGCACGGGCACGATTTGGGGTATTATTTATAAAAATGTATATTTTGAAACCCCCTTCTTGGATAAAAAGCTATTACTTGGCATAGATAGTGGTTTATCGAGCATAAACAAAATATTTGGGTTTTATCCCATTTATGAAAATATGGTGCCCTACTGTTTTAAACAATGCATTATGCGTTTAACAGTATATTTGAGTATGAAATAGACAACCCCTTTTTATGAAGTAAAACTTCCATGGATTTACTCCATTATTGTTATTGCGCGCTTTGAGGAATGCAGTCCTCCGTTTGGTTACGCTATACCAAACATTTTTATTAAGCTTATTTTATACTTCTCATAGTATATAAGCTTCTTTGTGAATTATATGCTAGCTTGTCCGGAACGTGGTTAGCATATACATTCAATTCTGATTTTCTGCAATTATTTATGTTAGCCTTAGCGTATTTCGGGCAGTCCGGAATACGTGGCGGTAGCACCCCACCCATTGTTCCCGCTCTTTTCTTCCGCTGCATCTTTAGGGAAAATGGGGGTGTTACAGATTGGTATCAGAGCGTTTTGCTCTTGGAATTGTGCATCTGATATTCTTTTAAAATTCATGCACCAAAAGTTATTTTTAAAAGCCAGGTGGCTATACAAGTCGTGTATTGAAATTATTAATTTTACACGAAAAGTATTTGGAAGCATTCAGATTAGTGCATATAAATTATTGCAATTTTTGCACGAGAAATATTTTTGAAGAGCCATTTTTGCTCTAAGAAGTAGTGCATTTAAATTATTGAAATTTTTGCACGAAATATTTTGAAAAGACTATGCCAAGTATTTTAAAGTTAAATTTGGGGATGGGAGCACACACACATATGCATATAGGCACGAGCAGAATTTTGGTTTATTACAAGTATATTATTGACAAGAATTTTCCAAGGTATCGGACTCCGAGCTAGAGTCTCTCTCCGATTATCTTATGACTACTTTGCCTTAGTATCTACCTCTAGACGTGTTTTGGATAATCTACTAGTATTGCACTAGTTCCTTGGCTTCTCAGTTCAGTTGCCTTATTACGTAAGATGATGCCTACAACAGGTGACGATGTTTGCGATTACTTTTATTTTTACCATTGGGAAGGTATGGGAATGTTACCCAAGAGTTGTACCTACCAAGTGGTAACAGGGTATTGAAATGGTCTACGACCCTTCCTCGATCTATATAAGAAATCGTCGTATCATAAATTATTTTATTCTTTGGTGCGATCTGCGTTCTTGCCTTAGTCAACATAAGGTTATGCCTTAGACTTATAAGTGCACAAATTATATGGTGACACGATGATCATACGAATGACTAGGAATAAGAATTTCCTAAATACTATATCGTCTTAAAGATAAGACGCGAGTGCTACGAAAGAGCACCGAAAGAATTTAAACTCACGACGAATTTTATAAAACACTTACGAATTTCCCTCAAATCCATATGCCAATTTGACAAGGACAGTTGAACATTTTCTTGGAAATATTCTTAAAGGGAGTATTACCAACAATCACCCAAATCATTCCTCCTATTCCTTTGAGCCTCATAAATTTTGAATTCGATCTCTGGAGGAGAATGCACTTAAGGGTTGATTGAGATAGAAGGCCGGTATTGAGAATACTTCTCCCACTCGCCCTTCGTATAATATTTGTCTACCTCGATAGTTGTCCCAAATATGTTGTTCCTATAGTTTTCCCTGATAAGGACACAAGAGCCCATAACAACAATTTCATCCCCTTTTCGAGAAAGCGTATGAGTTATTAAGGACTAGGGTTCTGATAAAGGACGGTGAAATTTTCCACCCGAAAAAATTTTAAAATTTCATAATCACAAAATTATTGGAAGAATAATAAAATTTTTGATAAATGATAAATTAAGAGCAAATGAAATTCTCTTAAGACTACGATAATGTTTTAGATGCCACCACGAGGACGCCCAGGAAAACGTCCGGCCGACCCCCTATATGCATCTGATCCCATGGAGGATAGGCGAGAAGCTATAGAGGGACGACAAGCTCGATTGGAACAAGTGATGTTAACTATTGGTACCGCAGTAGAGCGGCAACTGGCAAGGGACGAAATACGAGGGGAACCACCCACAGATTTCATCAAGGCTGTACATGAGTATCAACCCACGAGCTATACCGGACAAGAGGACCCGGATGAGCTAGAAGGGTGGATCGAGAAATTCGACAAACTGCTAGAGGCGGTACGGTGTCCCAAGGAAAGGAAAGTGGAGGTGGCTACATTCTTCCTGGAAGGCCAGGCAAACACCTGGTGGCGAAACCACGAGAGTCGAGACATTGATTGGCCAGAGTTTAAGGAAAGCATGCGGGCGAGATTTTACCCAACTAGTGTAAAGAACGCTAGGCATGAGGAGTTCGTCACCTTAACACAAGGCAATTTCTCTGTCCATGAGTACTACAAAAAGTTCAATGAGCTCCTTCGCTTCGCTCCAGGGTTAGTGAACACCGAACATTCCCAGGCCCAAAAATTCGAACTCGGACTGAACCGAGAGATTCGAGAAGGGTTAGGTGGGAAACAATTCTTTAGCCTACAGAAGCTATATGATCGGGCGATGACAGTTGAGCGCGTCCGGAAGCATAAACGGGGAAAAGAGCAAATCGAGCAAACCTCTAAAACCCATAAGGAGGGGCGCATCAAGAGGAACCCGGACAACGGAAACCAGAACCAGCATCGCAACTTTGACGGCCCTAATCAAAAAAATAATGACCATCCCCCAATGGCCGCACGCTGCCCAAAGTGCGGCAGGAAGCATTGGATGCAGACATGCCCGCAAGATGGAGAGTGCTTCAGATGTGGCCTCGAAGGGCATAGGATCAAAGAATGCGGCATCCGAATTGACCCTATAAGTTGCGAAATGATTTAAAGGGAGACCATCGCTTTCAAACAGAAGCATTCCTGAATAGAAAGCCGAGGAACCCTGCCGCCTGCGGTAAGAAGTAATCAAGGAAGGTTGTATACGGACAACTTGGGCAATCCTTGAGAAGGATAAAAAGGGGAGCTCGGGCACACTCGTTGGAGGACATTTTGACTTTTGCTTTGGGAATGTAGCCCCTAATATATCGGTTTAGATTATATAATTACTCTCTAAGAACATCGATCAATCGGGCATGGTAAAATGATATGCAAGTGGAGCGATCATACCCCAATTTTTGAACCAAGTAATGCGCTTGATATGTATAACCAAGGCATTCCCTTTTGTTGCGAAGCATTTTAAGCTTCCGCCTAAATGATAATCCCTGATGTAATACTTAAAATTTCTTTTCCTTTGGAAGGATTTGTTTGACCTATAACCAAATGTTTAGATTGTCTGCCATGCCTAAGTAAAAATATGGAACCATCAAGAGCAAAGTTTATCTCAAGGTCAGTAAATTATTATATCCAATAAAACATCTACTTATCAAATTTGGTAGAGAATGCTTAACTGGGCAGCGCCATCATCATTTATCTAAACCATGTTCAAATATACCTTATTAGATAACTAAGCAATTTCTCCAAAGAGCAACGTTACCAACAAGGAAGAGTGAGATTTACTAAGGATTATGGAATACTCAAAAGAAGACTACCAATTTAACTGAGTCATTGGAAACCGGAAAACGGGAATAAGATAACATATTAATAGGTTTTTGTCCTAGACTTATCCCGGATACCATTAGGATATGATTAAAAAAAAAAAGTTGTAACTAAAGGAGTTAGCACGGATATTAAGGATAAATATCCGTGGCCGTTTGAAGAGAATCATATAACCCATTGAAAGTTTTCCAAAAAAATAAATAAATAAATAAATAAATAAATAAAAATTAAATAAAAATTAAATAAATAAATAAATAAAGGTATTAGGAGATATACATCTAAATTACTATTAGTTTTGTCGTGAGGCTTCGAGGGCGAAGCCTTATTTTAAGGAGGGTAGACTATAACACTCCGTATAATTTTTAAATAAAAATTCAAAATAAAATAAAATAAAATAAAATAATTAATAAATAGTTATTCAAATTTTCTCCCAATTTAAACTTTTTAGAAATAAACATGAGTCCGAATTAAATTGACTTATAAGTATTAAGTTATATTTTGTCATAAATTATTTAAGCTCATATTAATTGATTATGATTATTTAGTCAAAATTTAATATAAATTATAGAATTAAAACTAAGAATACTCAACCAATTAATTTATGCAAATCAAGCCGAACCGTTTTATTAATAAATTGTCTAATTAAAAGATGTGAATTATTTTAAGTTAATAATTTTATTGGAAAGGATACGATTTAGTAATAAGGGATGGATTAAATTGTATGATTAACTCCCCATAACTTGAATAAAATACTTAACAAATTATATTATAAAATTAACGAGGGACCGAAATATAACTAATGAAATTGTCCAGAGTAAGGGATTTGGAATATTAAATCATTTTGCTAACATCGGAAAATTAATAGATAATTTAATCCATTAAATCCGTTAATTTGAATTATAAGTGTAAAAGTGTTTTAGAGTTAAATTAAATCCTTACAATTAGAATATTCGACCCATTTAATTATCGAAAATTGTCCGACTTTTAGTTAATTATGATCCCGAATTGGAGAATGTGGAATTTTGGATTACTCGAGTAACGGTAACGGTTTATTAATCAAGTTAAGTCCACAATTTAAAATAACTAGTTAGTTAAGTCCATAAGCTAGTAATTTATAAGCTAGTAATTTAATTTGTGCCACAATTATTAAGTTTTATAGTCCAATTAACTAGGTCCAATCCAATAAATAGAATGAATTATGACCAAACCCAATGGGAAGCCCAAACCTCAAGCCCAAGAAGACAAACCCTAACCCTAAAAATTTTGCCCAGCCGCCTTCCGGCGCCGCCCTCACCGCCGGCGGGGCGCCGGCGAGTCGCCGGCCACCCACCACTCCACCGGATTTCTCATTCTATCTCCGGCATCCATTCCGGCATCGCCATCACCACCGCAAGACCATCTCTCACCACCAAGCCACCATCACAGCCTCCTCCGCCCGGCCTCGCCATCGCCGCCCCGGCCTCCTGCCGCCCTTCGCCGCCACCGCGCCCACAGCCACCGAGATCCGCCATCTCCACCACCTCCATGGATCGGTCAACACCATCTCCCTCCCGCGGCCGCTCGTGTCGCCACCACAACCATCGCCGAGCCACCACCACCGCGCCTCCATCCTCCACCACCACATCCACTCCTCAGATTCACAACAAAACCAGCAAAACCAAACCACAAACAGGAAATAAAAAGAAAAGAAAAGAAGAAAGGCGAGGAGACGAGTAGAGAGAGAAGAAGGAGAAGAGGAAGAAGGCTGAGCCGCCACTGCCACCGCCGTTCGCTCTGTTTCCGGCTGCTTCTTCAACGCCGGCGAAATGGATGGAGGAAGAAGACAAGATCTGAAAAAAGAGAAAAGAGGGGGATGGCGTGCAGATAAGGCTGAAAAGTGAGGAGCAGTCTGTTCTGCAAGGAAAAAGGGATGAGACAAATTATTACCAAACAGGGAAGTTGACTCAGACAATTGGTAAAGGAAAAAGGAGCATGTAGCGAGTAAATGGAAAATGGGAAAGGAGGGTTCAGCATTTCTATGGGAAAACTTGAAGAAAAATTAAATGCACATTGGTGGTATCTACTTGATATTAAAAAAATAATAATAAAAAAAATAAAATATATAAATAAATAAATTAGATAAAATAAAATACGTGTGGGGGTATCTACTTGTCTATAAATACCCACTTCTTTCTCCCCATTTCCATGCCAATTCCAACCCTTATTTTCCCCGTTTCTCTCTTAGTACTCTTGTTTGTGGTATTTCTTTGTTTCTATTATTTCATTATCTAGTTTTTGCTTAGTTTAATTTAGCGCTTGTTGATAAGTAGCATTATTGGAGATATTTTAGCGGTTGGGTTTCGAGCGAGATTTTTGCTGCAAGCCGAGGAATTTTAGAGCTCAGTAAGAATTAGTACAGAGAGCTAGTCCGTGAGAGTACTCTGGTAAAATTTATTAAGTTGGAAATTTATGGTTATTATTTCTATTTAAATATCATTATAGCAAATGATGTTAATTATTATAATTTTTGATAGTCAAATAGCTGTAAAGGGATATCTGCTCGTAGGCCGTGCGTGTGTCGTATCCATTCCATCCACGGTGACTGTAAGTAGATTTTTACTCTTTGGAGTAAGCCCAAAATTATTTTAGCTAAAGCATAATTTTTTAAATACCATTTTCTTATTTTAAATTTATGCTTATAGCTCCCTACTGCTTTTGGATTATTGGTATGCCATTTTACTGTGCTTTACAATACTTGCAATTATTCTCAATGTCCTATGGATTTTTGAGCGCGCATTGTTACGGGGTTTGGTCCAAGTTTTGGGTCGCTGCTGCCACCTCCGCCGTTTGCTTGTGTTACACGACTTACGGGGACAGATGTTAATCCTCCGCCGTTTGCCTGTAATACACGACTTACGGGGACTGATGGAAATCAGCCCGATGCCATTTCTCGATTCAATGTGGTCTGAGGAAATTTCTTACCTCCACCACAACCCTTGAATGTATGTGAGATTTGGGCCCTACAACGGGAACCTGCACATCATGTTGGCTGAGAAATTTATTTCTTGGTAACGCATAGTGTCATATTTTCTTCTCCCGGGATTAGATCTATATGGATTTTGTCTGTGCTTAAATTAATTCTCGTTTTAGCATACCATTACCATAACTGTCATTTTAAATTATTTCTGCAACCCTACTTCCTCCGGGAGTAAACGTCTACTTACTCAGCGATTGTTTTCGCTGACTCTACACTTGTCACCATTTCCTTTCAGGTTTGAGATCTGCAAAGCATCATCTGCACGGGCACGATTTGGGGTATTATTTATAAAAATGTATATTTTGAAACCCCCTTCTTGGATAAAAAGCTATTACTTGGCATAGATAGTGGTTTATCGAGCATAAACAAAATATTTGGGTTTTATCCCATTTATGAAAATATGGTGCCCTACTGTTTTAAACAATGCATTATGCGTTTAACAGTATATTTGAGTATGAAATAGACAACCCCTTTTTATGAAGTAAAACTTCCATGGATTTACTCCATTATTGTTATTGCGCGCTTTGAGGAATGCAGTCCTCCGTTTGGTTACGCTATACCAAACATTTTTATTAAGCTTATTTTATACTTCTCATAGTATATAAGCTTCTTTGTGAATTATATGCTAGCTTGTCCGGAACGTGGTTAGCATATACATTCAATTCTGATTTTCTGCAATTATTTATGTTAGCCTTAGCGTATTTCGGGCAGTCCGGAATACGTGGCGGTAGCACCCCACCCATTGTTCCCGCTCTTTTCTTCCGCTGCATCTTTAGGGAAAATAGGGGTGTTACATGTATAAATTAATTAATAATAAATCATACTAATATATAATGGTTTACTTTTTTTAAAAAAAATACATATTCTAAAATTTAGTTTCCATTTTATAATTTAATATTGTGTTTCCAAAATTTTCTTCATTGATCAATTTAAAAATCCATTGATTTTTCTTCCCGATTTTAATAATTTAACACAATAATTATTAATTGTGTTTCCATTTTCTTCCAAAATTTTCTTTATTGATATTTAGTTTCAATAAGTTGGGAAACTAAATATTCAATGAAATAAATATAAAGTAATCTTATCCGATAATAATTCCTCCACATTAATTAAAGTGATCACTTGTTAACATTAATTATATCTCTTCATTGATTAATTTCTGTAATCCCTAATTTTCTTCCCGATTTTATTCAATAATAATAGTTTTAATATTCATTGATCATTACATTAATTGTGAATATAATATAATTAATGTTAATGCGAATAATTATTGAAGGAATTATTCATAATTTCATTTAATCTTAATCAATCGTTGATTTGATTACTTTATATTATATTTTTATACCTTTTTTGGACTATTGACTAAAAATAAGGGCTTCATTGAGATAATAATCGAGAATAGAAATAATTTAAATTTTTTAAATTATTTACTAAAAATTATGTATTTTTAAAAAAAATACATGTTCTAAAATTTAGTTTCCATTTTATAATTTAATATTGTGTTTCCAAAATTTTCTCCATTGATCAATTCAAAAATTCATTGATTTTTCTTCCCGATTTTCTTCCCATTTCAAAAGTAATGTTATCCGATAATTCCTCCACATTAAGTAAAGTAATCACTTGAATTAATAAAAATATAGGAAGAACCTTATATAATTGTAGGACTATCCTTAAATAATTGTAATAGATATGTATAAATTAATTAATAATACATCATACTAATATAGAATGGTTTTTTTTAAAAAAATACACATTCTAAAATTTAGTTTCCATTTTATAATTTAATATTTTGTTTCCAAAATTTTCTTCATTGATCCATTCAAAAATCCATTGGTATTTCTTCCCGATTTTCTTCCCGATTTTAATAATTTAACACAATAATTATTAATTCTGTTTTCATTTTCTTCCAAAATTTTCTTCATTGATATTTAGTCTTAATATCCATTGATCATTACATTAATTGTGAATATAATATAAATAATGTTAATGCGAATAATTATTGAAGGAATTATTCATAATTTCATTTAATCTTAATCAATCATTGATTTGATTACTTTATATTATATTTTATACCTTTTTTGGATTATTGACTAAAAATTAGGGCTTCATTTTCACTAATAATCGAGAATATAAATAATTTGACTTTTTGAAATTATTTACTAAAAATTATGTATTTAAAAAAAATACATGTTCTAAAATTTAGTTCCTATTTTATAATTTAATATTGTGTTTCCAAAATTTTATTCATTGATTAATTCAAAAATCCATTGATTTTTCTTCCCGATTTTCTTCCCATTTCAAAAGTAATCTTATCCGATAATTCCTCCATATTAAGTAAAGTAATCACTTGAATTAAATAGAATAATTTATATGGAAATAATAACTTGATTTCAATATGATTTCAATAGAGAATATAAATAATTTACCTTTTTGGAAAATGATTTCAATAATGTGGAAAATGAGTATATTTTCATTAGTTCAATTCAAATAAAAAACTTATCTTACAAAAAAATATAGATTTTGCTAGGCATTGTGTTTAATTGTATACAATACTCAGTTGAATGAAACACCAAAGATTGTGAGAAACAAATGGATAAAAATGATATAGACAAATTTCAGACGATCTCTTACTGAATGAAACACAAAAGATTTTGAGAACCTAATGCTACAAAAACTAAATTCATCCAATTATTTACACTTGGTGGAACAAATCTCTCCACAAAAACAATAACCAAACAAATCTTTCCCCAAAAGATGAAGTGAAATGGGAAGTTGCCGATTATTTGACATGAAAAAGATGTCGCAACAATTGATTTATTCTTGTATGGTTATGAATAATCATTATCTCTTCATCCGTTCAAAATGCTCTTCGTCATTTGAGTTTGTACTCTCATTTTCCCAATAACTGTCACCAAAACAACAACAAAAGAGAACAAAAATATTAGCAAAATAGGGAGAAATAAACATATGAATGCTCTTCGTCATTTGAGTTTGTACTCTCGTTTTCCCAATAACTATCACTAAAACAACAACAAAAGAGAACAAAAATATTAGCAAAATAGGGAGAAATAAACATGAATTTGAATAAAAAAAGCTAGAAAATGGTGAGAGGATATTTGTTAAATGGAACATTGAGAGAAATGTTAAATAAAGATGTAAGGATATTTTTTTTTTTGAGGAAATACAATTTTATTTCGACGTTCATGAATAAAGTACATTCAGGCCACAAAACATGCAATAGTTTAACCTCAAAAGGAAATAAGCATCTAAGCCCTGTCCACAGCAGAAGGCTGAATCAAATAAATTACCAAAACAGTGGACAAATCTATTCCTCCCAGTCTAGATTTGAAGCATTTTCTGAGTCCCGGGAAATAAAAGGCATAGCAAGGAAAAATCATCAAAGCACTCCAGTTGATCGCCCCGACGTATTATCTTCAGTCTCATAAAAGGCAGTAGAAGCTTACTGCCTTAGCTCTCAGCAGCAGCAACAGGACAAACATCAGTAGCAACACCTCACCTCAGATCCCTATCCTCAACTCCCGGGTGTATACAAGAATTCTCAGGTAGCGGATCGCAGTAACACTCCATCCCTTGCTATAGAATAATGTCTCCCCTGCTTATGATTACAAGACATGGGCATCGAAGTAAAGGGACTAAATGAAGGCTAAATCGGGAATAATCATTGGGGAAGTAGACGGATAAAAGTTGTTAGGAAAGGCTAGGCAAGCAACAGTTCAAGCAAGCGAAGAGGGCTCCAAAAACAAGAAACAAAAGCGGCAAAGAGTCTCCAAGAGCTCTACCCACACTCAAGGCAGCCCACAACAAAAAACTTCCCCCTCTTCCTCATACTACTTTTGCAAGTATAAAATATCCACAAGAGGATGGCTGCTGTATAAATTATTATTATTATAATAATTTTTTTTTAAATTTTTTATTTATTTTTTTTTTTTTTGGCTTATTGCTATATATATATATATATATATATATATATATATATATATTTTTAGCAGCAGAATAGGATGGACTGAACCATTATGAGTTTGTGCCCAGACATGCTGCCCACCCGATTACTGAAGAAAAAAAAAAAAAAAAGACATACCCTCTCCTTGTTCAGGAACTTATCCACCCCTAACGTACCTAGCCCCTAAGATGTAAGGATATGATTTTGAGGGGATTATAATAGACACATATTTATAGGAGAATGAGATAAATGAGATATAGGGATTGTTGGAGCACGGTCCCGGGCAATTTTGTAATAATCAGCGAGGTGGAGCACGGTCCAGTGGCAGTGCGGTAAATATTTCAGTGTGTGAGAGAGAGTGTAAAAAAATGAATTTTGTGAGGGGAAAAGGTTTGGGCGGGAAAGTGTGTGTGTGTTAGAATATTTTGTTTTAGATTATTACTAGTACAACCCGCCCGCGGTACCCGCGGGCATGTAAATTTGGAAGTAATATATTTATATGTTAATGTATAAAATAGTAAGTAATTTTTTTTTGGATAAGCTGATAGTAAGTAATTAAAACAAAACATTATTCGTAGCTATTAATTTTTTTTAAAAAAAATAACAAAATCAGACTTTCTTCTTATATGTGATACATTTCTAGTTTAAATTTTAATTATTATTTCAATTTCTAACAATTTTAAATGAAATATGCGACTTTGGTCCTTTAAATAATAAAAGTAGTGTATATTATGGTGTGGTGCTGATTGTGCTGATTTAATAAATACAGGAAAATTGAGAGTTGTATACAACATATGAGGTAAGATGCTAGAAAAATTGACCAAAGGTATATAAGCAATTCAATACATTGGTATGCACTCTAGTTTCCTCAAGTTTGTTTTCTCAAGTTTGTAATTTTATTATATTATCCTTGTTATAATTATTATAATTATTTTCCTAAATGTAAAAATAAAAAGTATAAATTTGATTGAATTTAATAATATATATAATCCTGCAAGAAATTATTCGTTGCATGATAAAATCAAATTTAATATTGAAAATCTTTAAGAAAATAAATAAAATGACTATCATAAAAGAAATTATTATAAATGTATCGTGTTCAAATTTTTTTAGTACTATCTATAAAAAAAATTGAACGTCAAAAATTTTAAAAAATAATAAATTTATATTGATTTTAAAATTATTATATAATTAATATTATTATTACATCACATAAGAATTATTATAAAATTTTAATTATTATTACTTTATTAAATTAAAATATTTTGAGTGTTTCTACAATGAAACATTAGATATGTACTGCCACCAATTTTCCACGGATCATCAGGAGAAGTTATGAAAGATGACAGCTGAATAGAAACAGATGGATTTCTCAAAATAGGTGTAGATGCCCAATGATTTCTTAAAACACAATTGACCCTTTACCCTAACATCTTATTACACATGATGAAGCAATATATAACTGACCGTGTCTAAAAGTTGGATCCTTCATGAACACTCCAACATGCTTTAGAGATTGACCTTGACTCTTGTTGATAGTAATAGTATAACAAATAATTAGTAAAAACTGACGTCTTGAGAATTTAAATGGTACCCGGCGGGGATGTAAATTTAAAAAACATATAAAAAAAATTTAAAGGTATATCAAATTTTATTATATTATTAATGTTATAATTATTATAATTTTTTCCCTCAATGTAAAAAAGAAAAAGGTATACATTTGATTAAACTTAAAAATATATATATATAAAATTACAATAAATAATTCATTACGTAATAGAATTTAAAATAATATTGAATAATTTAACAAAAATAAAAATTATTATAATTTAAAAAAATTAACATGGGTAAAAACTTCACCCTCCAAGATATTTCTTACAATTCCCGTCGGAGCCAATGTACTTACTGCCAGTCAATACTTCACCCTTCAGGATATTTTTTTCCATTTTTTTCGCGAGTTAATACATCACCCTCAACACTCTATCATTAGACATGTATTGCCAACACTTTTCCACAGATCACCGGGAGAAGTTATGAAACACTATAGCAGAATATAAACAAAGGGATTTCTCAAAATAGATGCATAGGCCCAATTATATCTCATATAACATAATTTACCCTTTACCCGAACGCCTTATTACACGTGATGCAGCAATATATAACTGACCATGTCTAAAAAATGGATCCTTCAAAAACACTCAAACATGCTTTAGAGATCGATCTCGGCTCTTGTTGATAGTCGTAGCATAGCAAACAATTAGTGGAAACCGACGTCTTGAAAATTTAAACGGTATTCTATGATCAGATGAGGTCAAACTCATTCGTGGAATGAACTCTCTATCTCCACTGCTTTCGCGAGTCAATACTTGACCCAGGACATTTTTTCACATTCTTGTCGGAGCCAATGTACTGCCAGTTAATACTTTACCTCCAGGACATTTTTTCCCATTCTTGTCAGAGCCAATGTACTGCCAGTCAATATTTCATCCTCCAGAATATTTTTCCCACTCTTGTTGGAATTAATATACTGCTAGTCAATACTTCACCCTCCAGGATATTTTTTTCCATTTTTTCGTGAGTCAATACTTCACCCTCCAGCACTCTATCATTAGACATGTGCTGCCAACACTTTTCCACAGATCACCAAGAGAAGTTATGAAACATGACAATAGAATAGAAACAAAGAGATTTCTCAAAATAGGTGCATAGGCCCAATGATATCTCATATAACACAATTCACCCTTTACCCTAACGCCTTAGTACACGTGATGCAACGATATATAACTAGATGTGTCTAAAAATTGGATCCTTCAGGAACACTCCAACATGCTTTAGAGATTTATATTGGCTCTTGTTGATAGTCATAGCATAGCAAACAATTAGTGGAAACTGGCATCTTGAAAATTTAAACGGTGTTATATGATCAGATGAGGTCAAACTCATTCGTGGAATAAACACTCTATCTCCACTGCTTTCTTGAGTCAATACTTCACCCCCAGGAATTTTTTCATATTCTTGTCGGAAGCAATATACTATCTGTCAATACTTCACCCTCTAGGATATTTTTTCCCATTTTTGTCGGAGCCAATCTCCTGTCAGTCAATATTTCACCCTCCATGACATTCTTTCCCACTCTTGTCGAAACCAATGTACTGTCAGTCAATGCTTCACCCTCCGGGACATTTTTTCCATGTTTTCGCGAGTCAATATTTCACCCTCCAGCACTCTATCAATGGACATGTACTGCCAACGCTTTTCTATATATCACCAAAAGAAGTTATGAAACACAATAGTAGAATAGAAACAAAAGGATTTCTCAATATAGGTGCAGAGGCCCAATGATATCTCATGTAAAACCAATTTTTTACCATTTCATTCTAATATAAAATCCAAGAAGCCCAATAGTATTGAAGTCCAATTTCATTCACCAATTAATTAAATGCATTGATAATATGATGGCCAGTCGAACACCCTCCCCCCAATGATCTAATTAGAATTTCAATTTCATTGAAGATGGTTGTCAGTCGAGCACCCCATCTACATGATCTCATTATCATATGTATTGATTTAAAACAAAAAATCAAACTATTTGCTTTCGTAAATGAACAATACTTTCAAAAGTATGTCACATATGAAATCAATATTTTACCATTTTATTCTAATATAAAATTTCGAGAAGCCCAATGGCATTGAGCCCAATTTCACTCACCAATTAATCAAAATGATTCGGTCAAATTGTATTGATAAGATGCTAGTACATTCGCCCGCGGTACCCGCGGGGATGTAAATTTTAAAAATATATAATGTAAGTTTATATGTAAATCTAATTGTATTTATTATTATTATTATTATTATTATTATTATTATTATTATTATTATTATTTTGTCATGTAAATTTAAAATGATTATCAATTTTGTGCTACCATACCCGCCCGCGCAATGCGCGTGGATGTAAAGTTAAAAAAAATTATAAAATAGAAAATAATGAATATTATTCTCCACACTAAAAAAAATAAAGAAATAAGCCTAAAATTGTATGTTATTAAAAATAAAACCACTAAAAGATTATATGAACTTCAATTTGTTATTCTTATTATTTGGGGCATTTACTGTAAAATGTTTACATTATATGCATGTCTAAATCTAAAGACTGGATCTTCAGGAACACTCCAAGGTGCTTTATAGATTGATTGATCTGGGCTCTTGTTGATAGTAATAGCATAACAAATAATTAGTGGAAACTCACTTCTTGAAAATTTAAACGGTATTCTACACTCTATCTCAACTGCTTTCGCGAGTCAATACTTCACCCCAGGATATTTTTTCCCATTACTGTCGGAGTCAATGTACTGTCAGTCAGTATTTCACCCCCATGACAATGTTTCTCATTCTTGTCAGAGCCAATGTACTGTCAGTCAATACTTCACCATCCACGATATTTTTTCTCACTATTGTCGAAACCAATGTACTGCCAACAAATGTTTTACCCTCCAGAACATTTTTTTCCATTTTTTCGTGAGAATACTTCACCCTCCATGTAACGCCCCAAAAATTTAAAACCAATTTTTGCTGACGTCACTGCCGTGTTATCTCCCTTAAACTGTTGGCCAATCAATTTAAGTTCAATAACACGAAGCCTGGTAATCAAAAAATCCAACACAGAATAACAATAGAATAACAGAGTAAGCAACAGAACATGTCTATCACATAATCATCAAATCTCGGCTACAAGCCACATACAGTACCTCACCTTGGTACTCACGTTAACCTGTCCAAATTTCAAGTATACAAGGGAATACAAAACAACGGTTCTCAAACCAATCCAAACAGTCAGATAATGCTCAGGATAACAAGCTAGTCAGAGCTAGATAAAATAGAGCCTAATACAGCAACTCAATCAAGACTTATTCAATGCAATCCTATAAGATCACTCAGCCCCAAACCCATCTCCATGATCATGCTCTGCGTCCTCGGGAGTATCTATAAGAAAGACAAAACGCAAGGTGTCAGTACATAAAGTACTGAGCAAGAGTAGGAAAATCTGGGAAACGGGGAACAAGATTTTAGAGGTTAATTAACAGTTTATAATAGCATAATTAAATAATTAAACATCACACCGTCCCATACCGGTGCTTCAACCACGTCATACACTGCAAAACAATAATAAGATGAATGATGGATGATGAGATGAAATGTTATGACCTAAAGTGTCTATCTACCCTAAATGCAGCACAGAAGTATGCCTAGCGCGCAACCTAAGTACCATGGTCGGTATTCCTCTCCAAATAGGGTCCACTCCCCTAATGGTCAGAAGAGATACCCACAGTGCCCCCGCCGCGGACACTAACAGCTGAAATAAGTGGCTTACGGTCATGGCGGGTACTAGCCCAGAGCATCTCGCTCTCAAAGGCCAACATGCCCGGGAGAGATACTAACTATGCCCAGTCGGATACCGACTCGTAAACATTGTTAGGATATCTAACATCCATGAAAGCATAATTTCATATCGATCACAATCACCTTACACAATGTCCAGTCGGATACCGACTCGTAAACATTTAGTGTAATTTCTCAGTCCGCAGACTACATACAGTATTCGGGTTGTCAACCCCATACATCGGATCACAACAGTACCACATGAGTTAGACATATTCCAGGGTGTGCCACGTCCCACATATCGGCACTCGACTCACATACATAGTGATAGAAGCAACGCAAGATTCCATCCTAAACTAAGGCTCGGTGAATCTTCTAAGTTCAATCAATACTCATGATAGACACTAACATATCCTAGATCAGTTTTAAGCATATTCCAAGACCTAGAAATGAGTGAGAAGTGATAAAATACGAGAAGGGGAATGAAAAACGGAAGAAAACAGTAAATCGTGCCCGCATGTGACACCCCGGACTACAAATTCCAATTTTTGACTTTTTGAAGAGTCATTATATCTGAAATCTGAATGCATATTTGAAATCCTCGTCTCGAGTAGGGTCAGATTCATAAATGGTTTGCGAAAATCGGATTAGAAACGAGTAAGTTAGAGCCGATTCAAGTTTGTGAGTTTTTGGGTGCACAGGTGGCGCCAATTGTGGCGTTTAAGCCTATTTCTAGGCGCCACACAGGCAATGTGGCGCCTGTACTGAAGGCTCTGTGGTCCGGGGCGCCGAAGTGGCGCTCCAGGCCACTTTTGGGCGCCGCAAAGGCAATGCGGCGCCTCTGAAGCACCAAACAGGGGCAGAATCCGCGATTTTCACCCCTTTCTTCCAATTTTCCCCCACTTTGAGCTAAATCCTACTCTTGCCTTGTGTTTATGATGTCCCAACACTTCAACCTCAGCTACCAAGCTTGTCCATACTCCAATCCAAGTTACAATACAAGATTTGCAACCAAAACATCAAGATTTACCCAAAAACAAGAGCTTTTCTTACATGCACCCAATGGAGACTTCAAAACTACAATTATCACAACCAGGAGCAATCTAAAAGCTTACCTCAGCTCCCCCAACTGATTTGCAACTCCCAAGCAAGGATTTAACACCAATTCCAAGCCAATCTACAAGAGTTCATCCCAAAATCATTTAATCTCGCCACCAACTTGCTCCCTTCAAAACCCACCTCAAGACTCTTCCAAACCATGAAATACTTGATGTAAATTACTTACCTTAGGTAGTATAATGAAACCCCCACTTGATTTGAGCATAAAATCAAGAATTTGGGAGGATTTGGCACCAACCCTAGCCTCCCCAAGAATAGTGACGGGAATGAGAGAAGAATTTGGAGAGTGAAATGATTCTTCCACTCAAGAATCAGATTTTTATCTCTTAAATGGATCCGGGTCGGTCAAGGGATGCGGGTCGGGTCAGGAAGTGGGTTAATCCACTTGTCTTGAGCCATCTACACCACTTGAACACTTGAGTTCTTATTCTCTTGTGCGTTTGAACCCACTTATCCCTCCACTTCATTAAAATCATAACTACAAAATATTCATATAATAAATCCTTTGTCAATTAACCACAATTAATTAAATTAATCGTGTGTTAATTAAATTCGGGTGTTACAATCCCTCCCCCTTAGGATCATTCGTCCTCGAATGCAAAAATATGGATCGAGTAAGTTATCTCATTGATTTGGAGTCAAATCCAATTCAGAATATCGCTCCAACCTACTGTCCTCGGTCTCCCAGGTGGCATCTTCTACACCATGTCTAGACCAAAGTACTTTCACCATCTTGATCACCTTGTTGCGAAGCACTTTCTCCTTAGTATCCAGAATCGCCACGGGATACTCCTCATACTCCAAGCTCTCATCCAATTCCACTTCATCCGGTTGGATGATCTTGTCGGGATCGAAAATATATTTTCTTAATTGCGAGACATGGATAACATTATGCACATTTCCCACCTCCGCTAGCAATTCTAGTTGGTAGGCTACCTTCCCGATCTTTTTGATGATCTCATAGGTGCCTATAAATTGAGGACTCAATTTCCCCTTCTTCCCAAATCGTCTCACACCTCGCATCAGTGAGACTCTCAAAATACCCAATCGCCAACAGCGAACTCAATATCCCTTCTTGCTAGATCTGCATAACTCTTCTGACGATCCTAAGCTTCCTTCATTCTGTCTCTGATCACTCGCACAATTTCAGTGGTTTGCTCAATGATCTCAGGACCCATCACCACCTGCTCTGAAGGATCACTCCAGCACAAGGGTGTTTCTGCATTTCCTTCCGTATAAGGCCTCGAAAGGAGCCATACGAATAGTCGCGTGTAACTGTTGTTGTAGGAGAATTCCACCAAAAGTAGAAGTTTCTCCCAATATCCTTGGAAATCTATCACACGAGCTCTCAACATGTCTTTCAAGGTTCTGATGGTCCTTTCGGTCTGTCCACCGGTTTGAGGGTGCCACGCCATACTCATTCAATTCTGAGTGCCATAAGCTGCTTGCAATTCCTTCCAAAATCTAGAAAAGAATCTGAAATCCCTGCCTAAGATGATCTCCTTCGGCACCCCAAACCGTCTAACCATATGTTGGATGTAAGCACCCGTCAATTATTGCATACTCCAATTCAATCCCCTAGGAACAAACACCGCGCTCTTGGTCAGACGATCTACAATCACTCAAATGGTGTCTACTAACTTGTTCCTTGTCTTAGGCAGCCCTGTGATAAAATCCATAGCAATGGACTCCCACTTCCACATGGGAACCTCCAAAGGTTGCAATAACCCTGAAGGTCGCATGTGTTCCTGCCTTAACCTTCTGACAAGTAGGGCACTTAGATACAAACTCAGCAACTTCCTTCTTCATGCCCTTCCACCAGTAATTCTGTCTCAAGTCCTTGTACATCATCACTGTTCCCGGATGTACAAAGTATGGTGTACAGTGTGCTTCCTCCATAACGTTCATTTTCAGCGCCTGATCCTCAAAAGGCACACACCATTGATCCTCAAGCTTGATCATACCTCTACTATCAATAGTGAATCCGTCTGCCTCGCCTTACCGAATCTTAGCTCTCAAGTGCATCATCTCTTGACTCACAGCTTGGCTCAATCTGAGCTCCTCGAGTAGTGAAGGCATCGCTGTCATAGCGTTCAATCTCACCTTCATACCACAAGGTTCCGTAACAATGCCTTCCTTATCTAACTATTGTCTCAGTCTTCAAGGAAGATATACAACATTCAATGCATGTCCATTCCTACTCAATGCATCGGCCACTCGATTGGCTTTCCCTTCAGTGTACTGAGTGCTGGTGTCATAATCTTGCAAGAACTACAACCACCTTTGTTGTCTCCCACTCATCTTATCTGCAGTGTAGAGGCACTTAAGATTCTTGTAAGCTGAATAGATTTGACACTTAGCCCCATAAATATAATGCCTCCAGGTCTTCAAGGCATACACGACCGCTGCCATCTCCAAGTCGTGAGTCTTCCTAGATGTATATGCGATCACCCAGCCATTCTTCATAAGTACACATCCAAGTCCTCGATGAGAAGCATCGGTGTATACCTCACATTTCTCATATTCATCGGGTAACACCAAAACTGCAGTTTCTGTCACATTCTCCTTCAATAAATCAAATGCCTCTTGGAAATCCTCGGTCCACTGAAAAGGTACATCTTTCCTCAGTAACTGAGTCAGGGGTTTAGCAATGCTTGTGAACCCCTCAACGAATCTCCTGTAGTATCCCACAAATCCAAGGAAACAACGTATCTCACTAACATTAGTGGGTGGATTCCACCAACACCGGTTCCACCTTTGCTGGATCCACATCAAATTCCTTATCCCGAAATGATATGCCCAAGAAAAGCCACCTTATCCAGCCTGAGTTCACACTTCGAAAGCTTGGCATACAACTTATGCTCCGTAAGCACCTGTAGAACTGTTCAGAGATGCTTCTTATGCATCTGTAGATCAGGAGAGTATACCAAAATATCATCGGTGAAAATGACCATACACACACATCCAACCTATGTCTGAACACATGATGCATCAAGTCCATGAAAACCGTCGGTGCATTAGTCATTTCGACAGCATCACCGTGACTTCAAAATGACCGTAACGTGCTTAGAAGGATGTTTTCTTGTGGTCCCCTTTTCGCTATTCGAATTTAATGATATCTGAATCTTCAATCAGTCTTAGAAGACGTAGAAGCGCCCTTCAACTGATCAAACATGTCGTCGATCCCCGGTATTGGATACCGGTTCTTGACCGTCACCTGATTAAGTCCGCGGTAATCGACGCACATCCTCAACTCCCATCCTTCTTCTCACAAAGATTATCGATGCTCCCCAAGGCGAACCGTTTGGTTGAATGTATCCTTTATCAAGTAACTCGTTAAGCTGCTCCTTCAACTCCCTCGATTCTGCAGGAGCCATACGATAGGGAGCCTTTGCAAACAGCATTGCGCTTGGCGCCAAACCTATGGAAACTCTATCTCCCGGGTATCTCATCGGAATTACCTCGGAAGATCCCGAGATGATAGGAATTAGTGACACTGCTGGTATTGATTTAGGTGGTATGATCTCGTGCACATAGCAGATATGCGCCGGGTACCCCGTTCTGTTTTAATACCGCAGAAGAGACGGAGGATACAACTCAAACATTAGGGTAATAGATCACTTCCTCACCTTCTTGATTGACGAAAGATATTCTTGGTACTCTGAAATCCAACCTCGCCTGGTACTTGGAAAACAATCCATTCCCATTATGAGATCGGAATCCGCCAAGTCTAGCATCACGAGATCAGTGCTGAACTCCCGCATCCTTTATGGTTATACGTGCATTGGGTCCTATCCGTTCACTTCGTATTATATCACCAGATGGTAATTACACAGGAAGATGATAAGTCATCAAAGGTCCCATCCGGTGTTCGGATATAATATTTGAGGATATACGTAAACACGGTGCCCGAGTTTAGCATGTTGTCAACAAGTATAGTATCAACACATTCAATAATATGTAGCACTATCCTCATAATTACTTGCAATAACACAGCATGGTCCGCATAGCGCTGGTAATATTCTGAACTGCCATGTCCCCACTGGCTCCAAAGTGAGGTACTCGCTCCTCTTGACATTCATCATCTGAGGGATTTAGAATGAGATCACTAGGCATAGCAGATCGCCTCCCAAGTGAATCTTGATCTCTTTGCAAACTCGTTCTCACAAGTTCGCCACCAACGTAGCGCTGAATCCACAAGATGCCTATTGGAATGAACTGGATCGACTCTCTGTCCTGATTAATGTTCTGCATAACTGAGAACATCTGTGGCATAAGCTGAACAGAATCGAAAGGCACAGGCCTTAGTGGCAGTGGTGGTGAAACTGGTTCGTCCTCAAGGCGAAGTCCCCCATCAACTCCCAACAGTTCATCTGAATGAATGCCCTTCTCCCTAGTGAGGTCATTCTTTCAACGACATTATACTGCCCATCGTCACCAATTGCCAGTCCCGAATTTCTATGAGGCCCCTCCCGCCTCTCGGTTTCCAACTCTACGCGATGGTATCCTGTACTCAAACATAACAAACCATTGAGTAACATTCGGTAATGATACCGAATATCAATTAATTAAGTATAGATCTCCCGGGATATCCTTATGGATTGATCGTGGTTTGACTCACAAACCAAAACTTAAGCTCATAAGGTACGCAGTTATCCCAAAAATAATGCAAAGCTACAGGAATATAAGCATAATCAGATGCAAATCCTATACCATATGCATTCCCCCACACACCTCACCACATGTTTGTGTCAAATTCTAAGCACATAAGAGCACACATGGCTCTGATACCAACTTGTAACGCCCCAAAAATTTAAAACCAATTTTTGCTGACGTCACTGCCGTGTTATCTCCCTTAAACTGTTGGCCAATCAATTTAAGTTCAATAACACGAAGCCTGGTAATCAAAAAATCCAACACAGAATAACAATAGAATAACAGAGTAAGCAACAGAACATGTCTATCACATAATCATCAAATCTCGGCTACAAGCCACATACAGTACCTCACCTTGGTACTCACGTTAACCTGTCCAAATTTCAAGTATACAAGGGAATACAAAACAACGGTTCTCAAACCAATCCAAACAGTCAGATAATGCTCAGGATAACAAGCTAGTCACAACTAGATAAAATAGAGCCTAATACAGCAACTCAATCAAGACTTATTCAATGCAATCCTATAAGATCACTCAGCCCCAAACCCATCTCCATGATCATGCTCTGCGTCCTCGGGAGTATCTATAAGAAAGACAAAACGCAAGGTGTCAGTACATAAAGTACTGAGCAAGAGTAGGAAAAGCTGGGAAACAGGGAACAAGATTTTAGAGGTTAATTAACAGTTTATAATAGCATAATTAAATAATTAAACATCACACCGTCCCATACCGGTGCTTCAACCACGTCATACACTGCAAAACAATAATAAGATGAATGATGGATGATGAGATGAAATGTTATGACCTAAAGTGTCTATCTACCCTAAATACAGCACAGAAGTATGCCTAGCGCGCAACCTAAGTACCATGGTCGGTATTCCTCTCCAAATAGGGTCCACTCCCCTAATGGTCAGAAGAGATACCCACAGTGCCCCCGCCGCGGACACTAACAGCTAAAATAAGTGGCTTACGGTCATGGCGGGTACTAGCCCAGAGCATCTCGCTCTCAAAGGCCAACATGCCCGGGAGAGATACTAACTATGCCCAGTCGGATACCGACTCGTAAACATTGTTAGGATATCTAACATCCATGAAAGCATAATTTCATATCGATCACAATCACCTTACACAATGTCCAGTCGGATACCGACTCGTAAATATTTAGTGTAATTTCTCAGTCCGCAGACTACATACAGTATTCGGGTTGTCAACCCCATACATCGGATCACAACAGTACCACATGAGTTAGACATATTCCAGGGTGTGCCACGTCCCACATATCGGCACTCGACTCACATACATAGTGATAGAAGCAACGCAAGATTCCATCCTAAACTAAGGCTCGGTGAATCTTCTAAGTTCAATCAATACTCATGATAGACACTAACATATCCTAGATCAGTTTTAAGCATATTCCAAGACCTAGAAATGAGTGAGAAATGATAAAATACGAGAAGGGGAATGAAAAACGGAAGAAAACAGCAAATCGGGCCCGCATGTGACACCCCGGACTACAAATTCCAATTTTTTACTTTTTGAAGAGTCATTATCTCTGAAATCTGAATGCATATTTGAAATCCTCGTCTCGAGTAGGGTCAGATTCATATATGGTTTGCGAAAATCGGATTAGAAACGAGTAAGTTAGAGCCGATTCAAGTTTGTGAGTTTTTGGGTGCACAGGTGGCGCCAATTGTGGCGTTTAAGCCTATTTCTAGGCGCCACACAGGCAATGTGGCGCCTGTACTGAAGGCTCTGTGGTCCGGGGCGCCGAAGTGGCGCTCCAGGCCACTTTTGGGCGCCGCAAAGGCAATGCGGCGCCTCTGAAGCACCAAACAGGGGCAGAATCCGCGATTTTCACCCCTTTCTTCCAATTTTCCCCCACTTTGAGCTAAATCCTACTCTTGCCTTGTGTTTATGATGTCCCAACACTTCAACCTCAGCTACCAAGCTTGTCCATACTCCAATCCAAGCTACAATACAAGATTTGCAACCAAAACATTAAGATTTACCCAAAAACAAGAGCTTTTCTTACATGCACCCAATGGAGACTTCAAAACTACAATTATCACAACCAAGAGCAATCTAAAAGCTTACCTCAGCTCCCCCAACTGATTTGCAACTCCCAAGCAAGGATTTAACACCAATTCCAAGCCAATCTACAAGAGTTCATCCCAAAATCATTTAATCTTGCCACCAACTTGCTCCCTTCAAAACCCACCTCAAGACTCTTCCAAACCATGAAATACTTGATGTAAATTACTTACCTTAGGTAGTATAATGAAACCCCCACTTGATTTGAGCATAAAATCAAGAATTTGGGAGGATTTGGCACCAACCCTAGCCTCCCCAAGAATAGTGACGGGAATGAGAGAAGAATTTGGAGAGTGAAATGATTCTTCCACTCAAGAATCAGATTTTTATCTCTTAAATGGATCCGGGTCGGTCAAGGGATGCGGGTCGGGTCAGGAAGTGGGTTAATCCACTTGTCTTGAGCCATCTACACCACTTGAACACTTGAGTTCTTATTCTCTTGTGCGTTTGAACCCACTTATTCCTCCACTTCATTAAAATCATACCTACAAAATATTCATATAATAAATCCTTTGTCAATTAACCACAATTAATTAAATTAATCGTGTGTTAAATTCGGGTGTTACACTCCAGCACTCTATCATTAGACATGTACTGCCAACACTTTTCCACAGATAACCCGGAGAAGTTATGAAACACGACAGCATAATAGAAACAAAGAGATTTCTCAAAATATGTGCATAGGCCCATTGATATCTCATATAACACAATTCACCATTTACCCTAACGCCTTTTTTTTGTTGAGGAAAATGGATTTCATTGCATCAATCAACTGTTACAATTTCAACCAAAATTTTATTGAAGCTGATCGCCAGTCGAACACAGCTCATCATTATTTTATTAGCATATGCATTGATTTAAAATTTAAAAAAAAATCCAACTATGTGCTTCCATGAATGAACAATACTTTCAAAAGCATGTCACATATAAAATCAATATTTTATCATTTTATTCTAATATAAAATTTCGAGAAGTCCAATGGCATTGAAATCCAATTTCATTCACCAAGTAATAAAAATGACATGGTCAAGTTGCATTGATAAGAGGATCCTCCGTCAGTCAAACACCACCCATGATCTTATTGGAATTTCAATTTCATTGAAGATGATCCACAATCAAACAACACCCCTCCCCCCAAATGATATCATTATCATATGCATTTTAAAACAAAAAATTTAACTATTTACTTACATGAATGAACATTACTTTCAAAAGCATGCATGGAATGAGCACTCTATCTCAACTGCTTTCGCGAGTCAATACTTCACCCCATGATATTCTTTCTCATTATTATCGGAGTCAATGTACTGTCAGTCAGTACTTCACCCCCATGACATTTTTTCTCATTCTTGTCAGAGCCAATGTACTGTCAGTCAATACTTCACCATCCACGATATTTTTTCCACTATTGTCGGAACCAATGTACTGCCAGCCAATGTTTTACCCTCCAGAACATTTTTTTCCCATTTTTTTGTGAGTCAATACTTCACCCTCCAGCACTCTATCATTAGACATGTACTGCCAACACTTTTCCACAGATCACCCGGAGAAGTTATGAAACACGACAGCAGAATAGAAACAAAGAGATTTCTCAAAATATGTGCTTAGGCCCATGGATATCTCATATAACACAATTCACCATTTACCCTAACGCCTTTTTTTTTTGAGGAAAATGGATTTCATTGCTTCAATCAACTGTTACAACTTCAGCCCAAAATTTTATTGAAGATGATCGCCAGTCGAACACAGCCCATCATTATCTTATTATCATATGCATTGATTTAAAACTAAAAGAAATCTAACTATGTGCTACCATGAATGAACAATACTTTCAAAAGCATGCACATATAGAATCAATATTTTATCATTTTATTCTAATATAAAATTCCGAGAAGTCCAATGGCATTGAAATCCAATTTCATTTACCAAGTAATGAAAATGATATGGTCAAGTTGCATTGATAAGATGATCCTCCGTCAGTCAAACACCACCCATGATCTTATTGGAATTTCAATTTCATTGAAGATGATCGACAATCAAACAACACCCCTCCCCCCAAATGATATCATTATCATATGCATTTTAAAACAAAAAATTCAACTATTTACTTATATGAACGAACATTACTTTCAAAAGCATGCCACATATAAAATCAATGGTTTACCATTTTCTTCTAATATAAAATTTCTAGAAATCCAACGGCATTGAAGCCTAATTTCATTCACCAATTAATGAAAATGATATGATCAAATTGCATTGATAAGATGATCGTCAATCGAACACTCTCCCCCAATGATCAAATTGGAATTTCAATTTCATTGAAGATGATCATCAGTCGATCACCCACCTCCATGATCTCATTATCATATGCATTGGTTTAAAACAAAAAATCCAACTATTTGCTTATATGTATGAACAATACTTTCAAAAGCATGCCACATATGAAATAAATATTTTGCCATTTACTTCTAATTTGAAATTCCGAAAAGCCCAATGATATTGAAGCCCAATGACATTAAATAATTAATCAAAATGATATGATCCAATTGCATTGATAAGATGATCCGTCGTCAAACACCCCATTCCCATGATCTCATTGGAACTTCAATTTCGTTTAAGATTATCGTCAGTTGAACACCCCCATTCCCATATCAAATTTATAAATTATATTTTATTAAATGAAAGTATTGTGTAAGTTACAGGAATAAATACACAAAGAGTTTCACTATTATCCAATTTGGTCCATAAAATATTTGATTATCCCAATGGTCCTATAACTTTCATATTTTAGCCGAAAATAGTTCCAAATGCATTTAATATTTAATTTTAAACCCCTAAACTTTTAAATAATTCACTTTTTACCCCAAAAAGTTTTTATTTTTTGTAATTAGTCCTTATAGTTTAAAAAATGAGGACGAAATTGCAAAATTTAGAAACCTTTTGGGGTAAAAGTGAATAATATAAAAGTTTAGGGAACTAAAATTGAAAATTAAATTCATTTAGGACTATTTCGCCTAAAAAATATGAAAGTTATAGGACCATTTGGGGTAATCAAATAATTTATGGACTAAATTGGATATTAGTGAAACTTACTGGACTATTTAGGTATTTATTACTATAAGTTACATGATGACTTTATTGAGAAATGCATTACATCATCAAATATTCCAATGGGATGTCGACCGAATTATTATTATTATTATTATTATTATTATTTTATATAATGATACGAAAATCATATATCTAAATAATTTAATCCAATCATAAATACTATATGTGATAGGTTAGCATTTAGCCATCCACCAAGTTAAAATAAAACCGTACAATTCACCTTAACATAATAAAATGTATGAGTAGTAAAAGCTCAGTTATAATTGTATTTCGTATTCATCTTGCATGCAAATTATTTTTTTTTTAAAAAAAAAGCTCAATTAGTTTACTTTCAACTGTGAACAAAAATAGATCAATAAATATGTGATTATAGAATTTTATAAAAATGTCATTACTTATATTCTCACTTTAAAAATATTGAGATTAAAAATAAGATAGTACAATAAAATATAATTTTTTAAATGTTAACTATCCATATAATTTAATTTGAGCACCCAATTAAATAATATAAAAAGGGATTAAAAAAAGTACAATACCCAATAGTATAGAAATAACATAAAATTTAGAAATAAAACCAATTAAGAATGATTTTGTTGAGAATGATATATTAACATACTAGTATCTTTGAAGCTAAGATTAACTTTTCTCATATAAGGTCGAAAAAGATGACTAGGGTTTCACCAGAGAGAGACAAGGAAGAGACGGCGGCCGAAGAGCGTTCCCATGCAAGACCGAAACTTTCTTCGTTCAGAGAGGCGTTGAAGAGCAACATGGATCCTCCGGAGGATGTGCGGATGAAGAGAGATCTTATCGCCGAAAAACTGATTCGTAAAGAATACATTGGGGGAGAGAGGCGCATCCCTAGCTTCATTGTTGAGGAGGTTTTGGAAGAGGAAGTCGGGAAAGAATGGAAGGAGGCGCTCATCGTCAAAACTATGGGGTTGCAAGTCAACTTCACGGTCTTGAAGGAGAGGCTGGCAAGGTTGTGGAAGTGCACGGGCTCTTTTGATCTGATCGATGTTGGCTACAAGTACTATGTCGTCAGGTTTGTGAAGGCGGAGGACAGGGAGAGAGTCATAAACGGGGGGCCTTGGATGTTGTTCGATCATTATTTACCGATTATGAAGTGGAGGAAGGAATTTGATCCGGCGACGGAGGAGATAAGTAAGACGATGGTCTGGGCGCGCATGATGGGAATCTCCGTACAACATTACAAGGAGGATTTCCTGCATGCTTTTGCGTCGGATATCGGCGAAGTGATTAAGTTCGATAAGACTACTTTGGACCATGAAAGAGGTCGTTTTGCTAGGGTTTGCGTGGAGTTGAATCTTAATGAGCCAGTCCTAGGGAAGTTCATGGTTAACGGTCGATGGATACATGTTGCGTATGAAGGTTTGCACCTAATATGCAAGAAGTGCGGGCGGTATGGACACTTCTCCAGGGACTGTTCACACAGGGGACAGATGGAGGGTCAGCATGCTCAGGCTCCGGAGCAGAAAGAGGATGAGGAACGGGCGCGGAAAGGGAAGGGAAAGATGTATGAGGCGGATGAGGGGGTGGTGCACGGTCAGGAACATAGGGAGGAGTCGAGTGGGGGAGTTGCTGGGTCGGATTCGATACCTCCTGTGGGGGAAGTATATGGGGATTGGATCACGGTGGAAAGGCGGCGACGGAGACCACCGCAAAAGGCTAGGGAGTATAAAGTGGCTTCGGAGCATACTGGCAAGGAGGAGCAGGCAAAAGAAGTGAAAAATAAAGCCAAAAAAGAGGGGAAGAAGGAAGAGCCTGAGGTGGCGACTGGTTCAGGTAAGAGCCAGGCTGAGGGAGCTATTGTGATTAAAGGTGATTCTAAAGGGCCGGGATTTGTTAGCATCTTATCACCGGCTAAGGGGGCGAAACGAACCCGCATTGACATGGATGGGCCTCCGGTCGGGAAAGATGACGGATGCGAACATGGTCAGGTGTTGGCCATAGGGTGGGGCGATCCTACAGCGGGGGCGGACTCGAAAAGTGATACGGATTCTAGGGCAGAAAGTTGGGCCGATGCATTGGAGGAAGGCCAATAGTGATCGGTGGAGGGGTGGTATACATTCCGGTTATTTATGGCATTTAATAATTTTAAAGTTTTGACATGGAATGTGCAGGGATTGATGGGAGAGGATTCCCAACGATGGCTTACTAACTGTCTCAGAGCTAGCCAACCGGATATTTTATGCGTTTTGGAGTCTCACGGACAGTTTGAGAGAGTAAGAATGCTATTTTGGCGGTTAGGGTATGAAACTTTATTTATTCAAGAAACCATTGGAAGGGCAGGTGGTTTGTGGGTGTTTAAATCTAGAAGGTGCGGATGTCACTGTGAGCTTGTGGATGTGCGGAGTCGGATGGTGAGCATTAAGCTGAGGGCCGGCCTGATAGCTTGGACGGCCACATTTATTTATGGCAATCCTAATTACCAGCGCCGACAGATGGACTGGCAGAATCTGGAGATGTTGGCAAGGCATTTGAATGGGCCGTGGTTGGTTATGGGGGACTGGAACGAGATTATGTCGGAGGAAGAGGTGAGTGGAGGGGTCTTTCTACCTGAGAGGGCTGAAGCGTTTAGAGAGGTGGTAAATTCTTGTAGTCTGGTAAGCATTCCGACCTTGGGCACCAGGTTCACATGGGTGCGTCGGGTGGGGGCGGATAGTCGAATCCAGAAAAGATTGGATAGGGGGTTGGCAAATATGGCATGGCAGGACCTTTTTGGCGAGGCTCGGATTCATCATCTGGCGCGGCTTGGTTCAGACCACTGCCCACTATTGCTAATGTGTAGTAATCCATTGGATGATAGTAGGCCAAAGCCATTTCGGTGGGAGGCGGCGTGGGCGACTCATAACGATTATGCGAAGATTGTTCATGGATGCTGTGAGCGGCTGGGTACTGGTCCGATCCCGACGCTTATGGAGGAGGTGGCGAGGGAGTCCACTAAATTCAATGCGGAGGTGTTTGGTAATATCGTGGATAGGAAGAAGAAGTTGGAGAGGAGGATTAAGGGGATTGAGAAAAGGTTGGAGACTTGGGACTCGGCGTGGTTGTCTAGGCTGGAAAGGGAACTCAAGCAGGAATTAGAATTGGTACTCATTCAAGAGGAACGGTTCTGGTACCAAAAGGCGAGGGATAAGTGGGTGACTATGGGGGATCGTAATACTGCCTATTTCCATGCTCGGACGAAGGTGCGTCGTAAGAGGAATAGGATATATGGCTTGCGGCTTGATGATGGGGTTTGGCATACGGATCAAAGGACGTTACAAGGCCATGCACAAGAATATTTTCGTGCGGCCTTTGCAGGGGGGCGACAGTTGGATCCGAGGGCGCCGATGCCAAAGCTCGCGACAGTTGGGGAGGCATGGAAAGCTAATCTGAGTGGTCCGGTGCTCAGGGAGGAAGTCGATATTGTTAAGCGACAGATGAGACCCTTTGCGGCTCCTGGGCCGGATGGTTTCCCCGCCGAGTTCTACAGATTATATTGGGATGTGCTGGGGGATCACATTTTTGGTATGGTGAAACAGGCTTTTGAGACAAGGGCGATACCAGCAGGACTTGCGCATGCTTTCCTGGTGTTGTTGCCTAAAGTGAACGTTCCGGAGACCATAGCACGTTTCGACCCCTCACTCTTTGTAATGTATCCTTTAAGTTCATTACAAAGGTCATTGCGAATCGATTGAGGCCGATGTTATGTGAGTTCGTGGGCCCTTATCAGTCGGCATTCTTGCCGGGAAGGGGGACCAGGGATAACGGAATTCTTGTTCAAGAATTGGCATATGCATTGGGCAGACGTACGGCTGGCCTCAAGGGTGTATTGGTGAAGATTGACCTAGCCAAGGCCTACGACTCGGTAAATTGGGATTTCTTGAACGATTGCCTAGCGGACATGGACTTGCCAGAGGCGTTGTTGCAACTGATCATGTGTTGCGTCCGTACGTCATCTTTCTCCATCTTGTGGAATGGGTCTCCGTTGGATCCAATTCAGTCGGGGAGGGGATTGCGCCAGGGAGACCCGTTGTCACCTTACTTGTTCGTAATTGTGATGGAAAAGTTGTCTCGCTTGATTATGGAGGAGGTGGGGCAAGGCGCCTGGAAGCCGCTGAAGGGAGGCGGCCAGGGAGCTTCGGTATCACATGTGATGTTCGCGGACGACTTAATTCTGTGCTCGGAATTGGTGGAGGAAAGCATCGTTCGGATGGGGCAGGTTATGCAGCGTTTCGGAGATTCCTCCGGGCTGCTTATGAATAGAGGGAAGTCGTCGGCTTATGTGGCGGTGAATGCTACGGATAAGGAGAGAAGCTGGATTGGTCAGCACCTTGGCGTCCCGATTGCTCCGGCATTGGGAAAATATTTAGGGTTTCCTATTGTGCATGGGAGGATGAGATTGTCACATTATGATGATATTCTTCACAGGATGGACGGGCGGTTGGTAGGATGGGCAATGGCGTTACTTAATAGAGCGGGTCGTATTACTTTGGCAAGGGCTGTCCTTGCAACTATTCCGACATATTGTATGCAAGTCCACCAATTGCCTATTACTGTTTGCAAACGAATTGATCAAAAAATCCGACGATGGATCTGGAAGGGTCCGGCCGGGAAAGGTCTGCATTTGGTTGCTTGGGACAAGTTAACCAGGCCAAAGAGAGAAGGCGGCCTTGGGTTGAGAACAGCTCGCAACATGAATTTGGCTTTATTGGGCAAGCAATTGGGGGAGTTCATGATGCACCCGGATAAGCTATGGGTTAGGTGGATGAAAAGCCGATATGATTGTCAGGATGGGGAGTTCCCTCGCCAACATTATAAAGCCACGCGGCTTTGGAGGACAATGGTGCAGCTCACAGATTTGTTTCGGCCGGGGTTTGGTGTACGAATAGGTAATGGCGAGAGCTCACTCTGGTATTCGCCATGGTGGAAAGAAAGTTGCTTGGCTCCCTTGATGCCATTCGTACATGTGAACGACTTGGAACTACGTATTAAAGATGTAGTGAGGAACGGAAGATGGGAGTTGAATTGCCTATATACATGGATGCCAGTGGATATTAAAAATGAGATCTGTGCTTCGACTTGTCCGGTTGTAGTGGAAGGAGCGGGAGATGTCTTCCATTGGCGGTTGGAGCCGTCAGGAGTGTACTCAACGAGGTCAGGCTACAATTGGATAAGGGAGGGAGCGACAGAGAATGGGGGCTGGCAGTGGATGTGGAGCAAGTTTGTACCGGAGAAGGTTGGACATATTTTTTGGCTCCTTGCACACGGTTCCTTGGCGACCAATGCGGTCCGATTCCATAGGAATGTGGCTACTTCGCCCTTATGCAGTATATGTGGCACGGAGGAGGAGGATTGGAAGCATACATTTTTTGGATGCCACTGGACGAAGCAAGTATGGAGGGAGTTAGGAGTGAGCGATGTGCACAATATTCCGAACTTGAGTCAGGTTGAGATTCGGCACTGGTTCGAATATATGGTGAGAACGTGGAAGCATTTGTTTGTAGCGGGTGTTTGGATTATATGGGTGGAGAGGAATTGGAGGGTTTTTAAAGGGATGGAGTCGGCGGTGCAGCGGCTGGTGAGGCACGTTCAGTTTATGAAGGAGGCGTTGGTCAGGGCGGAGGAAGGCAGGGAGAAGGGTAGGCGAGAGCTGGTTGTGGTGCGGTGGAGGAGTGAGGAGGATGAAGGTGATGTCGTCCACTCGGACGGTAGCGTCGATGCCGAGAGGGGCAAGAGTGGGTTTGGGGCGGTGTGTCGAGGTAGCGATGGAGAGTGGCGTGGTGCGGTTGGCGGCCAGCTGGGAGACAGAGGCATTTTGGAGGTCGAAGTCTATGGGATACTCAAAGGAATGGAGCTGGCGGCATCCATGCAAATTGGCAAAGTTACGTGCTACACGGATTCAATGGAGGCTTTGCATTTGATCAACAAGTTGAAGGGTCCGAGACATAGATTATGGCCTCTCATTCGAGCCATAAGGGAGAGGAGGCAGCGGTTCGAGCGGTGCACCCTGAGGCATGTCTATCGGGAGGGTAATCGTGTGGCGGATGGATTGGCCAAGTTAGCTTGCGACGAGGAAAGCTTCTTCACGACGTGGGCTTTTCCACCGGATCAAGTTGTTCAGTTGCTACATGATGACAGAGACGGACATGGAGTAGTTCGAGCTTAGATTTGATTTGTTCTTCCTTTATTTTTGTTTTCGTGTTTTCTCTTCTAGCCGCCTGTGATAGGCATTGTTCACCAAAAAATAGTATTATAGTATATATAACGTTAGTAGTAATTGTTTTGTGCGAGATATGCAACCTATATTATTACTATTATTATTATGATAATTATAATATAATCTCAAAAAATATGAATAATTAAATAAGAAAATGGGGATGAGGACTTGCCTAAGTGGCAAAAGTCTCTGTTTTCCAACCTTTGATTGGGGTTTGATTCCGCACCCGGCCCCTATTCCTCCCATTTGTCAATTTATAATTTGTATGACACGTGCTTCCACAATCCTTTCTCTAGCTTCGGCTTCTCCAATATAAATAATAATAAGGAATTAAAATAAAAAATATTTAGAATTAGCATATATTTATAAGTTATAAATATCTTCAAAGTAACGACTTTTTGGTACTTTGTAGCAATATTAATTGTAATTCATAACTGAATAATAAAAAAATAATTCTTATTATATTTTTAGTAAATCCGTGTTATAGTATTGACTTTTAACATATGTATATTAGCCTCAAATATTTAAAATTCTAATTCTAGTGCTATTTCTATTCAATTAATTTACGTAAAAAATAATTTATAAAAGATTTTGTACAATATTTTTAATAAATTGATAGAATTATATTTTTTAATATAATTTAATGCGAAATATAGATAATTGAATTCTTTTTGATAAATAATGAGAATATTTTGTTCTTCAAATAAATTAACTTTTATTGTAAGCATGATTTCGAAAACTGTTACACATTTAAATCATTTATCAAGTTCCCAAAGTATATTTATATACATGTCAAATGCTTAATGAGAATGATACGACTTCCAACAATTCATTTCACTTCACGATAATAATAATTATAAGTCATTGAGGGAGATGGGTGGTAAAGGCAAGGGGATACCAGATAGGGTCTCTGAGGGAGATTCATTCGCTCAGCTCCAGTTTACTACTCTGAGAACTAGGGCTGGTGTGAAGCTCGTAGATTACATGGAGGCTGAGGCTATTTTGGAACTCGCCGACTGTTTAGGGCTTAAGTGTGGGATAGGTAGGTCGGAGGCGGTGAATTGGATCTGCAAGTAAATGGTTTGAGCAGGGGGCCGGAGTTGCTATTTGTGTGCAGATAGTTTTTGATGAAGCTGTTAACATGCAATCTAAGAGGGCTGAATGGAGGTGTTAGACGCAGGGCAGTTATGAGACTGTGTAAAAAGGAACGGCCTTCGCTGGTGTGTTTCCAGGAAACAAAAATGTCGAATATACAAGAGAGGTTAGTCTACCGTCTGTGGGGTTCTAAGGGGTGCCAGTTCTGTGTACAGCCAGCTGAGGGAAACGCGGGGGGTTTATTGGTGGTGTGGGATACTAGGGATGGCTCCTTTCAGGTTAAAGAAAAAGGGCATCATTTTTTATGGATCAAAGGCAATTTGAGAGGGATTAACGAGACTATTAATGTATTGAACATACATGCGCCAAATATCAGGAGGGATAGGGCGGATTTTTGGAACTTGATCGTCAATAAATGTGATACTGGGAACGGGGAACTATGGTGTTTTGTCGGAGACTTTAACGCGGTCTCATCCGAGAGTGAAAGATGTGGAGCAGGAGCGGACGAAGGTTCGTCAAGGGAATTCAGAGAGTTTATGGATCAATTGGGCTTGGTCGATTTACCTATGGAGTTGGGGCTTTTTACTTGGTATGGGAGAGGGGGTAGTGTATGCAGTAGACTTGACCGGTTTTTGGTATCTCCGGGCTGGCTCAATTTATCAGGTGTAATGCGGCAAAAACGTTGTGATTCTGTTCTTTCCGACCATTACCCGGTGTGTTTGGAGTTGGGAGATAAATCTTGGGGCCCGAAACCTTTTCGAATGTACAACTATTGGATGGATGACAAAGATTTCAATAAGATGGTGCGTGAGGCCTGGATGGATGGAGGGCAGGGCGGTGGGGGATCTCAAGGTAGTCGGCTGCTTGGTAGATTCCGGCTACTAAAGAAGAAAATTAGGGGTTGGAAGGGTTATGAGGCATCTGGGGTTGAGAACCGTATTCAATGTCTGTTAACTGAAATTTGTGAATTGGAAGAGAGTATGCAGGGAGGTGGGGTTGAGGAGGCAAAAAGGTCTGAGTGGAGGGTCAAGAAGGGAGAACTTAAAAAGCTCTTCCTCGATGAGGAAAGGAGATGGTTCCAAAAATCGAGGGTGAAATGGTTAAAGGAGGGAGATTCGAATACTAAATTCTTTGATGCTGTTGCGGCCATCAATAGGAAAAGAAATTATATAGGGGCTGTCATGATTAATGGTTCATTGGTGGAGGATCCCTGTGTAATAAAGGATTCGGCGTTCTCATATTTCAGGGCTATTTTTTCTAAAACAAAGGAGGACCTGTTTCGAATTGAGGACATTCGGTTAGCTAGGATTGAAGATAAAGATAGCGCTTGGCTGGAGCGGAGGTTCACAGAGGATGAAATCAGGTCAATTGTTTGGAGCTGCGATGGGAACCGTGCCCCAGGGCCTGACGGTTTCAACTTGGGTTTTTTCAAGAATTACTGGGATCTGCTCAAGAATGATATCATGGAAATCTTTGTGAAGCTGGAAAGGGATGGCAGCTTGCCAAAAGGTTCTGGGGGCTCTTTCATTGCTCTAATTCCAAAGGTGGATGGGCCAAGGGAGTTTGGTAATTATAGGCCTATATCTCTTGTGGGAAGTGTCTACAAAATCGTGGCTAAAACGCTAGCGAGGAGGCTTCAGGGAGTTCTAGAAGGTGTGGTTGGGGCTGCTCAAACAGCTTTTATCAAAGGAAGACAAATTTTAGATGGGGTCTTGATCGCATCGGAAGTGATTCATTCTACAAAAAAGTCCGGGCGCAGGGGTTTCGTGATAAAGATTGACTTTGCAAGGCCTACGATAATGTGTCTTGGGATGCTCTGTTTAGTGTCCTTGAGGCTATGAATTTTGGGGGAAAGTGGATAAATTGGATAAAAGCGTGTGTACGGTCGGCCTCTGCTGCGGTACTAGTGAATGGTTCCCCTACAAGATTTTTCGATCTACAAAAAGGGTTGAGACAGGGTGATCCGCTTTCGCCCTATCTTTTTGTGCTCATAGCTGAAGTACTGAATAGGTTACTTGCCAAGGCGTCCGAGAGTGGGATACTATCGGGTCTGTCATCAGGGGGGAGAGGCCCTACTATAACTCACCTCCAATATGCAGACGATACCTTGTTATTTTGTGAAGGGGATTTCGATCAGGTAATTTGTATCAAAAGAATTCTGTGGTGTTTAACACTGTCTACAGGACTTAGAATTAACTTCGACAAAAGTAGCTTGACTGGTATTAATTGTGATTCAAATATGGTCGAGGAAGCTGCTAACTTATTGGGGTGCAAGGTGGGGAGTTGGCCGATGACCTATTTGGGTATTCCCATTGGAGGCAGGGTTAACGGGGTTGAAGTTTGGAAGCCAATACTGGATAAAGTTGAGAGGAGGTTAGCGGGGTGGCAGGGGAAACTCTTGTCTCAAGCTGGCCGTGTATGTCTGATCCGATCTGTCATGAACAGTTTGCCTACTTATTTTCTATCATTATTTAAGGCACCAGCGGCTGTGGGAGAACGATTGGAGAGATTGAAGCGGAGGTTTTTCTGGAATGAATGGGGAGAATCCAAAAAACTACATACGGTTTGTTGGGACAGAATTTGTCAGCCTAAAGAACTTGGAGGGCTCCAGATTTGGAAAAAAAAGGATTTTAACTCAGCGCTTCTGAATAAATGGAGATGGAGGTTCGGGAAAGAGCAATCATTGTGGAAAGTTGTGATAAATGAAAAGTACTATAAGGGTGAGGCCTCTCTGGTGGCGGATAAAAGAATTGGAAGTTCGGTGTGGGGGAGGATATGTAGCGCTTGGGAGGGGCCAAACATGAGTGGTGGTGCGGGTGTTTTAAAAATCCTGGTTGGGAATGGTGCCCTGACTCGCTTCTGGCAAGATGATTGGAGTGGGGTGGGAAGCCCACTACTTGAATTATTCCCCAGAATGTATGCGCTGGCGATGAACAGGGATGGTAAAGTGAAGGATTATGGGATATGGCGAGGGTTGGTCTGGGAATGGGAAGTTCAATTTAGAAGACCTTTATTCGACTGGGAAATTGAGGTGAGGGAAGGTTTGATGTATGTGTTGAATGGTATAAAGTTGAATAGATTTGTTGAGGACAGAGTGATTTGGTCAGAGGAGAGTAATGGTAATTATTCTACTAGATCCTGGTGGAGGCGTAATTTTTCTGGATCTCCAGAGGGGCAGGGGCAGATCTGGCGGAACATTTGGAGTATCAAGGCCCCAAATAAGATTAAACTATTGGTGTGGAGATTAGCCAACAACAGCCTTCCAACCCGTGACCAATTACTAAGTAGGGGCTGTCTCCAACCCTCTGCTGCGATATGTCCCCTTTGTGAGCAGGGTGTGGAGTCGGCAAATCATTTATTCTGTCTATGCAAGAAGACAGGAAAACTATGGTACAAAGGACTTAAGTGACTGGGGGTGAGATGGGTATTACCTGGATCAGTTTCCAACTTGCTGGCAGGTTGGTTTGAGTATTCTCCAGCACACGGTATCAAAGACCTGTGGTTCCTTGTGGGAGCTGCTGTTATTTGGTCTATTTGGAAAGGCAGAAACGAAAAGGTATTCAGGAGCCAAGAGTTTGATTCTCAAGCGGTAGAGGATGCAACTAGATGGAGGGTATGTCTTTGGTGGAACGCTATAGCTAATGGCAGAGAAACAATACGGGGGGTAAGTGAAGATATCCTTGAGGAAGGACTTGTGTGGCGTAAGCAATACCGGACTAAAGCTCCTCGTCAAGGCTTGGTGTGGGAAAGACCAGACAAGGGATGGTGGAAAATTAATACTAACGGATCCTCCCTTGGAAACCCGGGCCCGGCCGGGATAGGGGGGGTGATCCGAAACGAAGAGGGCGATGTCATATTCATTCTCTCGAATTCAATTGGGATTACTGATTCTGTGGAGGCGGAAGTAAAAGCTATCAGCAGAGTTTGCGAGGCTATAATTCGTGACCAAGGATTTCCTCTCCCGAGGCTGGTGTTGGAGTGTGATTCGATCAACGTGGTTCGATGGATGTTGGAGCCTTCGAAATTACCTTGGCGGTTCGGTCAGTTGGCTGGACCTATCGCCGCAGTGCTTAGTTGTGCTGGTGAGGTCCGTGTGCAACATATTATGAGAGAAAGAAATGGTGAAGCTGATAGATGGGCTAGATTGGGAGTAGCTGGTGGAGAAAGGAAAGAAATCTGGGTTTAGAAAGGGGTCACTGGAAATGTGCCTGCTGTATAACATGTGGTTGTGGCGGCTGTGCTGTGTGGTCTTGGTATATTAAAAAAAATAAAAAAATAAATAAATAAATAAATAAATAAATAAAATCATCTCTCTTTTGCTTTTTGTTGTTTTCTCCTTTTTATTCAGGGATGGTGCCGCTGCTGGTGGTCTTACCCTCCTCTTGCCGTTGCTGATACACAGACCTTATCATCTCTCTGATGTGCTGCTTAAAACGGATTCCTTTTGTTTGTTGAAGATGAGGAGGACATTGATGCTCGGCTTCTCAGAGGATGTTGTTTTTGCTGCTGTTGCTCGACACTCCATGTCTACTACTGGTTGGTCCGATGATTGATGTTATCTTGCAAGGAACATTTCAAGCTTCTGTCTTAACACCCAGTAGTTTATATGGAGAAGAAGGAACAAGGCTCTACAAGTGAGGATGATATGTCAAGGTGGTTACTTAATTAAAGATTGAGAGTTTGAACCTATCCATTGTTGCTGGTGCTCATAGCTACACTTAAAGCAATATGATTCAATAACTCTGGCTGATGTTGGGAAGATTTTGAGTTTGGAATACTGCTATGAAGTGATGCTTACAATCCTATCTCGCTAAGTGCCTATGCGTCCTGATGATTTATGACTGTTGCTGATCTTCGAGAAGGCTATGGTTACTATTTTGCTATGAGGACGACGCTGACTTGATTTAGGTCTCACAAGTATACTGCCGATCCAGGATTGCTGCTGTTTAAACTTGAAGAATGTATATGGTGTGCTGTGCCATGAGGGCGCCAATAATGTCACCTGGTGAGTCCAGATTTTCAAATCTTCTTGGATGACTGGTTTCTGGGGTATTGAATTTAATAATCTTGTGCTTATTGAGACATATGTTCTGCCTGCTATCATCTCCAGTGCATTTAAAATGCTATGGGAATTAGGATATCCGTTTGGCCTTCAATACTCTATCTTACCCCAACCCCGTCCTGTTTGCAAAACCTGTTCCTAAAGCAACTCTGAGTATCGAATACCTAGTCATTTTCACGATTTAGCCTTACTGTTGCATGGCCTATTGGGAGTTGTGGAATTATATGAGGGTGATCACATGACAAGCTTTTGTGGTGTTACAATCAATGATTGAAGGGTGCCTTTTGGGCATAAGTTGGGATGTGTGTTAGAAGTGTTTGTGTGAAATGTTCAGATTGGTCTTCATTGGATATCTGATCGATGTCAAGGTCGGCTTTAGACAAAAGAAAATTGGGCATGTTTCCGTATTTTGCGATAGTGCCCTGTGAAAAAAAAAATAAAAAAAATAAAAGTGGATCATGAAGTATAAAAAAAAAAAAAAAAAAATTATGAGTAGTTTACAAAGGGGGTAGAGTTGGTAGTAAGCAACAGGTTGTTTTTCCATCAGGTAATGTAGTAAGGGGACATTATTTTGGGGTGTCTGAGGTAGTCTGGTAGTTGGAGTTGATCTCAGTAAAGTTTGATTTGGGTGACTATGGAGAGAGGTGGGTAGTGTCATTGGTCAAGCTGTATTGTACACCATCTTGAGTTTTAGTGTGATCTCTTATAGCTGATTTCTCAACTCCCTCCAGCTTTCCTCCTTTCCTTTCCTTTTTTCTTCCTGCCACTATTGCATCTCTCTTTTCCCACCGGCTCTTGGTCTTCTTCCTTTTCCTCCTTTTCATCCTCCAATAACCCTCAATTTCATAACCCTTAACCCTTAATCCATAACCGTTCTGATACCATTCTTATAGGCCCTGGTTCTGTTGCATTGGAGATGAACTTTTTTAGCAGCCGAATGTATGTTGAAATGAGTAAATGGATTGTCATTTGAAGTACTCTTAGGGGCTTAATTTCGATACTCTGGTAGCGTAAGCGCTCGGTGAACTTGCAATTTGCTTTTTTGGTGCTTGGTTACTGGAGTGTGATGTGTGGACTATCTTCTCGTTTCCATTTAGCTTAATCGTATTGAGTTGGATTGTATATCACAATCTCGATGTAACAAGAATTTTTGGTGATGGTTGGAATAAAAGTTCTTACTTTCCTCAAAAAAAATTATAAGTCATTGCAATAATTTAGTTAATTCCACATTTAAAGTTTATAAGAAATGCAATTTATTAGTGTCAGAAAAAATAACGAACTGTTCTTATTTAATTCAATTAACTAATAATTACTTGAATGGATTGAATGAAGTAGTGTTAGTAAATTCAACCAATTTAATGCAGAAGAGTGAGTAATAATGTGAGAGATAAAACGTCTCTATCATAACATTGCACAAATTTTTTTTAAAAAAAATACTATTAAAATAATATAGAACATAATAATTTATTAACTAAAAAAATTAACTTTTAAACAACTTAAATAATTTACTACAACACTAAACAAAGAATTTAAATACTTAATAGTAAAAAATATCCAAAACTAATAATTATTTTATAGTCACAATATAAAATTATAACTATCTATTCATTTCCAATAGATAGATACATGTTCAAAGACTTTATTTATAATAACGACGAATATACTTTATTATGAGGTTATTTGGAATTAGATATAAGTCGAAAGAATATAGTGTATTTAAAGTAAATGAAGATTTTATTGGGAAATGGATTACATCAAATATTTTATACTACTATTAAATAATGACTTCATAGAGAGAGTTACGACATCAATTGGGTAATGGGTTGTATGCCATGTGCAGTGTTCAACATTGGATAATTAAGAATCCAAGTGACAAATTAAAAACGGGTTGGGGGGACTGAATAGCAGTCTTGTCCCATAATGCTCGCATCCATGCACTTTCTTTAAAATTCATAAGTTCATCCAAGTATGAGTAAGTATAAAATTTTAGCTTTCGTAATAAATATACTCAAAATAATTAATAAACACGGAAAATACGAATAGACCATCGAGGAGTATTTAATTGTAAAGTAAATGCAATATATAATTAATGCATTCAATTAGAGAAATAAATAAATAATAGTCTATATGCATAAACTCTCAAACTGTATACATTTCTGATTAAATAATTATACATATGAATATATATCAAATGCTTAACGGAATGAAAGGATTTCCAACACTTTCATTTAACTTCACCAAAATAATAAGTATGAGTCATCGCAATGGTTTAACTAATTACACAGTAAAATTGTTTTTTTGAATAATGAATTCAAATTGAGTAAAATTATTAATAACATTTCGTTAAAATTATTACATGGATTTCTTTTGATTTCCAATATATAGTCACATATTCAAAGACCTCATATATAATTATTAAAATTATACCCAAAAACAAACATTATCAACTAAACACGACTAAAAATGAATTTAGAATCTCCATAAACTAATTTTTTTTCAAATTTAAATAAAGACTATTTTCAAAGTAACTTAAATATTTTCTTATTAATTATTCTTAAACTTATTAATTTTTCTTAAAAAACATAGTAGGTAGTCAATTTTGAATTAAACACATAAAACAATTATATTAATAACACTTTTCACAATTGTCAAAACTAACTTTATATATATATTTTTATATCTCAATTAAAATGTTGACACAATAATTCTCGCGCAAACATCTCGTGCCTGCTAGCGTCGTCGCCACAGTGGTTGAAGTCCATCAACATCCAAATCAGTCAAATAGGGAAAGTGATCGTCATAATAAAGAACCCCCAAATGAAATAGATGAATTGATAAAATTACTTTATTCTATTGAAGATGAAAATGAAAATTCCACAATATTATTTGTACACGAATAAGAGTATACAACCCCAATACAAAGAAGAAGATGATGAAAATTACAAAAAGGACGTCGAACGAAATATAGTAGTATTGAATACATTATTGCCATTACTAATAAATATACATCTAATATGTCAACACATACAACACGGCTACAAAAAAGAATTATTGACAAAATCCATGGAGAATGCGCCATGGACAAAATAGGGTGTCCCTCACCCTGCCATTGCAACCCATGAGAATGTGTACCAACAATGACCAAGAAGACGCGAGCTTCCCGATTGGCTGAGGTCATGACATCTCCGTTCTCAGACATAGATGACAAAATCGACCACCACGAAAAGGAGATTATTACCGGAGGGGCAAGCTGGAAGAACATTCACATGCAAACAAAAAGAGAAATGCATTAGCCTGCAAGAATGAAATAAATAAAGTGGAAAATTGTATTAAGAAATCCACTTAAAAACAAAACATAAAATAAAAAATTGTATAAAAAATTTCCACTAAATGAGAGTATTAGGAGAGAAGGAGGAGGAGGAGATGACGTACAAAAAAATGTAGAGGATGTGAACAAAGAAAATAAGCACAATAGGTCATATTTATACTACTAAACAAATGAGGAAATGAGAGGAGATTAAATGATGAACACTAAATATGCATGGAAAATGAAAAATGTGCATGGAAAATGTAAATATGATAATTAATGAATATTTCCGAATTTTTTTTAATTGAAAATGGCATTTTCGAAATTATTTTGGTGTGTGAAAGAGAGAATTTCAATTGTTGAATTGTGAGAGAAAGGAGGGTTGGAGGGAAAGTGTGTGTGGGTTAGGCTATGTTGTTTTTATATATTACATGATATAGATTTTAATTTTTTTTAATTTGTAATTTTATTATTTATCCAAAATTAAATATATTAGTTAATTTTAAAATAAAAAATATTTTACAAAAAATACAAAATCACTTAGTTTAATTTTGTAAAGTAATTTTTTTAAGAATAGCATGAAAGTAGTCTAAAAAATAATGCTAAGTAGCTGACGTCATATATAATGAACATTAAAATTATTTTTATTTAATTTAATTGATATTAAGTCTATTTTATATTTTTTAATAATATTTTACAGAAAAAATGTATAAGATAATTAAATTATATAATATCAAATTAATATTATATGATTTGAAATAAATTCAACTAACAAATATTTTACAATAATTTAAATATTCATAACAAACTTAAAAAATTAAAAACTTCTTTTGGCCCGCGGGCCAGCCCAAGCGAGACGTGTTAGGCTTGTTGAGTCCATTTAGGTACGCTTCTGAACGGGCCTCTATTTATTCAGCTCAACCCACCTTTTTGGGTGGCAGGGTTGGGCCAGCCCATTTTGACAGCTCGACTTAGGCGAAATACGCAAAAAGGAGAGAAAATAATCAGATTTATTTGAAATATTTTTCTCAAAGTTTCCCTATTTATATATCCATGGATATTAGTATGAGCTATTGGGGAAGTTTGGGAGTCAGCGGATAGCGGATTCGGAGAGAGAACTGTGAGACAATCTGCTCTCTCAATCTGCTATCTGCTAGCGGATCCGCTGACTCCCAAACATCCTCATTATTCTCTCAGTTGACCCCTTGTGAATTTCGGAAAATATCTACTCATTTTAAGTTTACTTCCTTTGGTTAAAAGAACATTTTTTAATCATAATAATAAAAGTTTAGTATTTAATTTTTTAAATTTGGGTTGGGACTTGATTCAAGTGGCCAAGCTCCCTGACTCTCAACTTTCAGGTTGATGGTTCGAATCTCACTCAGCCCTTTGTCGCTCCTTCACCCTTACCCAAATGTTTAAAAAAAAAAAAAAGATATTTACTTATTATCCCACTCTATTCGATTTAGATTTTTATGAATTTACAAAGTCGGTCTATTTAGAAAGTCCATGGATGAATCCATAGAAATCTTTGATTGTTTGAAGAGATTTTGTCTAGTTATATTTTTTAAAATAATTCATTAAAATCTATGAAGAATTAAAATTCATAAACGGTTGAATACCTCAAAATTTTTGAAATTTTTTTAAAATCTACATTGAATACATCTAGATTTTTAAAGACTTTTTAAAATTTGTATTGAACACCTCTACAGTTTTAAAAGACTTTTTAAAATTTAAATTGAATACACTCAAACTTTAAAAGTCCAAAAAAATCTCACCTACTCTATATCCAATACACCCTTAGTTTTAGATTTGAGTAACCTTAAAATTCTGGATCAGTTGTCCCACTCTTTGAGGTGTCTACAAGCTACGGAAATTAGTTCTTATTGTCCTCGATGGATTTTATATGTACTTAATAAATCTAAATATTGTACTTCTGGAAGGTAATTTAATGATGTGAAGGTAATTTCTCAGCATACAAATATTTATGAGGGAATAATTCACTACTAATCCCAAGAGTTGTGATCTTATTTAAATTTCATTTATATACACTTGAAATAATTAAATCATTCGAGAAATACCGAGGATTATCATTTCTGTGAATTAATCAATCAAACATTTTCTATATTTCCCTTTTACAATTATTGCTCCCTTGGTTGATTCTTTGTTAAGGATGACATTGAATATGGTCCTGCAAAACCTTAGACACTCACACAACCAGTGGCGATTCTAGAAATGAGTCAGGGTGTGGAAACTTAAAAGATATTTTTACAGAACAATAAACATGTCAAATTGTCAATTACTGCACTATTGACACACTGATATTTTTTTATTAGAAAAATAATTTCTTTATTATACATCTACTTCATCTAATATTTCTTTTTCAACATAAAACAATACTGATTCATTTAACATATAATCACACATATGATTCTGCATTTTGAGTTTCACGATCCTCATCGCATAAGAGACTCTCCAATTTGGATTTGACAATACTATTTATCTCACTGAAACTCCCAAGATCAACAAATAATAGAATTTAAACACTCTACATTTCTTAGAAATCCTCTAATTAATATTGGAAATCAAATAGAAAGGAAAAATCGGAGTTTTTAGTTAATAGTAACAAAAAACTTATGATAAAACAATGAAACATGGAAAGAAATTTCATATTCAATGAAAGATTCAGAGTTCAATATTGAAGAATGATTGAAATGGGTTTTAAGATTCAAGAGTTTATGCCTCGAATTAAAGAAATGAAACTGGGGAAATAATTTAGTGAAAGAAGAATGGATAGATATAGAAGACGTTTTTAAGCTAGCGGATCAAATTAAATAAGTAAAATCAAATTAATTAAAAAATAGATATATGTAATAAAATAACAATATTAATATACATACTAGCACACCCGCCCGCGCAATGCGCGGAAGTAAAATTTATTTTTTATAAAAAAGAAAATAATTAAATATTTTATTACATAAAATTTGGTTCATGCAAATTTTCTTATTGAGAAAAAATATTACAAAGTGGTTTAGTAATTTCGGAAATTAAACTATTTTTCTAATCGTGTTGTTTGATTGATTTAGCCCATAATCAATTTGAGGTTACATTACATAATTTATAAATTACCGTAAAATTTGCTAAATTCTGATACGAAATTTATAATAAATTTGATTTTACATTTTTCATTTATAATTTTGCTAGATATATTTTCAATCATTACTTAATTTATAAATGACATTCTTTAGTATTTTTGTTTTTGTTTTAATTTTAACTCTATTTTACACTAATTTATTATTATTATTATATTCTAATAATGCTATGGACTTTTTGACTTGTCTTTCCACGCCTGACTCTGCTCTTGCATCAGATTAAAGACCGGAGAGACATCTTTGGATGTTGTTCAGTTCATCATGTACTTCGCGTAGTAACATGGTTGGGAATTGTCTAGCGAAACGTAGTGCATCTCTTGAAGAATTCTACACTATTTTGGCCTTCCCCAACTTCATACACGGGCAATTAGCGACATATTCTTCTAACGTGTGGGCTAGAGCTTTTAGCTCATTTTATCCTTTATGCTTTTTGGACACCTATTTTTGCTACTTTTTTTTTCCTTTATTTTATTTTCTATTTGTTATCTGTCTCCGGCTTTCCAAAAAAATAATGTTGAAAATAATTTAACATTGTTCACATAAATATGAATTGGCTAATACAAATCTAATCATGAATTTATAATTCTTATATTATATTATATTATAAAACTATATAGTATATATTTATTCAATTAAACGAAGTTAAAAAAATATAGAATATCAAATTAAATCTTTTTAATTTATGTAGGGTTATTATACCTTTAATATTAATTAATAGTTTCTTTAAAAATATAGAATTTATGTAGGTTATATCATTCTCGTGTTTAAATTAATGAAAGGATTTATGAATAAATTATTTTCTAATTTTAACTAATTGATTATGGATTCCAAAATTCAGCTATGGAACATGTTTAAATGATAATGGTAAAAGATATATATTATTAATTTAAAAAAATTACTCGTCATAAAATCAAATATATAAACCAATTTACATTACATGATTAATTAAAACGTAATTTAAATTGATTTGTGGTAAATATTTAATTTAATGGATTATCGTACCAAATTTTTTCAATTTAATTAAATAATTGTTGTTTTTGTAGTACTTTATAGTGAACTTAAATCAATTTAAAAATTATATAAAAATTATATCCAAAAGGCAAAATATCATAAAAGGAATAATCTATAAAAAAAAATACATAAATAAATAATAGAGTGGGAACATCTCCAAATTTACACTGTTCAGTTTTTTTCTCTGTTTTTGAATTTCAAATAAAGACAACAAACAAACAATAATAAAATCAACATACAATAGATTTCATGATATACAAATAGTTTTGAGTAGTATACAAAGGAGAACGACAAAAATAATTTGTAGAGTATGACTTCATTGCAATACTGCATTACAACAACATGTAATACTGCAAAGACAATGGAAAAGTATTAGAAACTTATATTTAACATTACGTAAAAAACATACTAATATTATTCACATGCGGAGTAAGAAGAAATAAAATTCTTAAATAAATAGCAAGATGAAGAATATTTTACAACAAAAAAGAGAAAAATTAACCCACAACAAAAAAAATATTAGCAAAACATTGGTGTGTGAAGAAGAAAACAAAAGACATTGTTTAAATGTAAAATCAAAGTTGAGAAGACATAAAGAAATAAGGAAGAATAAGAATAAAGAAATAAAATGTGAGAGGATAATTTCAACACAACCATGAGATTTGATAAATGAGTGGAGTATTTATAGAGAAATATGAGGGATTTGATAGATGGATGCAAATATTAGAAGAATGGAATCGGATTTGACGTAATCTTCTAAAAATATATAATCGTACAAATTAATTAAAGATATTATAATATTTTAAAGATTTTGATGAAACACAAATTTACATAAATATTCTAAAAATTTTATAGTTAGTTTTGCACCAACAAAATGATTTTATGATGAACAATTTGCGACCACAATGATTTAAAAAAAACATATTAAATTAATCAAATAATGATTTAATCAAATTATTATTTGATTAATTAAATACAAAATCACCATAAAATCAAATCATGTGATCATGATCACATAGTATCCTGTAGAAAATATATTATTAGTGTATTATAGTTATTATTGAATATTAGAATAGATTTAAATGCAAATGATGACATAATGTGACTGATTTTAGATATAATAATTGTATATCTAATTATTTAATTATATATATTAATTATATAGATATCTATATTATATTAATATTAGGTATAGATATAGAGTTGTTGATATTGGCCATGTTTGGCAAATAAGCTAAACGAAATTAGTTTGTTCTATTCATTTTAAGTTAAATTAGCTTATTTCAAAAGATAAAATACCTTAAAATAGTGTTCAATCAGCTATTTTTGAAACCGCTGCAAATAGCAGCATTTTAGACTTAGATTATTCTAGACAAAAAATTTGTCTCAAAACTGTCAAACAGCTAATTTTAACTAATTTATCATTCAAATTACTCACATAATCAGTTAACAGCTAACAGCTAATTCCCAAACAGGCCATTATATTAATATTAGATATAGATATAGGGTTGTTGAAAAGATTTAATCAAATCATATCATTAATGTGAGTGATTTTAGATATAATTGTATATATTAATTATTTAATTATATATACTACGTATTATATTAATATTAGATATAGATATAGATATATAGATATATAGATATAGATGAATATTAGAATAGATTTAAATGCAAATGATGACATAATGTGACTGATTTTAAATATAATAATTGTATATTTAATTATTTAATTATATTTATATATATTAATTATATAGATATCTATATTATATTAATATTAGATATAGATATAGAGTTGTTGATATTATATTAATATTAGATATAAATATAGGGTTGTTGAAAAGATTTAATCAAAATCATATCATATAATGTGAGTGATTTTAGATATAATTGTATATATTAATTATTTAATTATATATACTACGTATTATATTAATTTTAGATATAGATAAAGAGTTGTTGAAATTGTTGAAAAATAGATGGAGTGGGTGTTGAAAAAAGGGGGTGGGGAAGTGGGGGAATTTGGACTATATTACTTTTATATATACTAGATTTTTTCGCCCGCTACGCACGGGTGTTGAACGAATATGACGATATAAAATGAGAATATAATGTTTTTTGGATTACATGATATTCAATTTCTTTTGTTTAAATAGTGATTGAAATGCATGCAACAAAAAGATTAAAAGGAAAATAAAGGAGATAATAAGATGAATGAAAGAAATTCAAACTCAGGTGGAAATAATATAAAATAAATTATTTTTACTGTTACAAAATTAAATGTATATAGTTTTATTTCATATCTAAAATGATGAGAGTAAGTGGAAAATAAATACTCCTTAACTATTCAAAATTAGAAAAAATTACTCCATCCGACCCACTAATTCTGTCTCACTTTCCTTTTTGGTCTGTCCCACTACAATTGTCACATTTCATTTTTTAGAAAAACTACTCCATAAACATCAACTAAAACATCGCATCAACTAATTACTCCGCTTTATCACAATAACCCATTATACCTAAAATACCGTGCCCAAAAGTTTTGGGACGGTATTACCGGAACTGATGGAGTATTTTTTGAATTATTAAGATTTAAAAAAATGTTAGTTTTACTCCTAATATGTTTTACATTTTGACTATTATCCCTAAAGTTTTTTAAAAAAATATTATTTATTTTTTTATTATCTTTTCATCATTTAAAATTTATATTTTATTATGTAATGTATTTTTAATTTTTTTGATAAACAGTGATACTCATGTGCCGGTAAAGGTGTGTGGGAGCCCAAATCACACAAATTACTATTCTAAATTTTTGTTGTGATTAGTTTTTATGGACTAATCCATAATTTTATAAAATAAATTTTAACTATAATACGTTTTGATTATCTGTTAATTTTTAAAATATTATTTTAGTCCATAATATTTTATCCAATTTTTTCTTTTTCATATTGATTATGAAAAAAATTTGGTAGTTAATATTTTCATTTAATTTAAGTAAATTTTTATTATTTTTCAATTCATTATTATTATAAACCTTAAAATCGAATTTATACTCCGATACCAAGTCTTTTAGGGGTATACTTCTTATATTCTTTTACAGTATAAAATATTTTTAAAAAATTATATAACAATTTACTCCAAATTTTATATACATTTTTATTTTATACTGAAATATAAGAGAATAATTAAATTATGATGTGTTTTAGTTTTTTTTCTTTTCTTTTTATTTTCTTCTTTAAAACGAAAAAAAAATATGTAGAATTTGTTTAGAATGGTATAAAAGATATTAGGTTATTAGTTATTTTACATTAATCAATACTTGGGGCCGCTCCCCCGAGTTCGAACTTTGCCTATTAAGTTTTATATAGTTATGTAATTTTAGATATATCAGAAATACTTTTTATATAATTCTGCCCCTCAAACTCAAACCTTGGCATTAATATTTTATACAGTCGTGTAAATTTAATTATATTAGAATCATTTTTCAGTAATTTACGGGGAAGAAGAGGAAAAAGAATACAACATATTTCTTTGTTAGTGAGCTTTTTTAATATAGGATTATATATTCTTGAAAGATATAGGCTCAGGTAGAGTTAGACGAAAAGAGTGACATCATTAGCAATCCAAAATAAACGAAAATCAATTGATAGTTATTCTATGGAAATTAAAGATGAAATAAAGCAAAGCTATTTAATCGCGTCCTCGCCCCCTGCCTCATATACTCTGCATCTGCCACTGCGCACGAGTGTTAAAATTATATGCGTACTGGTGTTGAACTTATATGAGTTTGTAAAATTATAATATAATTTTTTTGGATTACATGAGGTTAGGAATGCGAATAGGTCAGGCTACCCGACATGAGCCTACGGCTTAATCTATCAAAGACCATGTCAGACCAAATTTTTTTATAAATAGGCTAAGCATAGGCTTTTTTGAAAGCCTATTTAGCTAAATAGGTCCGAACCAAACTTTATAAAAAAAAAAAAAAAACTATCAGGCCTACCAGGTTGGCATAGTTATCATTATTTTTTTAGGTGAATACCAAGGTATCTCAGGCCTCATTGGACCCAAGACTAATCCCTCGAGAATCGGATGGGCATAATTATCATTATTATTAGTATGTTTAGTGGTATCATTGTTGTTATTTTATGTAAAAATAATTATTAATTTGATTTTATAGAGGTTTTTAAAATATTTATGTCTTTTCCCTGTATATAATAGTCATGGATGAAGATTTACCCAAGTGCACAAATTTATATCTTCCAACCTTATGATTACATGTGGACATATATAAAATAATTTAAACTTAATTTTAAAATAGGCTTAATCAGACATTAAAATGCTTACAACCTGGCCTATTTAATTTTAATAGGTCATGCTTAGGCTTTTAAGATAGGTCGTCGGGCCTTAATAAATCAACATAAGCGTAGGCCATTCAAACCTAACCCTAGCATGGCCTATAACCTATTTCCACCCCTACATGAGATTTATAGTCTTTTGTTTAAATGGTGATAGGAAATGCATGCAACAAAAATTTAAAAGAAAAATAAAGAAAAGAATAAGATATGGAGGCCACTGCTGTAAGCGTTGTGAGGTATTAGTTGTATCTCTCGTTTCTGTTTATAGTGTTGGTGTTGGGTAGCTGATATCGGACTTTATGGATGCTGCTAAATAGTTCATCATTGTATTTGTGCTTATTTCGAATAATACGATTTCCCACAAAAAAAGGGGAAGAATAAGATGATAGAATAAAATTCAAACCCCCAATTAGGTAGACAAAATATTGAATAGATTGCTTTTACCATTGAAAAACTAAATATATATAGTTTGGCTTTTATATCTAACATAATAAGAGCAATTGAAAAAAATAGCATTAAACTATTCAAAATTCACTAACATCAGTTTACTTGAGTGGATTGGGGTTCTAGTCCCTTAAGCAAGGTCTCGGGTTCGAGCCTTATGTATGCAAAAAAATTACTTTGGGAGAGGTGCTGTTAATTATTGCCCATGCACATTCTCGAGGGATTAGTCTTAAGTCCAATGTGGCATGGGGATATCCGGTTACTCACCAAAAAAATTCGAATAAATTATATGTTTGCATTACTAAGGTTCTAAAAATTTCATTTTACTCCCTAATATGTTGTCAATTTTGACTATTATCCCTAAAACTTTTAAAGTATACTATCTATATATACTTTTTTTGTTATCTTTTTATTTTTTAAGGGAAAAAAAGCAATTTCCAAAAGCTATACCCCAATTAAAAAGATTTTAAAATTAGTACTTAAACTAATTTTTGGGCAAAAAACAGACCCCAACTTTATAAATTAGAAAAAATATTAATTTCTACATTTTTCTTGGAAATATCATTTTAACACTAATTTTTGGGCAAAAAAACAGACCCCAACTTTATTCTGCATTATATTGTGTAACACCTATAAATTTGTATTTAATATTAAATACTTTTTTGATAAATTGACTGATTATTACTAATTGAATCTTTTTTAGCTTATTGATTTTTGTTAATATTTAAGATTCAAATTTTAATATAATTATAATAAAATTCATTTAATAATATTATATATAAAATTAAATAATTCACAATATATAATTTTAATTATATATTTATAAATTATAAAATATAACAATGTAATTTAATTTGTTTTGAATTTATATCTTTTTAAAATATATAGAAATATTTTCTCAAAATCTTTTATATTAATATATAGATTTATTTTCTAAATATAGATGAAATCTTAGAAAGATATTTTTGAAGATATTTAAAATAGATTAAATTAATTCAAGATTATTTTATAAATGCCACATGTCAGCATTTGGTATTTTTGAGAGGATGACGTAGCGTTTATGAGGTGTCGTGATAATAACCGTAGATATGTTTTATGATGTTTTGTAATGATTTACATATGTAACCTTAAGTCTATCTTTTTAAATAAAAATTAAGATAAAAATATAAGATTCAATAAGGGCAATACAGTCTGAAAATGTCAAAAAGTATTCAGGATTTATTAGATAGATAGATATTAAATTTTATAGTTAAACCTACTAAAAATTAAGTTTAAAATTTGATTAAATCTTATTATAGCGGATTACAATTTTTTTTAATAAATATAAATTTTGATAGAATAACTAAAGTATAGTTATTATTAGTTAATTTTTAATTTTTTATATTTTTTAGGTGAATATTTTGGATTCCAACTTTAACATGACTAATAAATTGGGGTTGGGGACTTACTCTAGTGGTCAAGTCCCCCTTCTCTCACTATTAGGTTGGGAGTTCGATCCCCACCCGGCCCCCCTATCCCCTCCCCTTTATCCCCCCTTTGTAATTTGTGTGGTTTGGGCTCTCACACACCTTTGCCGACACATGTGTGTCACTGTTTACAAAAAAAACATGACTAATAAAATATATATTGAACATAATATATTAAATAAAAAATTTATAATATATACATTTAACATAATATTTACTAAAGTTCCGCCAAAAAACTAAAAGTTTACTAAACTTTAAATATATTACAATTTGTTGAGCTTTTATATCTTTTGAAAATATATAGAAAGATTTTTTGAAGATTTATTTATAATATATAGATTTATAGATTTATGATCTAAATATAATATTAAAAGTTGATGACATGGCACAAATAGAATTAATCAGCGCTGAGGTGTATCTTCATGATTAATCAGCGCTGACGTGGATTAATTAGGTTCGTTGATCTAAAAATAAGTATATAATGACTGATTAACCCCTTAAAATTAAGAAGGATAAATTAAAATTAATAAGGGCAATAGAGTCTGCACAGACAAAAAAGTATTCAGGATTTATTATATAGATATAGATATAGAAGATATAGATAGATAGATAGATAAATATAAAAATGATTATATATAAACATATATATATTATATATAGTTAAATTATAAGTATAAATATAATATATATGCATATAAAAAACATAAATAAAAATATCCTGTATAATTTTATTTTTTTTAGTTGAGGGTGGGCAGGTTGACCCCGTCAAGCCCTCTAGATACAACCTGAAGTTTAGTTCTTGGTTAAATCCCGACTCGATCCAAAGTCTAACCTACACCTGTTGTCACCCTATTCACTATTCATTGATATCAACTCATTTACCACACTTCAAACACAAAAAATGTGCAAAATTTATTATAACAATGAACATGGATCCAATATGTTTATACATCCCCAAACTCCACATAGATTAAGGCACCAAATGTTTATACATCCCCAAAACACTTTGTTCCCTCATCAAACTCAATTATACCATACACACTATGCGTCCAACCCGTGTTAAACCGGCCAAAATGAAGATTTAGGAATCCACCGGTCGCCGATGAAATTTTGAAGCGAGTACGAGCACACTCGATCGCCCGGAATCTTGCTGCTCCAATTCACTCGACATCTGGTATCTGATCCGGGCCCGATGTTCCCAAACTCGCCAAAGTACAAAGTTTTCAACCCAAACTCACCGCTCCACGGCATCCATCCTTGGGGCGTAATAAGAGCCTCCATCGTGCAATTAATGAAAACCATCCTCGAATACGCCTTCCACGGCCTACCCAGAGAATTTTTATGCGCGTCGGGGTTACTATAGTACAAGGCCATGTATTCATCAGTGCCGTTGATAACGCAGTTTTGGAAGACAAACCCCGTGGATTGGGCCGGATCAACCCGGCCATGGGCTGCCACCACGTTGTTCTCGGGGTTCACGTGGCGCGGGGAGACTAAGATCAAGCAGTCCTCGAAGAATGCAGCCGAGTTTCCAAATACAAAGTCGATATTCCCTTGGATTCGACACGACTTGTAGTATTGTCGTAGGTTGTGCGCGTATAATGTGTCCTGATTGCCGATGAATTCGCAGTTTTCCACTATGGAATGGTCGCTGTCGGACCGGAAAGCCACGGCTTGATTTGCGGCTGGCCCTGCCGTATTCATTATTGTCAGACCGCTCGCCTTGAAGCCGTCTCCCAAAATGCCCACCGTGGCGGTGTTGTACGTCGACATCCCTTGGTTGACGCTCATTGAGCCTGTAATGACCGTTTTGCCCATGCCATCTCCCAAAAATACCACATTCCTCCTCTTCAACGCCACCCTCACCGTCTCCTTATAAATTCCGGCCTTGATCCTTATCACGAAATGCTCCGTTGAAGACGACATTGTATCCGGCGCCGCCTCCACTGCCTGCTGCACGCACTCGTAATCGCACCCGCCGCCCTTACAAACTGTCACATTAGGTTTCATATCTGAAAGAGGTTGGCGTTTAAAAACAGGGGAAGTGCCCTGTTCTTGCTTCAGGGGCTCCCAAAATCCGTCGCGCTCGGTCTTGATCGGCCCCCAGCACTCGATTTTGTCGCCATGTACGTCGTAATTCGCCAGCATACGCAGCGCGTCGCTGGTGGACGCGATCAGGGTGCCATTGAAATACGCCATTGTCCGGTCGATTTCGGCCGTGGGGGTCACGGATTTGAGCCTGGACAAGCAGGCGTACTGGTAGGTCAGCGCGGCGCTCATCCATGCCCGGGCGTCCTTGATCTGGCCGCGCGGGAGAGCGCGCTCCGCCAAATTGATACGGTAGTTGGCGTACCGGAGAAGCTCGCGGCAGGTGGTGGCGGCGGCGGAGCGGTTACGGTTACCGATTGATCGAATTTCGATGTCCAACACCATTGCCTTGCCTGCTCTGAGGTTATTGGAGGATACCAACAGGGCTGTTTGTATTACCTGCAGAATGGAGGCGTCGTGGGGAAGAAGATGGGATTGAAGCAGCGAGGATTGGCAGGAGGCGGGGTTGAGGGAGGCGAGGCATGCCTGGTGGATAATGCCATGGCCGTCGGCGGCGGCGGAGAAGAGGAGGAGGAGGAGGGCGACGGCGAGGGAGGGGAGAAGTGCGGCCATGGAGAAGGGGGGGGATTTTGTTGAGGAGGGGGGGAATGTGAATGGAATAATGGGATGTGATTCATGTACATGGAGGAGGGGATAGATCCATTGGTTTTGCAGATTCCAAGAAATTAATGCCGAGTACTCGTATGTAAATAAATTTATGGGGGGCTGGAATTCAGGGAATGGTTTGCATTGAACATGGAGGTGGGCAGGTGGGGGGCTGCTCTTCACCCTTCATTCATCATTAATACATTCACGTTCCCACAGGTGGTGGTATCCTATGTTTTCTTAATTTATTTTCATAAAAATTCCCATGGAAAATGTTTAGGTGATCCATACGAGAATTGAGTTGTCCACACACACGTAAGTGTCAATATTAAAAATTTAAAAAATAATAAAAAAAAAGAGGATTGAGTTAAATTATTTTATGGTGTGATTTTAGAATATTTAATAATTTTTATTATATATATATGAGTATTTTTAATGAGGTGTATCATCCAATCATTTTCTCAATTATATAAAGTTATTTAATTATTTTTATTATAAACGTACAGTACATGAATAATAAGTAATATTTAAATAGATGTAGTCTCAATGGAGTAGTAAAACATAATTGTCTTGTTTGTTCCAAATGAATCCCTGATTGCTTTCACAATGGAGTATTAAAAATTACTCCCTCCATTCCCAAAAGATATTAGCATTTCATGTTTTTACGTAATTCAATACAAATATTTAATAATTAATATTTCAAATTATATAAAAGTAAAAATTATAAATGTTTCATATGCTAAAACTATATGATTAGAAGAATCTAACAACATCTCGTTTGATTATATTTTATCTTATATAACTGTGTTAAAAAGTCGAATCAAAGTTACTTAATGAATAGTGTTTACTATGCAAATATTATAAACTTACAAGGCCCAAGGCCTTACCCAATTAATTTTGGGCGTAAACAATATAATAGTAGGATGTTAACAATATAATTTCGATAAAATTGAATCAAACAAACAATAGTAAAGTATCATTTTGAGTGGAATAAGGGGAGTATTATTTATATTTTAATATTGTAATTTCTCAGCTTCTTTTTCTCTTTCGAGAGAGTTGGATTGGAATAGTCCACGTGGTTTCATTGTGGCTTATATTGAAACAATACTGATTGGTAATGTACAAAAGCCTTATGCAGCATTTTATTTATTAGTTGTACATCATGGTGATGATCTAAGAAATTGCAATTCAATCAAAATGTTCTACAAAGTATCCTCTCATTCCTTATGGAGAAGCTCTTAAGCTTAAGATTGTACGAAAAGAAATGTCTCAATCAGAGAATGAAAATGAAAATGCAATCAGAGAAGTGAGTTTGAAGCTCTTTTAACAAACATGTTGGCTTTTACACAATCCCACAAAGTTTGCCACAATTTTGGTATATGGGATCATGGAATTTCACAAGTGAAATGAAATCAGGGAATGAGGGGAGGGTACTTGACATGGAAGTTAAAAAAGATCACTAACAAGTCAATAATGGTTGTGTGTAATTCGTACATGGAATTTGCCAGCCGAAGAATGATGATGATGATCATAAACAATAATACTAATAATCTGCCGCTCGCAGTTTCAGTTGATTATTATTGATGGCTTGACTTGTGTTCATTCCCGTCCCCACTGCAAAACATCCTTGCTTGATAGTACAATCCATCAAACAGTACATCATGTAAAAAAGCATTTTCAACACTGAACGAGACATGAGACATCCTAGCCTGCATAGGCTACTTCGCAAAAAAAACACTGAACGAGACAAAACACAGCAACATCTTTCAAGCAGGAATCTTACATCAAGCGATAGCGTAAATTAACCAAACCGATCAACCATAAATTATGAGCATTGTGTGAGGGACTACAAAACACACATAAATATATCTATATATATAACATGCATGTAGAAGAACAAACATTAAAAAACCAGGGCAGTGTACAAAATGAGAGAGATAAAGATTTGTGTCTACCCTTCTCTAGCCCCCTCTCATTCTTTCATGTTGCCATCATCATCATCATCATCATCGTCCTCGTCGTCGTCGGCATTCTCCTCACGTAGATCAAGATCTGCCAACAGCTCCTCCAAGGGAACAGAAGGAACATCATCGCCATCAGTCATAGAAGCCATTTCTGATGGCTGATATTCTTTATCACGGTACAGGGACAGATTAAATCTCAAGTCCGGGTTCTCCTCCAAATCCCTCAAAAATAGCTCATATTCAGAGATCATCCTCTCCTCATTATCTCTACCTTTGGCAGCATCATTAACCTCCATGTTGAGAGACTTGAGCTTCCATGGTCGAGCTTTGCCATGTTTCTTTTGACGTTTCTCTTGATAGCTCTTCTTGATCAATATTACATCAGGGAGAACAAAGCCCTTGTACTTATCCAGTTCAATATCATTGTTGTTGGCACTGTATAAGTCATAACCGAGAGCATAATCACCAGGGTTCAAAATATGCCCCAAATGTGTCCTCACACTAAAAATCATGTCGTTCCTTCCAAAGTCCGATACGCGGGCTACTTGGGCATCAGCTAGAGCATACTTCAAGCCACCAACATTAACTTCAGAAGAAACGGGCTCAACATCCAAAACAATGTATTCCACAAGCTGTCGACTTGTCAATAGGGACTTAAAAGATGTTCTCCAATACTGCTCCGCATCCAAGAAGCTCTGCCTGAGGGTGAATGGATCTAATAAAGCAATGCTGTTGCTCACTTTGTTGCATATCACAAGAGGACCAAAATTTCCCAAACTAACAGCAAGTTTAGGTGGAAGACAAATCAGATCCTCACGACAAATGGGAGAAATTTCAACTGAAAAGGTGTGCTTGTAGTTGTAATTGTTGCTTTTAGAATCATGAGACACCAGTTGCTTGTCACTACGACTCCTGATTGGTGCTACCTTACCCAAAAACTCAACAAATTTCACCCCATGACTTCGATTACCAAAGAAGAAGTCAATGCCCTGGTCCATCTGCTTGATCCTGATGGCCTGCTTAGCGGCATCATGCTTAAGAATGAGCTGCTCAAGATAAAAGAAAGTACGACGGTGGGAAACATTCTGCCTAAGTTGCACTGCTGCAACCCACTGGTCAGGATTAGCTTGGACCCTAGAACAAGACTCACACATCTTATCCTGCACAACATATTCAACTATATAAGTTTGTTCAAGTTTTGCTCCATTAAGAACCTCCTTTTGGACCCTCAACTTGACTTTAATCCTCTTGGAGTGGGGTTCTGTCCAAACAAACGCTGCATCCACCAGGCGCACCTTGTTCAAATTTTTCAATCGTTTCACACAGAATGTTAACAGTTCTTTAGATTCAAGCTGTGCTTTGATCCACGTTCGCGGAGGTTGCAAATAGCTTCCACATTCTGGACAATAGTTGATAATAACATGCTTTTGAAGGCCTTCTGTTATATCGATTTCAGACCGGAGACATTTGGCACACATATTTGCAGCATTTGGTTGCATTAAAATACCACACTTGCAGCACAGGACGCTGCCAATGGTCTGTGGCACTGTAAACATCCCTGTGTCTTGCTCCATAGCTACAGAATGCCAAATAGAACAAGTTATTAATAATATTAACACACAAACTCAGGATTGTAGTATAATTTGCAAGGGTAGTAAACAAATCAACATAAGCGCGATACCTAAAAATTGCAAGGTCCTGGGAGAAATCCAAAAAAAAATACTAACAACGGATGGCAGCAATAGTCAATTTTATAACCAAAAGTTACGCAATAGTTAGCAATATTCGGTTATGGTCTTAGGACTACGGATGGCAGTGGCATATCTACGCCAATTTTATCAGGAAAGCTTAAATCAGAATAGAAAGATGGCAAATTCAAGATCCAAACAAAATAAGAAAAAAAAAAAAAAACCGGAAAAGCACAAATAAGACAAACAAATCCAAAAACCCTGTGACAAAGCAGATGCTATGTATAGGAAACGTAGAAAAACTCAACGTCCTTCCATATGCATAAATAAATCACAGTAAAATCAGCAACGAATTCATAAACACATAAAATGGATATAAAGATAACCCGATCAAATACAATACCTGGTAAACAAAACAACGATACTAGAAATCTGCAAATAAGCAAAGAAGCCGTCAAATGAAGCCAAAGAAAATTCAAGAATCGGCTGCAGACAGACAAATATATCCTTAGGGCTTTGTGAAATATAACGTCGGTGGCTGCGGAACCCAACCGGTCAGCGTAAGCGTGTATGTTATGTGTTTGTGAAAGACTGAAAGCCTTCGCTTTAGGAATTAGGGCTAGCGGCCGTGGCCCATAAAAAGATCAAACTCAAATGTGATACTAATACGGCTTTTTTTTTTTTTTTTTTTTTTTTTAAAAAAAAAAAAAAAAAAGAGAGAGACCTCTTGGAACATAGGTCATGAGGGTCAAGGACCCCATTTTCATAAGTTTAGAGATAGGGCCCCAAAAACTTTTAAACTTAATATTTGAAGATTAACATTTTCTAAAATGATTGATGGAAAATACTAAAATACTCTTAATTTTTATTTATTATTATTATTTAATTAACTGATTATTAATTATTAATTAGTTTATTATTATTATTTATTATTTAATTTTTTATTTATTTATTATTTTTTAATGATATTTTATCCTTTTTATCTAATGGTTCTGTGTATGGTATATTTTTATCAAACAATCTAGTATATGAAAAGTTACAGACTAGTATGTATATAAAGTTCTGTTGTGTTTGTTCTTACAATATCCAAATATTATGTTATGGATTCTATTTATGATCTTATGCAGAGAACGTAATTAATTGAAATATATGCCATAATCACAGTATTTATCATTCAAAGTAAAATTTCAGGGTCTACCTCGCTTCCGTAGTATAAGCTTTGTGGTTGAAACTTCTGATCGAGTCCTTCAACGAGTAACCTTCTTTCCTCGTCTGCTATCCTTCTTTCAGGCCTCCTGCCTTACTCCGGTATGCACGACCTCTCGGAAATCACTGTATCGATGACATGACTCTTAACATATGTTTCATTCACTTACATATATTCAGAATTTTGGTAGACTTTAGAAAAATATTCGAAGATATTTACTGGAATGATCAGGCTATTGTACTTAGCCGATCATCTTTTTATTGAAAGCACTAAAATCACTCATAGTTTTACATCAAAGAGAGAACTAAATATTACAAAGAAATGCAAAAGAAAGAGTATTCTAGTGGGTATCTTCACTTCTGCTGTAACACCCCGAATTTGATAACCCAGGCCGGGATGCCACCGCCACATCTCTCTAGCAAGACACGGATTCTCCGAGCTTGCCAAAGAGATGCAAGGCTATAGGTATTGCAAAAAGGTTTAAAAACAAGTCCGGATTCTATTTAAAAATAATAATAAGTATCGTCCACACATATAGTAGTAGTAATAATATATCGCAGCGGAAAAATGTAAAGTGGGCCGACATGGCCAAAACTCGGGATTTACATGCCCGTTATGCAAGTATCATAAAAAGCAATAAAACAATGTTTAATAATTCCATCCCCCAAATGCACATGCTATGCATTATCTCCATACTCTGAAAGAAAGAGAAAAACAACAATTTTTATCAGTATATAAAATACTGAGTAAGTCGATCCTAACATAGCAATAAAGGGATTTAATTAGATAATTAAAATTTCGCTCCTAAACATGCATTTACAAATTTAAAGGAAATAATATTTAAATCGTGTACTTGAACATGCATTTAATCCACAATAACAATTTAGTCATGATATGAAATTTAAAAACACAATTTAAATGCATAATTTAAAGACATGCATAAATAAATAAATACTTTAAAAATATTAAATCTTTTATTTCCCCGTTACGTAACCATTTCTCAATGTTTTGTATAGCCGGTGATCCGGCGGCCGCAGCCGTTTCGTAAGTATCTCGTTTAGCCGGTGATCCGGCGGTCGCAGCCGTATCTGCCATACCCAGTACCACTCCGGAGCCTCGGGAAATCCATACGGACAACCCGAGAGAGTAGGCCATGTATCTCCCGCCGATTGGCGTAAAATCTCATCTAATTCTCTCGTCCATTATAGGCCCGAAGAGAGAGGCTAGAGGGGCACCCTGCAGAGCACTCACCCTCCACCAAAGTATCTCATGTATCGTTTAGATTTAATGTATCGGGGTTTTTCAAAAGTATAGATGTATCGTATTTCAAATCTTTGATCGTTCGTTTCGAAATTTCAAAATCCTACGATTTAAAAGTAACTTGGCGTCACAGTTTACGCCTTTTCAATTTAAAAATACGTTTTAAGTCCGAAAAATCTGAAAATTTCACAGATTATGCAAAACACCCTAACAAACAACTTTCGTGTTTTAACTTTCTCGAAATAAGTTGAGGAAACATGTCAAAAATCGAGTTTAATGCGAAAACAGTTTACTGTCCCGAAGCAGATTTGTCACAGTTCGGAAAATTGGCTTTTTGACATATCAAATGGACTCCAAAAATTCTGAAATTTTAAACACATAGACTAGACATGATTATCTACAACTTTCATTTAGATTGCAAAGATCAAATCGGACTACAAAATATAGAAACAGACTCACTAAGTTCGGACATGTTCATAGGCAGATTTCAAACACGTTTTGTCAAAACAGTTTCTTTTCGATGCGATTTAAAATAGAAAACATTAACGAAAATGTCTGAAATTTTTACACAACCTAGATTTATGTGTTAGGATTAAAAGTCTAGTTTTGAGTTTCCCGGATTGGATCCTCGAAATATGAGTTTTAGACAGATTTCAAAAACTGCGCGTATTGGGGTTTTTAAGTTCGGTTTTTACGTTTCGTCGCATTACAACTATACCGGACGCCCCTAAACCACCCGTATTGATATGGAAGGCTCAACTTACAGTGATAGGGTGTTTTGGTCATCCTAGGGTCACTGGGCTCGTCCAAATTTGCTACGAACGAATCTCCTCAACGTCAAGCTTCCGACTTTGGCCACGATTTCAAATCGGAAGAAGAAATCCAATGTTAGATCGAGTTTTCGTGTTCAAAAACTTAAATGGAAACCTATGAACGACTTACCACAGTTTAGAACACTAAGGATCTTGTATTCCACGCCTCCTCCGTCGGTTTTCGTCGCCGGGAAGTGATCGGAAAGTCGTCGGGAAGTCGTCGGAAGGTGTTTTGGCTTTGGAGAGAGTTTGGGAGAGCTCTAGGGTGCATGGAGGCTGACAAATGGAGTGGAAATCAACCCTCCTTCGACCTAATTCACCCTCCCCCGTCCAAAATCCACTTTCCAAAGTCGGGGGGTCGAATTATGGCAAGAAATCGCCGAAAACGCGCAACTTGCCCAATTCTGGGGAGCCACGCGGGGTTGACGCACCTTTTGGCCAAACCCCGCCTGGCCAGCGCGCGGTCCCCACCTGGACTGCGGTCCGGGCGGGTCCGTGCGATCCGATCCGTCGGGTCTTTTTCTCTCCTCTTTCGGACTTCTATCCTTCCACGTTTTCGCGCTCGATTTTCCGGGTCATTTTCGGATTATGCTTCTCATCATAAATTTATTCCGAATCAATTCGATTTCACGTCTGAAATCTTAGGTTTAGGTCCGTCGGGTTCTAAATCGTCGTCTTTTGATTTCCGTGCGTCTCCGAGTTTATGGGTTCTCGGAAACAAAACTTTCTTTCCTATTGGATTAATTCCTATTTTTATATTCTAAAATTTACGGGTATTACAGTCTACCCCCCTTAAGAACCAACTTCGTCATCGAAGTTGCGCTTCATCCTCTCGCGAGTTCGGGAATTGTTTGATTAAGCGATTGTATTATTGTGTGTCATTGTTTGTTATTATTTGACTGAACCCAGAATTGAAAGTTCCGAGTTGCCTACGTACCCCGTGAAGGGATCAAGTCATTACGTAGTTCAAAACAATTTGAATTTGTTTCTTTGGGGTACAAAATATTCGGACAAAATATCCGGAAATATTCGGGTCGTCACATCTGAAATTTCCGAGTTGCCTACGTGCCCCGTGAAGGGATCAAGTCATTACGTAGTTCAAAACAATTTGAATTTGTTTCTTTGGGGTACAAAATATTCGGACAAAATATCCGGAAATATGGGTACAAAATATTCGGACAAAATATCCGGAAATATTCGGGTCGTCACATCCTCCCCCTCTTAAGATTACAGTTATGTCCCCATAACTGTTGTTGCATTGTCTTGGAATAGGGTTGGGTAACGATAGGGATGTCAACTTTACCCGTAGGGTCGGGTAACCCGTCGGGTAATCGGGTATCGGGTAGGATAGGGTAGAGATAATCGGGTAATCGGGTAGGGTATTACCCGAAACCGAAATAAATCATATAGGGTGCGGGTAGGGTACGGATTTTATATATTACCCGATTACCCTACCCGATTACCCGATTAAATATATATATATTTATTTATCTATATGTACTTATATATATTTAATTTATATTATATATTGAGATATATTTATATGTTTGTTTATTTATTTATTTATTTTTATATTTCAAAGTTATTAACGTTTGAGATTTGACAGTAAAAAGATTTATGAATTTTTTTATTGCATATTCTTAAATATTATAGTATTTATTTATGTTGCTTTAGCGGTTTCTTTTAAATATTCTTTAAAATTTTGTTCTCGTGCAATAATGAAGGTTTTATTTATTTTTTATGTTGAAAAATAAGTTTTTTCTTTATTAAAGTTGGGTCGGGTAGAGTCGGTTAATTATATAATATTTAAGATTTCGGGTACCCGTTTACCCGCGGATAATCCGCATACCCGACGGGTATTACCCGAATCCTACCCGATATTTAATTTTAGGGTAATAGGGTAGGGTAAGGGTATGATAATTATATTTCGGGTAGTGAGTGGAGGTGGTCTACCCGTACCCTACCCTACCCGTTTACATCCCTAGGTAACGATCCTTCATGTCTGCTTCTAGCTCCCACGTTGCCGTCTCGGCTTCGTGGTTAGACCAAAGAACCTTGACCATTCTCACGGTCTTATTCCTTGTTACCCTCTCCTTCTTGTCGAGTATTCGCACCGGAATTTCTTCGTAGCTTAAGTCATCGTCCAGCTCAATTTCCTCCGGTTGGAGTACGTGGGTCGGATCATGGACGTATTTCTTCAGTTGTGAGACGTGGAACACGTCGTGGACACGAGCAAATTGTGGCGGTAATGCTAGTCGGTATGCAAGATTCCCCACTCTTTCTAGGATTTCGTATGGTCCTATGTACCGTGGGCTCAATTTCTCCCGCTTGCCAAAGCGCATCACACCCTTCATCGGTGATACCTTTAACACGACCTTTTTGCCTATTTGGGAATTCCAAATCTTGCCGTCTCACGTCGGCATAGCTCTTCTGCCGGTCTTGCGTGGCTCTCATATTTCCCTGGATTATTGGGACTTGTTGAGCCAAGTCCTCGACAAGTTGCGGTCCCATTATCATAGTCCTATCGCTCTTTTCCCAGCTCAAGGGACTTTGGCATTTACGTCCATATAGTGCATCCATATCTTTAAAGCGAACACGACTGCGGCTAGTTTCAAGTCGTGCATCGGATAGTTCTCCTTGTGTTGCTTTAATTGACGTGATTCGTGTGCTATACCCCTTCGAGCTTGCATTAGCGCGCATCTCAATCCTTCCTTCGAGGCGTCGCTATACACCTCGAAGTCCCCCCCATCCCCGATGGTAGTGCCAATACCAGCGCAATGGTAAGTCGTTTCTTGAATTCTTGGAATGCGGAATCACACTCACTGGTCCAGTCGTATAGTGTGAAGCAGGGGATGAGTAAATAAATAGGAAAAGAAAATCGAAAAAAAAGAAAAAAAAAATTTCATTTTCCGCGTCCCGCGCGGGGTTCGCGCGGGGTTATGGGCTTTAGCGCCCGGCCACCGCGCGGCGCCACCAGTGGGAAGAAATAGGGCTCGCGCCCCGCGCGAGCCATTTCGTCCCTCTCATTTCCGAAATTCCTCCCAACTTCCTCTCAATTTCGTTCTTCCGTGCTCAGATTCTTCCGATTTCGACTCCGATTTCTCTTTGTAAGGTATGTATCTTCTATTTTAGCTTGTCAATTTCAATTTTTATGCCTTGATTTGTTAGAATTTGGGTAGATTGCGAAATTAGGGTTTTGGCATATAAATTGGGGATTTGAAAATTCGACTTGATTCTTGCGAATTTGTGAGTTTATATAGTACTTTGGTGCCATTTCTATTGTTTAAGAAGTATTGGTGTGATAATATATACTTAGGTTGGGGGATTTCTTGTTAGAATATGGATTTTTAGGAAAAATATGAAGTTTTTGATTTTGTCGGTATTATAGGTATGCAAGTGGGTGCATTGGTATTGTTTGGTGACGCCTTGTGATTATGAGTCGCTGTTTAAATAGTTGTTTGGTTTTGTGGTTAATTGCCATGTGTTTACAAGCAATTTTTGAACTTAATATATTGCGCATAAAAGATGTCCGACGAAATGTCGCAATGGGTTTCCGAATTTATTTGGGTACAATCATTGGTTTGGTTATCTTCTGGTATGTATTAGTAACTATTAAGTTCGAAGCTTTCTTAGATTTCTCCCGTTGGGACTATGTATATATATTTGATGTTGTTCCGTGTGTGGGTCATTAGTCTAACAATTGGTATTGGGTGTTCGCAGGATGTTGCTCTTCCTGTGGTTCATCTTGGCGTTCCTTATGGTCCTTCCGGGGGCCAAGAGACGAGCTACCCGACGTGATGCAGCCGGTCCTAGTACTGCCGTCCCGGTGATGCCGGATAGTGACGACAGTGAGTCCGAGGAGGACGAGGAGCGGGAGCCGAGGCTCAGAGATCTCCCTGACGAGGTGCGTCCTCGCCGACATGATAGGCTCCGGTTTTCGACGATGGCTGCCCAGGACTTCTATTTCGACGAGCTTCGTCGAAACAAGGCTTATGTTCCCGAGCGAGGCTTGTTCCCCAATCATATGGGTGATGACCGGATCAGTGCACTTTTGGGGCATCTCCAGTGGACCGGTCTTGCACGTCATCCCGATGGCGTTGCCTCCGGCTATCTAGCTATGGAGGTTATCGCCAACATCAGCGGTCTTGGGGTAGACGACGACCTTTCTTGAGTCTGGGTTCGCGGTCGCTACCTAGACTTCAGTGCCCGGGCGATCAACATCTATTTTGGTTTGCCCGACGATGGCGCGTTCCGTCCACAGCCAGAGGGCCGAGTTTATGCTCCTGCTTGGGGTGTCTTGTGTACCGAGGTACCCCCGCAGACTGGGTACCCCCACGAGTTGCGGCTGAAGTCTTTGGATGCTCCTTGGCGTGTACTTGCTCAGCTTTGGTTAGGATGCGTTCGGCCGATCACCCGGAGTCATATCGTCTTAGATCATGTCTTTGAGACTGTTTGCTTTATCGCCCGGGGCAGTAGAGTGAATGTGGGAGCTTGCATTGCGGACAACTTGAGGGGCTTACGACGAGGGCGAGAGAGTAGGGTGATTACTCACGCACACCTTATTTGTGGGCTATGTGCTGCCCAGGGGATCCGTACCTCTCCCGAGACGGACCCCTATCCTTTAGCGGCGGGCGAGCACTACCGTATTCCGACTTACACCGCTCGACGCAGTGCCTTGCGTCGTGGAGCACCTCGGGCTATACTGCGCCCGCAGCCTGATGATGGTGGTTTGATTTTAGTTGTCCCTTCCGAGCAGCCACCTCCTCCTCCTCCTGTGGTCCCACAGCGGGGTGTGGTTCCGCCGCCGAGTCAGGACATGGCGCGGATGCTCCAGATGATGCAGGAGATTCGTATAGGTATGGACGCCGGGTTTGCAGCTAGGCAGGCTCGTTACGATGCCTTGGATGCTAGGATGGATCTCTATCAGGATCGTATGGACACACTCACTATGAGACAGGCGGAGCAGCAGGCCACCATGACTAACATGTATGGCTACATGCGTCAGATGGACGACTACATGCGTCGCCAGTTCCGCCTCCTGATCAGTGACCCTTTGTTTTTACGGTACTCTTAGGGTGCGTAGTAGAAGTAGTTTTCTTATGAGACTGTAAGACAATGATTTCCATTTCCGTGTTTCGTAGTTTGTGCTTTTGTTGTGTTACTCCATGATTATCTATTTCGGTTGTTAACTCTAGAATTGTGGTTAATTGATGACTTGGGATTTCAGGGTTTAGGGTTCGAGGTACTCCCGTTTGATTGACATTTATATGTGTTGTTTGCTTATTAATACCTTGTACCTTTGTTCTGTTGAGTCCCCCACCATACGTTTGGATATGGAAGGCGGTTTTAAGTATGTGCATACATATATATGTGGGCACTATGGATAATGGAAGTAGAATATAACATAAATGCTTGTATTTTATTGCTCAATAGAAAACGTTATTTGATACAAGCTGTAGGAATCACAAGGATAGGAATAGTTCGGAAAAATAGGAACAGTAATAGTAGAAAGAATGCGATAAAAGGTCTCGAAGCTGAGGAAGTGTAGGTGGTTGGGTCCTCCATGGGATCATCCTCATCACTCGACTCCTCAATGGTACCCCAGCCAAGGGGTCCATGGAATACTGGACTCGCTGGCCAATTGGGCCCAGCGGCCGGGGCAGGATCAACGACAACTAATGGAGGTTGGACGGCTGTAGGGACAGCGACAGGATCAACAACGGGGCTAGCTGCAGGAGGAGTCCCCGGGTCGAGAGGGGCAGGTGGAAGTAGATCATCCTTCAGATGATGCAGTTGATGTCCCATGACCCCTACTTGGGTCTCTACGTCGTCAATCTGGGTCCGAAGTTCAGTCTCGCGGGTCTGGAGTTCATTGATTTGGATTTGGAGTTGGGTTATATCTTGATGTCCTGCTTGGCCCAGATTAGTTAGGTGGCCCAGGTTAGCTCTCATTTGTTCTACCCTTAGTCTGAAGTTGGTCACGTTTTGAGGAGATTCGAGGTATGCTTCAATCAACCTCATTAGTAGGTTGATCATGTTCGCGTTTGGGGCGGCCATCTAATGTCAACAAGAAGGTTAGAGTAAGGACATGTTTCGAAAAAAAGTCAAGATATGCAGGAATTTAAATCTACATGAATATGCACATGCAATCCCCCCGAAATTAATTTAATGTCTTTTAAATTTAAAATTTATCATGGTTTTAAGTAACTAAAAAAATTGGGCCTCTATATTAGCCAAAAATAAGAATTTGGACTTAATAAGTAAAAGCATGGGTATTTGGGCCGAAATGGTTGGGCTTAAAATAAATAATTATTGGGTCAAAATAATTTAACCCCTTTGGGCTCAAAGTATTATACTAAATGGATAGGAAATTTTTGGGCTCAAATTTTGGGCTAAAATAATAATACTAGTAGTCTTAAAAATAATAATAATAATAATAATAATAATAATAATAATAATAATAATACCTAGTTCAAAATATTGTTTTAAAATAATAATAATAGTAGCTTTAAAATATTCAGGGCTCTGATACCAACTTGTAACACCCCTGATTTGATAACCCAGGCCGGAATGCCATCGCCACATCTCTCTAGCAAGACACGGATTCTCCGAGCTTGCCAAAGAGATGCAAGGCTATAGGTATTGCAAAAAGGTTTAAAAACAAGTCCGGATTCTATTTAAAAATAATAATAAGTATCGTCCACACATATAGTAGTAGTAGTAATAATATATCGCAGCGGAAAAATGTAAAGTGGGCCGACATGGTCAAAACTCGGGATTTACATGCCCGTTATGCAAGTATCATAAAAAGCAATAAAACAATGTTTAATAATTCCATCCCCCAAATGCACATGCTATGCATTATCTCCGTACTCTGAAAGAAAGAGAAAAACAACAATTTTTATCAGTATATAAAATACTGAGTAAGTCGATCCTAACATAGCAATAAAGGGATTTAATTAGATAATTAAAATTTCGCTCCTAAACATGCATTTACAAATTTAAAGGAAATAATATTTAAATCGTGTACTTGAACATGCATTTAATCCACAATAACAATTTAATCATGATATGAAATTTAAAAACACAATTTAAATGCATAATTTAAAGACATGCATAAATAAATAAATACATTAAAAATATAAAATCTTTTATTTCCCCGTTACGTAACCATTTCTCAATGTTTTGTATAGCCGGTGATCCGGCGGCCACAGCCGTTTCGTAAGTATCTCGTTTAGCCGGTGATCCGGCGGCCGCAGCCGTATCTGCCATACCCAGTACCACTCCGGAGCCTCGGGAAATCCATACGGACAACCCGAGAGAGTAGGCCATGTATCTCCCGCCGATTGGCGTAATATCTCATCTAATTCTCTCGTCCATTATAGGCCCGAAGAGAAAGGCTAGAGGGGCACCCTGCAGAGCACCCACCCTCCATCAAAGTATCTCATGTATCGTTTAGATTTAATGTATCGGAGTTTTTCAAAAGTATAGATGTATTGTATTTCAAATCTTTGATCGTTCGTTTCGAAATTTCAAAATCCTTCGATTTAAAAGTAACTTGGCGTCACAGTTTACGCCTTTTCAATTTAAAAATTCGTTTTAAGTCCGAAAAATTTGAAAATTTCACAGTTCATGCAAAACACCCTAACGAACAACTTTCATGTTTTAACTTTCTCGAAATAAGTTGAGGAAACATGTCAAAAATCGAGTTTAATGCGAAAACAGTTTACTGTCCCGAAGCAGATTTGTCAAAGTTCGGAAAATTGGCTTTTTGACATATCAAATGGACTCCAAAATTCTGAAATTTTAAACACATATACTAGACATGATTATCTACAACTTTCATTTAGATTGCAAAGATCAAATCGGACTACAAAATATAGAAACAGACTCACTAAGTTCGGACATGTTCATAGGCAGATTTCAAACACGTTTTGTCAAAACAGTTTCTTTTCGATGCGATTTAAAATAGCAAACATTAACGAAAATGTCTGAAATTTTTACACAACCTAGATTTATGTGTTAGGATTAAAAGTCTAGTTTTGAGTTTCCCGGATTGGATCCTCGAAATATGAGTTTTAGACATATTTCAAAAACTGCGCGTATTGAGGTTTTTAATTTCGGTTTTTACGTTTCGTCGCATTATGACTATACCGGACGCCCCTAAACCACCCGTATTGATATGGAAGGCTCAACTTACAGTGATAGGGTGTTTTGGTCGTCCTAGGGTCACTGGGCTCGTCCAAATTTGCTACGAACGGATCTCCTCAACGTCAAGCTTCCGACTTTGGCCACGATTTCAAATCGGAAGAAGAAATCCAATGTTAGATCGAGTTTTCGGGTTCAAAAACTTAAATGGAAACCTATGAACGACTTACCACAGTTTATAACACTAAGGATCTTGTATTCCACGCCTCCTCCGTCGGTTTTCGTCGCCGGGAAGTGATCGGAAAGTCGTCGGGAAGTCGTCGGAAGGTGTTTTGGCTTTGGAGAGAGTTTGGGAGAGCTCTAGGGTGAATGGAGGCTGACAAATGGAGTGGAAATCAACCCTCCGTTGACCTAATTCACCCTCCCCCGTCCAAAATCCACTTTCCAAAGTCGGAGGGTCGAATTATGGCAATAAATCGCCGAAAACGCGCAACTTGCCCAATTCTGGGGAGCCACGCGGGGTTGGCGCGCCTTTTGGCCAAACCCCGCCCGGCCAGCGCGCGGTCCCCGCCTGGACTGCGGTCCGGGCGGGTCCGTGCGATCCGATCCGTCGGGTCTTTTTCTCCCCTCTTTCGGACCTCTATCCTTCCACGTTTTCGCGCTCGATTTTCTGGGTCATTTTCGGATTATGCTTCTCATCATAAATTTATTCCGACTCAATTCGATTTCACGTCTGAAATCTTAGGTTTAGGTCCGTCGGGTTCTAAATCGTCGTCTTTTGATTTCCGTGCATCTCCGAGTTTATGGGTTCTCGGAAACAAAACTTTCTTTCCTATTGGATTAATTCCTATTTTTATATTCTAAAATTTACGGGTATTACATCTGCCTTCTTCATAAGCATTGCCTCCTTTTATAGATGGAGTTCTGAAGATCTAATGGTCCTAAGTTGAGATATGTGGCATCATCTTCTCCCTTCTTTTCTTCTCTATTATTGATGTTCGGTGGCTGTCATTTTCTTCTTTAATCATGCACTTTGAGCTGTCTTCTTGTAATAATTCATCTGGTGGCTATGCATTATTGTCTTCAATAATTCACTTGTTTATTGATTTTCTTCTTTGTTTGCTTGTGTAATTTCGTCATGGCATACGTCTTGCTGCATTATTCTTTTCTTAGTGCTACATTGGTCCTCTTTGTCGTTACTGCTTACTTCACTTCGTTGTCTCTTTCCGAAGAAATGTTATTGTTTTCAGGCTTGTAGTTGATTTTTCTACAGCTTTCTTCCAAATATTCTTTACTTCTTCCGAGCATTCGAAGTTGTATGTATCAAATTTCTGAATTAATCCTGCTAAGTTTCCTGATCTGAATCTTGGAGTGTTCAATTGTTCAATCATTATGACTTCTTCATTTCCAAAAAAGATTCCTGCTCCTTGGTTGCATAGTCTCTTTCATTTGTTCATGGACAGCGCGTATTCCCATTGCTCTTTTGAAGTGGATATATTTGTCACTAAAGATTTCTGTTTTGGGGGTTCCATAGTCTTGAGGGTAACTTTCTGGTTTAATAATTTCTTCTACAATAATAAGATGGTTGGTTGAGTATTTGACTTCTGGATTAATAGAGAATAACTTTAGTTTCTGGGTCTTTGGGTCTTATATTTAGACCTTCTATTATTACGGGTAATTTGGATATTTCGGTTCGTAAGGGGGACAGGAAAATAGTTCTGATAAAATCGAATTTGAAACAGTTTGAAACAAAATTTAGGTCACAGCCTGTTAAAATTGTTACTTGTGGATGTAGGGATTTGGTGAATTGAGTGTAAAATGATGTTTCTTGTCTGGGCAAGGAGTATATGTACCTGCTATGGGTATGGTATCCTGCTAAAAAGTTTCTAGTCTCAAGGTCTTGCATCCCGAGATTGTTTTGCTTGTTTGTCCTCATTTGGGACAGGATCAGCTTCCCTTCCTGGTTTGAAACACCAGTATTAAGCTCTTCAGTTGTATAGAAATTCTCTTCCATAGTAGTTATTAGTTCCTGCAAACATTTGTTACATAGTCTTGTGTTCGTCCATAAAACTCCCAACAATCAATTGTTGTAGTTTTAATTGTCTGTCCATAGTAGACTGTAGTAGTTTTGTAGTCGATCGATTTCTTGATAGATGTGGTCAGTTAGACCAGCATCATGCCATTGTTTATTGTTCTCCATATTCAGGGTTCCTGCTTAAGAAACCAGCTAGATAATTATCAGTCCCTTTAATATATTCAACAGTAAAGTCGTACATTGACAAAAAAGTCTGATAGCTTATTATTCTTCTATATTGCGGTTTGTTTGGTACTTTATTATAAATTAAAGGTTTAACTTGTGTATTGTCTGTTAATACTTTAAATTTTCTATTTAGTAACCAAAAAGAAAATTTGTCTAACGCATATCTACAAATTTCACCAGTATCTGTTTTTAATAATCCTGCCCAATGGTAGTCTGAGCTATCTGTTATACTATTAAATTATCTTTTTGGTCTGGTAATCTTAACGGCGGTAAATTGGAGCATTCTTCTTTTAATTTTTTTTGACAATTTCAGTGTGCTGATCATTCCATCCTATTTTATTATTTTTCCTTATTAATTTTCTTAAATCATTTGTCTTTTTTGCTAAATTTCTGCATAATTCAGGATTCCAAGAAATCTTTGTATGTTTAACTTATTTCTAAGTTCATCAGGCATTTTAACAAGTTTTGTGCTTATGTGCGGTTGCATTTTAATTCCAAGTTTTTTTTAATATTAGTCCCAAAAATTCTATTTCATCTTTGAATATTTCTGCTTTCTTTTATGATAAAATTAATCAATGGTCTTTACAAAGTTTTGCAAATATATCTAAATATTTTTTTTATGTTCTTCTATAGTATTTGAGGCTATTAGTATATCGTCTACGTACACAAATATGAAATTACTAAATTTTTTGAATGTTTTATCCATTTTTCTTTGAAATATTTGTGGTCCATTTTTTATTCCAAATGGCATAACTTTCCATTCATAGTGTCATTGGGGTGTACTAAAGGCTGTATATTTTATACTATCTGGATGCATTTTAATTTGCCAAAATCCATTTTTACAATCAAATTTTGAATAAATAGTTCTACCTCTAGCTAATCCTATTAGATTTTCCTTGTTAGGTAGAAAATATCCATCCAATATAATGTTTTTGTTTAGTTCCTTATAGTTTATTACTAATCTTGGTTTCTTTCTTATTTGTTCACTACGATTTCTAACCAAAAAAGTCTGACTATTATGTTCTGCTACAGATTCTTGAATAAAATCTAATTCTAACAATTCATTTATTTGTTTTCGGAGTTCTTCAATATCTTCTTGATTATGCATCATAGGTTGAGTTCTTATTATTATATCGTCGTTTTTCATTTTTAATTCTGCATATATTTTATGAAGATTCCATTTTTCAATTGGATTTTCCCCATAGTTTTCAGATATGTGTTTTATGGTTTTGTGAAGTTCATATTTATCAAAATCTTCTGGTTTTTGAATTAGCACCCGTTTTTTAATCTTGTGGATTTTAAATTTTATATAATAAGTAATTGGTTGTTTTATAATTTCTCATTTTTCACCACGTTTCTGCAGCACTCTGTATGGTTTCATTATCCTCAGAATAGTGATGTAGTGGTTACATGCTGATTTAAGTTGGATATTATATCTATCTATTCTAAAGCTTTGAAATAAACTTGTAAAATCTGTTCCTAATAATATATCAATTGTTTTTACTGGGCTACTATATACTTCTTGTATTGTAAATATTTTATTGCCTAAAATTATCTGAACATCTTTAGCTATTTTATTAATAATTAGACTATGTCCAGTAGCTCCATGTACTTTTATCGGTCTTTTATTTACTTTCCATTCTTTTATTAAATATTCTTGCATTAATGTGATTTCTGCTCCTGTATCTAGAATAGAACATGTTGTTATATTTGTTTGTAGTATAGTTAACTCTAGATATACTGTTGTTGGAAATCTAATTTCTTTCATATGTATGCCTTTCTTATTACGAAAGCTTCCATTTTTTGTTTTTCCACTAAAAATTTCTCCTGTTATCGTATATTTGTTTAATAAGTCTAAAAACTCGTTGCCTAACAATACATGATAGGTACTACTAGATGTTCCTTCTTTTTTTGCTACATAACATTTCTTCTATTAAGTCTGTGCCTAGTTTTATTGGTACTAGTACTATTTCATTTACTCTTTTTACTTCTCATTCAAAAGTAGTATATCTATATTCTGTCCCTATATGCTTTGTTAATCCATTTATACAAGTTTCTCCTATATGATTCTTACCAGCTCCAGTGTCTACTAATATATTTGGTCCTTTTATCCAGTTTGTGCCATTATAATATTCTATATTAATTCTCCATGTTTGAGCTTTTTGTTTACTTTTTTCGTATGGTATATCAATACTATGTCTTGGTTGATCAAGTATTAGATTTGTTCTTGGGCTATAGTTTATACTTTTTCTGCTACTCATTGTTCTTCCTACATAGGATAAATGCGGCCTCCTATTTTCTAATGGTTTTCCAATTTCTATTGTATTTTTCTTGTCTGCAAGATCGATTATCCAATCATCTTGTAATGTTGGATTATTTAATTCTGGTAATATTAGATCTGCTATTGTGTCTCTACATGCTTTGTGTATGTCTATTGTCTTTTTATCGTCATAAGGTTTTAGTCTATTGCTATTTAGGTAGCTATAAAAAGCACTATAATGTATTGTAAATATTTTACTTTCATTTTTCATTACATCATTCCTATGTACTTTTATGTATAAGGTTAATGTTTCGTCTATATTTTGATCTTGTAAAGATACACAATAGTTTGGGTAACATGTAAATAGTAGTTTTTGGTAAATTAGGTTTCCATTAATAGTTCCTAAGTGTGAGTGTTGTGGATTTAATAATCTTGAATCATGTAGGCTTATTATTACTGGTAAATCTATTCCACTTCTAAATAAAGATTTTATTAGAATCTTTACTCCTGCTAAATGTACGTATTGTATTTTTTCTGTTTTCTTTCTACTTAATTTTTCTAGTCCTTTATTTATTATATCTTTTGTTAAAAGGTGCAGTTTTAGGGTAGTATTAGTGTTACATATGTCTACTGTTTTTTCTAATTCATGATATTCATGAATTACTATATTATTTCTTGAGAATGTTCTTGATAGTATATTAAAGTTTGTATGTTTAAATCCATGTTTTAGATCTAATACTTGTATTTTATCAATTTGTTCTGAACTTAAGATAGCTTTTATTGCGTATCCTCGTTGTCCTTGATATTGTTCTACATATTCAATTTCTTTTGTTTCTTCTTGTTCTTCTGTGATTATTTCTTTGTTTTTATTCAGTTTCTATTTCAGAGAATCTTACTTCATATATCTCATCTCCTGATTCTGGTTCACTTATACTTTCTAGATCTGATTCTATTTCTTTAAATATTTGTTCATCTATAATATCGTATTTTGTAAATCTTGCTTGTTTTTTCCTTGGTTTTGTACAGTCACTAGCAAAATGTCATATTTCTCCACAGTTATAACATTTACATGTGGTTGTATTCTTTTTATTCTGTTTTTTATCGTTTCTTCTTTTATAATATTTTCTTCCAAATTTTGGTTTAAAGAATTTTTTCTTGAAAATTTTAAATCTCTTTCCTTTTCTGAATTTCTTTTTTATTGGGCTGAATTTTTTTAAATCTTTTATTTTTTCTGTATTTCTTACTTTTTCCCCATACAAAATTTCAGCGTTTTCTTGACAACATAAATCAGCAGTTCTATTATATATTTTAGTGTGGTCTAATATTTTTCTTTGATAACATAACTCAGTTACTACTTGTCTTATCAATCTTATTCTACTTCCTAAATTATTCGGATAGTCATTTTTATTTTGAATCCATGTTTTCCACATATATTCATCCCCTGGTGATGGTAGTTTTGAAAATATAGAATTCATGGTGTATTCATTATTTTGTGAGCTTGTATAAGTTGTATAATAGTAGTAACTTTTAAATTGTTCAGATAATTGATAAAAAAAGCATAAATCTCTTAGTCTTATTTTATTTAATCTTAATAATGCTTGATCTCTTTATTCTATTATTGCATTATTATCTAAACTTTGTACTCCTAAGAATTCTTCTTGTATGATATTAATAAATTCCTCTATTCCTGTGTTTACATCTTGTCCAAATCCTTGAGTAATTGTATTCATATAAGTTTGTTTTGTATTCGAGGAAATTCCTGCAAGGAATTGTGCCACATTTCCTTGGACTAGATTCCATATTTTTAATGTTTTTGCTCTTGACGTACTTTCTTCTGACATTAAATGTATTCTTATTATTTTTTTCCATTTTTCTAGTTCTAGACTTGGTTGTTTAAGACAATCCAGGTTCAAGAATATTGCATCTCCTGGTCTCACATTTCCTATTCTTGTTTCTTTAAACTCAAAATCTTCATTGTATTTCCAAATTTCTTTTTTAGAGGTTGTTTTTCTTATTGGAAAATTTCTTGAAGGTAAATTTTGTAATCTACTTTGATAATTGTCTACATTTTGTCTATTTGTAGTTTGATCTACTTCCATTGGTATAGTTCCTGTTACACCTTCTCTTGGTAAGATAGTGCTACTTTCTCCAACTACTTCTGATGATGGTAAATATAATCTATGATTATTCATAAAGACTTTATGTTGTTCTTCCAAATCGCTTTCATTAGTTTCTAATTCCGTTTATGAAAATGTTCATGTATATATTGGTTCTAAATTTAGTTGTTCTAAATCACTACTTAATTCATTTATTAAATCTTCTATACTTGTATTCATTCTGTTTCTTTCTTATCTTCTCTACTTTCCAATTTATCTTCCTTTATTTCTTCGTTTATCTTTTTTAATTTTTCTACTTTGTCTATCAGGATTCTAATTTTGTTTTGTTTGTTTAATTTTTCTATTTCTTTCATCATTACTCTATGATCGAGACTTCCTGGTTCTGGTGTCTTCTCCCATTTCGGTAGTGGGAGTAACTTTTCTAATTCTACTTGCTTTTGTGGAGTTTTAATTATTGTTTTGTCTATGTATCTTTCGATAATGTAGAGTCTTGTATCTAGGCTTATCATTAGTTCTTTTATTAGTTCAATTCCATATTTTATTGTTTCTAAATCTTCTAGATAACTAATCTTCTAATATTTCTTATGTTTCTAATGAAGTCGTTTACTTCATCTATTTCAGTTTCCCTTTCTAATCCTTCTATTTCTATTATTTCTAATTCATTTAAATACCATTCTTTTATTAACTCTGATTCTTCTTTTTCTGGATCTATATGTTTTTGTATAATTACATATGCTTCTCTTTCATCTATCATTTTAGAAATCGTGAATTTTATTCTTAATAATTTTTGTTTCATTATTATGATACTTATATCTTGTGATTGACTTTCTATTTCATGAATTTTATTAGTCAGTCTTTCTAATGTTTCATTTTCTAACTTTATTCCTGGCATTTTATTAGTCTTCACTATAATTTGATTCTTGATCTGAAAAATCGGGTGAACGTGCTCTAGTAAACATGGTGTTATGTATTATATATCCTGGAAACATTCTGTAAATTGTAATTCATTGTTGATTATAGTTAATTTGACTTGTGATAATAACTCTTGTTCTTCATCTCTTTTTGATATAATTTGTATTAAATTACCATTATATTCTTCTGTTTCGATTATATAGTTTCCTATCCAAAGTAATCTTTTTCCTCTATTTCCTAATCTTATTCCAAATTCTTGATCGTTTTACAACCTAGTTAGTCTTCTTCTTCTATTTGTGTATGTTTTTTTTCTTTTATTTGTTGATCCATATTTTATATTTCTCTTTGGCTTATTTCATGATTAGGATTAAATGTGGGTGTTAAAAATCTTCGATTATCGTTGGTTATTATTTCTGTAAGTGGCCTTATTTTTGGTTCTAATCCTCTTACTCTATTTAGAAATGTTCTTTCAATTCTTGCTTGTATCATTTCGCTATTAGTGTTATTTTGTGGGTGTTCTTCATTTCTATTTATCATATAGTTTTCAATATCGAGCGGATGAATCATATTTAATGGATAATATATTTCTTGATTTTCATCTAAAGAATATCTTGCGGTTGGGATATATTCTGGATATAATTGTTCTGAATTATCTAATCTTAATCTTGATATATGATAGTTTAATATATGATCGTTATTATTATAGTTACTCATGTCCAGATTAATCGTTCCGGGCTCTGATACCAAATTGTTAAAGGGGTTGAATATAAAAATGTTTGAATTAATTTTGTTGTGTTACTGGTTGTATTTAATCAGAAAAATAATATTCACCAAATTACTTAAATTGTCTGGTATTTCTTCATCATAATTTTCACTATCTGATCCTATTCTTAGTAAAATTATTTTGTCCCAAAATTTTTTTTCTTCTGAGTAGGGATATACCTTTTGATTATATTCAGTCAAAAGTATGAGTATAGTATAAACAATGCCATTCCAATTTTCAACTCTTTCTTCCATAGTTTGTAAATATATTCCATATTCGTATATTAATGAATTTATTTCTTCTTGATTCATTTTTTATAAGTTAATTATTGTAGTGGGTTTACAAAATAAAGGGAATTTTTGGTAATTAGAAAGTCAAGTTGTAGAGTGTATCTCATACTTAAAGATAAAATTATTGGGAAGTTGTGTGGGGTGATATTTAAAAGTCCAAACTTAAATGGGTCATTTTTTGTAAGTTTTTTGCAATGGGTTTTTTTAAAATAAAGACTAATTCTAATAGGTGCTTTACTCTAATTTGCCCATATTAATACGCTCTACCCTAGGATGGCAATGGTCAGCAGACCCAAGACCCGAACCGAATCAACTGTCAACAGTCAAGACCCGGAGATCCATGGACCCGAGAGAGTTAACAACAATTAGTCCAACCCGACCCAAGATTCAATAAAAAAACAAACTGCAATAAGTCCATAAACAATAATCAATTTCATATCAGTGACTGAAGCAAATCAAATACTCAAATTCATTGTAGAAATTACTATTGAAATTCAAAGAAAATCTGGTAGATGGAAATCTCAAACAAGTGCATATATTGACAGTAAAAAAGTGGATGCAATTAAAAGTGAACAAGAAGGCAGTTGTTTCCAAAATATCTATATGCATCAGTTCACCATTCAAAAAACATTTGCCATCTTATATCCAACTTGCACCCAAAGTCATGGTTTTCGAATAATTCCATGAAGGTACCCAAATTTAGATGAAAAATGCACAAAACATTGAAATAAACCCTAAAACCACAACTATAAATAAACTCACAAATTATACAATGAAATGGTGAGCAGACATATGCGAGGCGAAGGCAGACGCGAGGCGAGCAGACAGACGCGAAGGTAGAGCAGAGAGACCCGAAGGCAGAGCAACAGATGCAGATGAGCAGACAGATGCGATTGTGAGGCGAAGGTAGGGGACCGGCGAGGCGGCAATGGAGAAGATGAGCGGCGCTGGAGTGGTGGGTGAGTGGCTGGAAAATGGTGGGCGAGGAAGGGGCGGTCTGGCGAAATAGAGAGGTTGAGGGCGGCTGTTATGTCTCAAAATTGAATCTGAAATGGGAAGCTAGGGTTTTTACACATAGAGTATGTTTGGTTGTAGGCAGAAACATGAGCATATTGATAATTGGCAGGCTTGACCAAATGGCATGCTAATTTTTCTTCTTTGGTAAACAACTGATTGGGGGTAGCCAAGGTTTTGAATATCGGTTTCGGTATCTATATCGGACATATAAATTTAGGAAAATTTCGGGGAAAATTTTGGAGATATTTGTAAGTTTTTGAGAAAACTAATTCGAGTTTCTGAGATGATGAAAATGAAGATATTTCAAAATTCCTCATCTCTGTTGCTATATAAATTAGTACTAATATGCTAGCAATATTCATTTAATGATATAATATGCTAGTAATATTATTGATATCATGCACTATTTGATTGATAAGAGACTTAAAATTGATAAAACAAGTTAATTGGATGGCATCATCAATATGAGTTGAAACATAAATTTTAATTTTAATTTTTTAAAAAATATATTTTTAAAATTTAGGAAAAAATATTTTTTTAAAAAAAAATTCGGTAAATTTCGGGAAATTTCGGATTTTAGGCGAAATTTCGATGGAAATTTTGTAAAAAAAATATTGCATATGAAATTTCGTTTCGGGGTGTCCCGAAACCCAAAATTTTGGGGATATTTAAAACAATGGGGTAGCATATTGAGCCGATTTGCTCAAATTTCATATGCCATATTTTGAGGCAAATCAAATGGCAGATTGAAGAACTATTAAAATACTCTTTTATCTTGGTCAAATCTACTATTTATATCTGCTATTTAAATCTGCTAGTCAAATTTGCTATATGCTATATGTCATTTGCTAACTCCTAAACACACCCATTAAAGCATCATTGGTCGGGTCAGGATCGGGCTAAACCCAAGACCCGACCCAACCTAAAAAGATTAAAATTAGGGGTGGGAAATGGAAATAGACCTGGTTACTCGTCGGGCAGAGGCGGACCTAAAAATTTATTTCTGGGGGTCCTAGTTGCATGTCATTCTTCCGCAAGATTTTAATATTTGGGGTTCATTTCTTAAAAATTTATTTAATTATTAATTTTTTCTAGCATTTTTTTTATATTCTGTAATTTTTCTTTTGATATTTCGTACATGAATTGCACAGTGCAAATTGACCCTTCTTGACGAAAAGTTTCAATTTGTGATGAAATCTTGACACACATAGATTGTGTGTGCAAATGTTGACATTTTGATTTCACCATAAATGATGTTTGTGCACCATTTTTGACTTCTCCTAAGGTGGCTATGGGCTTATTTTTGTCTATAAATATAGTGTATATTTGTATCATTCAATACTAACTACATTTAGTTTTCTTTCTCCCAATTCATTACATTTACTTGTTCTTTGAATAATACCATTACACTAGTATTATATAAATTTCACCATACATATATAGTATAGGCCATCCATACATAGTTACATATATTATATAACACGTTATCAGCACGAGGAGACTCTGCCCGAGTTACCAGAATTTGAGGTATAATTTCTTATTCCAAAACTTTCAATAAGATTATGGCTAACCTTGCAAAGCAAGAATTTGCTCCCTTAACCGTTGAAGGAAGCAATTATATGTCCTGGGCCCGAGATGTGAAAATGCATCTTACTTCAATGGGTCTGGAAGATACTATTGCTGAAGGCAAAAATTCCAGCCATCAAAATCAGGCAAAAGCCATGATTTTCTTGTGTCATCATATCGAAGAGGCACTTAAAATGGAGTACGTGACTGTGGAATCCCCACTGGCATTGTGGGAAAAGCTGAAAGAAAGATATGATAATCTTAAAAAGACGGTGCTTCCAAAAGCCCTTGATGACTGGACAAACCTGAGACTTCAGGACTTCAAAACAGTCCGGGAATATAATTCCGCTGTGTTCAAAATTACGGCCCAATTGCAATTATGTGGGCAAAAGATATCTGAAACAGAAATGCTTGAAAAAACGTATTCTACGTTTCATGCTAAAAACTCAGTATTGAGTGAGACATACCGTCAAAAAGGTTTTCAGAGATATTCTGATCTTATCACCTGCTTATTATTGGCTGAACAAAACAGCCTATTGTTGTTGAGAAATCATGAATCTAGGCCCGCAGGTGCAAAACCGTTCCCTGAGGTGAACGCGGCTCAATCATCGAAATATGTGCGTGATCGTGGGCACTTTAAAAATCAAAATGATGATCGTGGCCAAAACCGATATCACAATCGAGGCAGAGGTGAATCATCTCGTCAAAATAATTATCGAAATAAGCCTCGATTTGAGCAAAATCGCAGATATGATACCAGAAGGTCTTACAAACCACAACAAAGAAATTATGCAAGAAAGCATAAACAAAATGATGAAATTTGTGATCGTTGTGGAATTAAAGGCCATATGGCTCAAACATGCCACACAACTAAACACTTAGCTGAACTGTATCAGGCCTCGAAACGAAAAGAAAGACCAGGTGTTGAAGCACACCATAATGCCCACGATGATACTTATGATGATATATTAAATGATAATATCACGCACCTGGAAGCTGATGATTTTGTTGAGCCAGATACTGTTACTAAATAATATATAGCTATATATATATTTTGTACTTGTCTTTTATAATTCCTGTTTAATATAAATAATGATATCTTGTACTTCCCTTTTATTATCCATGTATAATATAAATATGCTTTTGCATTAATAATATTTTATATTGCTGATGTTTAATAACATTCTTATATTCTTGTAAAGAAATGGATGCTGGAAATTCAAAAGTCGGAGATGATATCTGCCTCATTGACAGTGCAACAACGCATAGCATTTTGAAAAGCAAAAGCTATTTCTCCAATTTAAAATTGGAAAAGACCGCAGTGAAAACTATAAGCGGTAATGCAAAATGCATTGAAGGCTCCGGTAGAGCTGTTATATTTCTCCCTGAAGGGACAAAAATGGCAATTGAAAATGCCTTGTTCTCACGCAAAGCTCGAAGAAATTTACTGAGCTTCAATGATATTCGAAAAAATGGATATCACATTGAAACTTCAAAAGAGGCAGATCACGAGTATCTTTTGATAACTCGAATTGAAAATGGCAAAAAATTTGTGAATGAAAAATTGCCATGTTACTCCTCTGGCTTATACTATACAAAAATATGTGCCGCAGAAATACATAACCTAGTAGGCTTGAAAGCTACTAGTGAATTTATTACCTGGCACGATAGACTTGGGCATCCTGGCAGTGTAATGCTGAGGCGAATTATTGAAAATTCAAATGGCCATACATTGAAAAGGCAAATGATATTGAACCCAAATGAGTTCAATTGTGCAGCCTGTTCACAAAGGAAATGGGTAACCAGACCATCTCCAGTAAAAGTGGGAATTGAATCCCCTACATTCCTAGAAAGAATTCAAGGCGATATATGTGGACCTATTGATCCACCGTGTGGACCTTTCAAGTACTTTATGGTATTAATTGATGCGTCATCACGCTGGTCACACGTTTGTTTATTATCAACTCGCAATTTAGCATTCGCAAGATTACCTGCACAAATTATAAAATTGCGAGCACAGTTTCCAGATCATCCGATAAAGAAAATACGCCTTGATAATGCTGGAGAATATACATCACATGCATTTGATGATTTCTGCATGTCGATTGGAATTACTGTTGAACATCCTGTGCCTCATGTGCACACGCAAAATGGTCTGGCAGAATCATTTATTAAGCGATTGCAATTAATTGCAAGACCCTTGTTAATGAAATCAAAACTCCCTATTTCTGCTTGGGGACATGCTATATTGCATGCTGCCGCACTTGTGAAAATAAGGCCGACAAGCTATCATAGCTACTCCCCTACACAAATTGTGTTTGGAAAGGAGCCCAATATATCACACTTGCGAATTTTTGGGTGTGCGGTTTATGTACCGATTGCGCCACCACAACGCACAAAAATGGGACCTCAAAGAAGGTTGGGCATATATGTCGGGTATGAATCACCCTCGATTATTAAATATCTTGAGCCAAAAACGGGTGATTTATTTACTGCAAGATTTGCAGACTGTCATTTTGATGAACTCAATTCCCGACATTAGGGGGAGGAAATGATCAACTGAAAAAGGAAATATCTTGGCAAAGTCCATTTGATTTCCTTGATCCTCGTACAAGGCAATGCGAACTTGAAGTTCAAAGAATTGTGCATTTGCAGGGAATTGCAAATCAATTACCCGATGCTTTTAATGATGCTGCTAAAGTCACAAAATCATATATAAATGATGCAGCAAATGCACCAGCCAATATTAATGTCCCAGAAGGGTATATTCCGAGTGCAATTGAACCTACTGCACGCCTGAAGCGTGGTAGGCCTTTGGGTTCCAAGGATAAAAATCCACGAAAGAGGAAAATTATCCATATGGGTGATAAATCTATCACCGATGATACTCCCGAAGGAGAAATTGATTCAACCTCCGAAAAGGTTGAACCTGAAAATATTCACCCAGAAAAAAATGAAGTTTTTGAAACTTCTTTCAATTATATCAATACTGGGAAATGTTGGAACCGAAAAGAAACAAACGTTGATAATACTTTTGCATACAACGTTGCACTCGATGTAATGAAAAATAACGAGGATCCTGAACCAAGATCAGTTGAAGAATGTCGGAAAAGAAATGATTGACCAAAATGGAAAGATGCGATTCAGTCTGAACTAGATTCATTGAATAAACGAAAAGTATTTGGCCATATTGTTCAAACACCGAAAAATGTGAAGTCTGTTGGCTACAGATGGGTGTTTGTGAGAAAAAGAAATGAAAATAATGAAATTGCCAAATATAAGGCAAGGCTTGTAGCCCAAGGTTTTTCACAACGACCGGGAATTGATTTTGAGGAAACATATTCCCCAGTTATGGATGGAATAACATTCAGGTATCTAATGAGTCTAGCAGTACGAGAAAATCTCGAAATGAGGCTGATGGATGTTGTTACTGCATATTTATATGGCTCATTGGAAAATGATATTTATATGAAAATACCTGAAGGGTTTAAATTACCTGAGTCTTGCAATTCAAAACCCAGAGAAACTTATTCCATCAAACTACAAAAATCGTTGTATGGGCTCAAGCAATCAGGCCGAATGTGGTACAACCGCCTCAGTGAAAGTTTGATAAAGGAATGCTATACAAATGACCCGATCAGCCCTTGTGTATTTATAAAGAAAAATGGGTCAGAATTTGTGATCGTCGCAGTCTATGTTGACGAATTAAATCTAATTGGAACTTCTGAAGAGTTGAAAAAGGCGGTCGAATATCTGAAAAAGGAGTTCGAAATCAAAGATTTCGGGAAAACGAAATTTTGCCTTGGCCTACAAATTGAGCATTTGGAAAAAGGCATATTCGTTCATCAATCAGCTTATACCCAAAAGGTATTAAAGCAATTTCGAATGGATTATGCTCATCCGCTAAATAATCCAATGGTCGTTCGGGCACTTGATCCTGCAAAGGATCCATTTAGGCCAAAAGAAGATAATGAAAAGCAACTTGGCCCAGAAATGCCATATTTAAGCGCAATTGGCGCGCTAATGTATCTTGCAAATAGCACGCGACTTGATATCGCGTTTGCAGTTAATTTACTCGCAAGATTCAGTTCTTGCCCTACTCAACGACATTGGAAGAGCATAAAGCACATTCTTCGCTATCTCCAAGGAACAGTTGACCTTGGGTTATTTTACCCAAATGACTCTCGACATGAGTTAATCGGCTATGCCGATGCAGGTTATTTATCAGACCCACACAAAGCCAAATCTCAAACAGGCTATATCTTTACGTGTGGTGGAACTGCTATCTCTTGGAGGTCAATGAAGCAGACTCTAACTGCTACTTCTTCTAATCATGCCGAAATATTAGCGATCCATGAGGCAAGTCGAGAATGCGTTTGGTTGAGGTGAATGACTCAACATATATTGAAGAGTTGTGGTTTAATCAATGAACCACAAATGCCCCCAACAATTTTATTTGAAGATAATTCGGCTTGTATAGCCCAGTTGAAAGGGGGGTTATATCAAAGGAGATAGAACGAAGCATATTTCACCAAAATTCTTCTACACTCATGATCTTCAAAAGAATGGTGAAATCGATGTACAACAAATTCGATCAGAAAATAATTTGGCGGATCTATTTACCAAGGCATTGCCGACTGCAACGTTCGAGAAGCTCGTGAAGAAAATTGGAATGCGGCGGCTTCGAGATTTAAAATAATGTTCAAATCAGGGGGAGCACTGGATACAAGAATACTGTACTATTTTTCCTTCACTAGGATTTTTTCCCACTGGGTTTTTTCCTAGTAAGGTTTTAACGAGGCATATTCTTTGCACAAAACATCAAAGGGGAGTGTGATGAAATCTTGACACACATAGATTGTGTGTGCAAATATTGACATTTTGATTTCATCATAAATGATGTTTGTGCACCATTTTTGACTTCTCCTAAGGTGGCTATGGGCTTATTTTTGTCTATAAATATAGTGTATATTTGTATCATTCAATACTAACTACATTTAGTTTTCTTTCTCCCAATTCATTACATTTACTTGTTCTTTGAATAATACCATTACACTAGTATTATATAAATTTCACCATACATATATAGTATAGGCCATCCATACATAGTTACATATATTATATAACACAATTGTATTTTTTTTTTTTTGAATATTTTTACTCATTTGTAAACGGTGACATAGGAGTTGATCCCTTTTACCATATAAACAGTATTTTCAGTACATGACTTAATTAAAAATAAATAATTTTTTTTTGTTTTATTTTTATTTTAGTGTTGTATATATTTTATTGAGAATTGAAAATTGAAATTTATATTTTAATAATTATAAGAGCTCATTATTGTAATAGAATAGTATCATTGAAATGATTAGTTTGATTACACAATTGGCTAGTCGAAAATTTTTAGAATTGAGAAGAGAAAATTACACAATTAAAAATTTATAGGAGATAGGAAATTTGAAAAGGATTTATGGATTTAGCTTGGATTGGACAAGAAAAAAAATTAGATTTTAAATAACTAAATCTAATATATATATTTATATATATATATATATATATATATATATATATACTATGATTCTTGCGGTCGGGCGCGCGCTACACTGCGCGTGGCGGTGAGAAAAAAACGTATTGAAGTGTATCCATTATCCTTGAATTTAAAGCATGCTAGGATTTGCTTCAGGATAGAATTGGCATAACCGAGCAACAAGAAGAGCCCAGTTCACAACACCGAGAAACCCTGTGACCTGAAATATATAGAGAAGTACATTCCATTACAACTGTATCTTTGTTAGATCAAAATAAATCTGAAATAAATACTTACATTTGAATAAACCCCTCGTGTCCTTGCCCAAAACTTTATGCATCGCAGTGCAGTTCGGAAGTTCTAAAATTCCAGTGTAAAAATAAGAAAAGGGCCAATCACAAACATAAAAGAGCACACCAACATGCAACTCAGGATTCGGGTCATAATTACCTCGATATTTGGAACAAGCTTTAGAATTTGATCTGCTACTCGGCAACCATTAAGACTGCGTACTGTGGGCTCATCTATGTTGTACAAGATAGAGGTATCTGAAATGTCTAAATCCTGTTGCAGGTTTGTAGTCAAGTATCATAAAACAACCTTATCAGGCGGTAGGTATATGACCATGGCAATAACCACCGTAAAAAATTGTAAGCAATACATTTTTGGTAAAAGAAAAGATAAAAAGTGAGCAAGCACACAAATTTCAAGAGGGAAAACTATTTAAATATGCACTCATTCAATTGCGTGAATAGTACTAAATTTCCCAATATTTCAATTTATCAAGAACGGAGGAAGTATTAAATTCAATCCAAGATTAAAAAGAAAGTTTCCAAATGCATCGATAAATCCAAAAGATAGCAGCATGCTTAATTGAAGCACTTCAAGAATAATCCAATATAGATCACTTTAATAATTTAGATGTCTGAAATCAACAGATTGGCCTATCCAAATATGATAAAATATCAGCCATTGAGTTTACACAAGGAGCATGATAACCATGTTTGAGGCTTTTTTTGACGGGGGTAGTAAAAGATACCCTGATATTTTATATGGACACAATTGGCATTTTCCCCAGGACAAAGAGCATTGATTCAACATACAAAATTAAAGATGGGCATAAGCATACTCATTTAGAGACTGTTGGCAAACAAATAAAAATGAAATCAAATTTATATCAGAAACGTTAGACTCACATCTGGAACGACCAACAGAGAAATGCTCGCATATAGAATGTCAATTGATATCCCATCAAACTTAAATTTCATTACAGGTACATGAGCACCAGGTACTGGTTGCAGTTCAGTATCTTCTCCCATTCTATCTAAAATATTATGAAGAACATAAAAGAAGTCCTCCTAGGAAGAAAGAAAAAAAATAACATAATTAGTACAGCTGCAGCATAAATAACAAACATCAGATCTCAGCTGTAGCACTGGATGCTATACTATACCTCCCGACTAACACAAGATGGTCCAACACATAAGCTTGCAAGTATCGCTGTAAACAACAATCAACAGTTACAACGATAATTTCAAGTTCTTCAAGCTTAAATCAGGAAATGATTGAGAAAATCGGGAAAGAGGTATGCTATTGCTTGCTTGAATTTACGTATGTTAACTATTAAATTCTATTTGGATGTGGATCAATTTTTGCTTTTGGATTCTGAAGATGATGAATTTATCCAAGTGGCAGAAGAACCCTTTCAGGAATTTGAAGTAGTACTATATTTCAGCTCGCTTCATGTAATATTGCCCGTTTTGAAAACTTAAAGCAGTAATATTTTTTGGGGGAAAAACCGTAACTAATAGAATTGTATAACTAAAACAAGAAGATCAAATGAAAGAAATCCAATACCATCAAATTTAACAAACTTAAGTCTTGGCTCTGGTGTATATCTGCTGTCTTGAATGAGCCGACACCATTCTTATGCTGGCTTTCAGTTCCCTTGTCGCCTTCCTTGCAAGTGATCCACTTACCTGGATGGGACTGTGATCACTTGAAATAAAACTGGTGTCATCCTTTAAATCAAACCAGATAGATACATTCATATTTCTGTTTTGGTATGTGAATATCCCAATGGCAAAGAAAATGTCGAGAAAAATCTAAAAGACAATCGAAAGAGGTATTGAATTTATGTATGTTATATCTCGAGCTTATATAAAGGAATTATTGAAATTGATGGAGATTTACCCACATATGCACTTATAGAATATTCTATGACCTAATTATAGGAAGAATATGAGATGGAATTAATTTCTCTGTGGAATTTTAAAATTAATATTCCCACTGGAGTACCTGTATCATATCAATTATCAGCAACTATAACGTGAGTGTCGTAGGCGAGTATCACCAAAGCTTCAGAAACAGGAGGAATGGCCGAGTCAGGCATTGTGGCCTCCGCATGTGTAATTTCAAGAATTCAAGGCAGAAGCTTCACACAAACAATTTGAAATGATTAGATTAATAAACCTTAATTGGATTTGAAATAATCAAAATTTAAACTGGAGGAACGGGCGATGGCCCTAGCATTCAACCGAAGGAAACAAAACAACAAAAACAGAAAAAGAAAATGAAAAAAAATTGATGTTAGAGGAATGAAATTCCAAAACTTCCAATGGCAAATGTTAGAATTGGAACCTACATCGTAAAAATAACAAGCAATACCCTGGGGGAAAGTTAGTAATGAATTAAGATTAAAAAAAATAAATAAATAAACTATATACATGCGACTTGTTTGTATGAGTACAGGAAAGTTAATACAACACTCCCTATTTCTTGCTGACTTGCTGTAATTTCTTTCTTAGCTTCCTCTAAACAGCAGTTTTCTATTTTCCTTCCCACAAACTTAAATTCATAACAAAATTAAGAAAATCATAGGGAGAAGCAGTATGAGATCAGAGAGATAAATAGCTTAAAAAATTTCAAACAATAGATTCGATGCCCAAGCATTACTATTCCATCAACAAATAAATAGGAACAAGTAAATAAGTGTTCTTTGAAGGCAAAGACATAAATTGAAAAATTAAAAGTAAATATAATTGTCGTGCTCAAAACCGGATCCCATGAAGGCACTGGCAGTGGAATTACCTTGAATCTGAGAAGGCAAACAATGAGATGAGAGGAATGGAAGGAGTGGCAGAGGTGAGTGGGCCGTACAAAAACCCGAAATCAGGGAGCCGGAGCAATGTAAGCAGCCTATGGTTAATTGCCAGAGAAATTAGCAACAAACAAAAGTGCATAACACCAGCAAACAAAATTTTAGCAGAGCGCTGTAAAAGCGACGATACTTACCCTGAGCGGAAGGTAGCGGCCGACAAGGGCGGCATTCGGCAGTGCAATCCCAAAAAAAAGTGTTAGAGGAATGAAATCCCAAATATTCCAATGGTCCCTGTTAGAATGAGGACCTACATCGCGAAAAACACAAGCAATACCTTGAGGGGACACTGCTAGGGTTTGAAAATTGGGGGAAATTGCTCGTTGTTTCTATGGGAAAATTGGGGGAAGAAGGAGAATGGGTTGGATCCCGAGCGAAGCAGGAAGAAGGATGCAAGGCGTTTGAGCGAACCCTAGAAGAGCCAAAGGACCGAGCGCCGCATTTTATCAATTGTGACAGAGGGGCGGGCGACGAGTCCGGCGAGAATCCAACACGAACGGTGGCGCCGTAGGCGTGGTGCCGTGGGAGGAGAGAGAGGCAGAAACCAACTTCAAAGAGGAATGGAGTTCGAGGAATGTGGAGTTCATAAATAGAAAGTGGGGCATTGCTACTGGAAAGATGGTTGGAGCTTAGCTCTAGAAACGAATCTATGTCAAAAGAAAGTGGGGCATTGCTACTGGAGAGATGGTTGGAGACAGACAAAAAAGTGAAAAAATAAACCAGAAGGGCAGTGGAGGAATTTCACATTGAAAATACTGTTCATAAGAACCGTACCAAGTTTGGGCATATCTATTTCTATTATATACTACTCCCTCTGTCCCATTTAAGATGTCTTGTTTCATTTCTGCACACAATCCAATGCACTTTTTTAATTGTTAATATCTCAAAATATATACAACAAAAAATTATGTAAAATATAAATTATAAAACTACATGATTATACGATTCTAACAAGATCCAACTCGATTATTTTTTCTCAAAAATATACTTAGAATAATATTGAGTCAAAGTTAAACAATGAACAGTGCCAAAAAGTCAAACCAGACATCTTGCCTGGGACGGAGGGAGTATAAAAGAAGCCTCCAAAATCTTTCCAACCTCAATTTCATTCTCCAACGTCCGATCATAATTCCATTTCAATTGTGGCCCTTGATCTTTCAATTGATTTTAGTCCGTTGATTTCAAATTGGAAGGGAATAGAGAAATCCTGACCATTGCTTTCATTGAGTTATCCAGTCGAGTTATTATCGGGTAATTTTCCCAATCGCTTTCCATTTCCAGTAATTTACCTAGGCTTTCCTCCTCCGCTGCTCGAATCGGGCGCAGCTCCCCTTCCTCCTGTTCCAGCCGTAGATTGCCGTGCGCCTCCATTGCGCCTGTAACACTCCGGTTTTTGGTCACCCATGTCGGGATGTCACCGCCACACCTCCCTAGTAAGACACGGTTTCTCCGGCTTACTAAAGAGATGCAAGGCTAGGTATTTCAGTATTTAAAAGCTTTGAAAACATTTGCAAACAGCCCATACAATATAATCTCGAAAATAATAATATCATAGCGCAGCGGAAAAAGTATTTAAGTATAATATTGCAGCGGAAATATAAATACGACCAACATGTTCAAAACACGGGTTAAACAGGCCCGTTTATTCTAATGTCTAATGCAAGAATTTAAATAATAAAGTTTGCCAAAAATATGGTTCCCCCAAAATGAATGTGCTCATGATCATTCCACATACTCTGTAAGGAAAAATGAAATAGAATGGTTTGGTCAGCACAACTTACTGAGTAAGTAAGCACATGCATGATCGTAGGGTTTAAAAGCCATTAATTTAACATTTACATAAAGCATGATAGTATCCATAATTTAAGTAAAGCCATAATTAATTTAAATAAAGCATTTATTAATTTAAAGAACAACAATTACTAAGATTTAACTATTCCCCCATTACTCCCAAGATAATATAGCAAGTATTTCACGATTGCATCGCAATCTCGTCAATTTAACCGCAAACCGGCGGCCGCAGCCGTATCTGCCGTACCCAGTACCACTCCGGAGCCTCGAGAAACCCATAAGGATATTCACGAGAGTGTAGGCCATATATCTCATGTCGTTTTGGCAACATATCTCAAATATTTCGCACGGGGTCATCATCGTCCATATAGGCACGAAGTGAATTGTTAGGAGGGCACCCTGCATAGCACAAACCCCCTAATTTTAACGATCAAGTTCGTAAAGGGGATTTCCAAAATTTTCAGATTTCATATAATTATTTCAAAGAGTTTTCTACTCGTTTAAACCTTAAAGGCTAGTTTCATCGTTTAAACAATATTTCAAGATTTGACTCGGTCAACTACAGTTTACTCAAAATTTCAGTAAAAATCGAGTTTAATTCCAAAATTTCTGAAATTTCACCACTGACTCAGAAACATCGAGATGAACAACTTTCGTGTTTTAACTTTTTCAATCCGAGTTACCGAAATAGGTCAAAATCATCAATTTTCGTCATAACCTAAATCTGTCCGAGATTCGTATACAGCAGTTCAAGATTATCAAGATCTAACATAGAAAATCAACTCCAAATTTAATGACATTTTACAGAAATCATCTTCAGACATTTATCTACAACTTTGATGTTCAGCCAAAGATCTAAATCGGACTGGAACCTATGTCAAAAACGTGATCAAGATCGGACCTAAGTTCTGTCAAGAATTTCAAGATCTAGTTTCAAGCAGTTCGGTTTCGGTTGGTTTTCACATAACAAATTGTCTCTAAAAATTCTGAAAATTTTACAGTAGATAGATCTAAGAGTTAGAAACGTTTTTTGTGTTTTAAGTTTTTCCGTTTGAAGTCGTTTTAATATTCGGAAAAATTCGTCAAAACTGTTGCGCCGGTAGAAAATATTCAATGACAGATTTACGCAAGATTCGATTCAAGCTTTTAGGTTTCGTGTTTTAATTACTCCCAAAACCATGTAAGTATTAACTTACTGATTTGTAGATATCCGAGATCGTCTATTTCGAAGGCGTGGCTTCCAGTCCTCCATCCTCTCCGTTCGTCGGGTTCTACGTTCTAGATTCGATTCGGGGCGTAGAAAGAAAAATAAGAAGATTAGGATTCGTTTTCGAATCAACACGTAAGAGACGAATGGATCGGAACTTACCACGACGTCTAAGAGACTCTGACTTTCGTCCAAATCAGTCTCGCCTTGGTCTCGTGCCTCCGACGACTCCGGAATTAGGGTTTTCGGACGTATAGAGAGTTGTAGGGTTTTGGAAATGTATTCGGAGCTTTTAAGAGGACTTATTTATAGTTAAACAAGCCCTAGGGACGCCCAAGGTCTGCCCTAGGAGTCTTGAGCCGAATGGTGTTCAACCGAAGTCGGAAAATCCGGATTCGGGCGAGAAAATCTCGCACGGGCGAATCTGTCCGACGGCGCGGCCATGGCGCGCCCATCCCTCTTTGACCGCGCGGCCACCGCGCTGAACTCGCCTGGACTTCGGTCCGGGCGGATCGTGCGATCCGTCGTGCTTTTCCTCCTCTCTTTCGGATTTCTATCCATCTATGCTCCCGAATTCTGAGTTCCGGGGTATCTCCGGGTTTCTACTTTCTCTCTAAATTTTTACTCGGGTCTAATTGGATGTTGGACTCGAATTCTCGAGTTCATTGGTGTCAGGTTTCGGTGTACAATTTATTTACCTTTAATAATTCCTTTTATTTAATTAAATTCCTTTAATTCCATTTTAAGTTAAATCTCATTTCTCATTTCCTTATCTTTATTTATTTATTTATTTGCTGGATTTATTTATTTATTTTATTTATTGTTTATTTATCTAATTATTGTTTTATTTTATGTTGGAAAATTCTCGGGTATTACAGTCTACCCCCCTTAAGAATCAACTTCGTCCTCGAAGTTGTGTTTCGGCCTTTCTCGTGCTAAGGTCTTTTGTTTGTTTTGTTATTTTGTGACTGAACTTATAATTAAAACTTCTAAGCTGCCTACGTACCCTGTGAAGGGATCAAGCCATAACGTAGTTCAAAAGTTTACAAAGATGCACGAAAAATGGATGGTATGACATCCTCTCCCCTTTAAGATTGCAGTTATGTCCCCATAATTGTGTTGGTATCGGTTTGGAACAATGTCGGGTAGCGTTCTCTCATGTCGGATTCTACATCCCAAGTTGCCGTCTCACTTTCGTGGTTCGACCAAAGAACCTTGATCATTTTGATGGTTTTGTTCCTCTTTACTCGTTCCTTAGTGTCGAGAATACGCACTGGGGCTTCTTCATAAGTCAAATCTTCATCGAGCTCAATTATCTCCGTTTGAAGTACATGTGTCGGGTCCGGCACATACTTCTTTAGTTGTGAGACATGGAAGACATTATGAACTCGATCTAATTGCGGCGGTAAAGCCAGTCGGTAGGCTAAATTCCCGACTCGTTCTAGAATCTCGTAAGGTCCTATGTATCGAGGACTCAACTTTCCTCGCTTGCCAAAGCGCATCACCCCCTTCATGGGTGATATCTTTAGCATGACCCCATCTCCCATTTGAAATTCTAGGTCTCGTCGTCTCACGTCAGCGTAACTCTTCTGACGGTCTTGAGCGGCTTTCATTTTCCCTTGAATCACTTTGATTTGTTGAGCCATGTCTTCGATAAGTTGTGGTCCCACTACCACCGACTTATCGTTTTCTTCCCAGCTCAACGGGCTTCGGCACTTTCGTCCATACAACGCCTCGAAAGGTGCCATGCCAATGCTAGTATGGTAGCTATTATTATAAGAGAATTCGATTAAGGGTAAATAGGATTCCCAATTTCCCTTAAATTCCAACACGCATGCTCTAAGCATGTCTTCTAGTGTTTGGATTGTTCTCTCGGTTTGACCATCCGTCATTGGGTGGAATGCGGTGCTCATTTTGATTTGAGTACCGAGAGCTTTTTGTAACTCCGTCCAAAAGTGAGAGACAAATCTACTGTCTCTATCGGAAATGATGTCATGTGGTACTCCATGTCGTCGTACCACATTATCAACGTAGGCTCGGGCCAATTGGTCCATAGTCCACGTGTCCTTCATCGGGATAAATATGGCCGTCTTCGTTAGCCTATCCACAATCACCTAAATCTTGTTCATGCCTTTAGGTGATCGGGGTAATCTCGAGACAAAGTCCATCGAGATGCTATCCCACTTCCAACTTGGAATCTCTAGTGGTTGCATCAATCCTAAGGGTTTATGTCGCACTGCCATAACCTTTTGGCAGGTGAGACATTTTGCCACGAAGTCTGCCACTTCCTTCTTCATTCCCGGCCACCAATAGATCTTCTTCAGATCTTGTAAAGTTTGTTGCCTCCGGGATTCACTGAATATGGCGTGTTGTGCCATTCCTCCATCAACCTTTGCTTCAACTCGGCACATATAAGGGGCACGCACCATCTCCCTTTGAAACGAATGCTTCCATCCTCATGGACATCAAATCCTATTGCATTTCCTTCGGCAATATACCCCCTTATCTTCTCGAGTTTCGCATCGCCCGGTTAGGCGAGCTTAATCTCGTCCAATATTGGAGTTTCTACGACCATGGCGTTGATCGTTTCACTCACTGCGCCATGATGCACAAGTTCTAACTCCAATCTTGCTAACTCCATGTACAATGCCGGCGGAATTACCAACGAGTTCGTCACATGTTGGGTTTTCCGACTTAGGGCATCGGCTACCACATTCGCCTTCCCCTCGCGGTATGCTATCTCTAAATCGTAGTCTTTAATAAGTTCCAACCACCTTCGCTGTCTCAAATTCAACTCCTTCTGAGTGAATATATATTTCAAGCTCTTGTGGTCGGTGAACATTCGACACTTCCGCCCATAAAGATAATGTCTCTATATCTTTAGAGCGAAAACGACCGCTGCCAACTCCAGGTCATGTGTCGGATAATTCTCCTCGTGAGGTTTTAGTTGGCGTGATGCATACGCTACGACTCTCGAGTCTTGCATCAAGACACAACCTAAACCTTCTTTCAAAGCATCGCTGTAAACTTCGAAGTCACCATTCTCTGATGGTAGTGTTAATACGGGTGTGGTTGTGAGTCGTTTCTTCAGCTCTTGAAACGCTGTCTCACAAGCCTCTGTCCACACGTATTTTACTCCCTTCTTAAGTAGTTGGGTCAAAGGTCGTGCAATTTTAGAAAAATCCTTCACGAACCGTCTATAGTACCCGGCTAAGCCAAGGAAACTCCTTATCTCGGTTTGGCTCTTGGGAGTTGCCCATTCAGTTACGGCAGAGACTTTTGCCGGATCCACTGAAACTCCATCAGCGGATACTATATGTCCAAGAAATGCTACCTCCTTCAACCAAAAGTCGCATTTGGACAATTTGTCGTATAGATGATCGAGTAAACAACAGAAGGTAAGAAAATGAAATAAAAAACGCTCTTTGAGGCTCGCGCGGTGCCCGCGCAGCAGCGCGCGGCGACCTCGCGACAGCGCGCGGCGACCGCGCGGCCATAGCAGTTTGAAAAAAAAGGGGCTCGCGCGGAGCGCGAGCCATTCCGCCCCATTTCCACTTCCGAGGCTTCTTCTAGTTTGCTCTCAAATTCGTTCTCTCATTCCCCAATTCTCCCATTACCGGCTTCGATTTTCCATTGCAAGGTATGTGTCTACTACTTCTACTTGTCAATTTCAGATTTTATGCCTTGTTTAGCCTTAATCTTTGGATGAATTTCGAACTTAGGGTTTAGGGAAAAAAATTGGGGATTTGTTGTTTTTAGACTTTAATTTGTGCAACTAGCGAGTTTATGCGATACTTGGTGTTATTTTTGTTGATTAGGAAGTATCTGTGCAACAATGTATGCCTAGTTGGAGGAATTTTTTTTTTTTTTTTCTAGATTCCATACTTTAGGGAGAGTATGAATTTCCCGATTTGTGTTTGGTATTGTGGGAATGCGGACGAGTTCGTTGTCATTGTTTTGTGCCCTATTATGACGATGAGTTATTGCCTAAGCAATTGTTTTAATTTGGGGACATTTCCCATGTGTTTACAAGTAAACTTTGACTTGATTTATTGCTCACACAACGTGTTTGACTAAATGTCCCAAAGAGTTTTGGGATTTGTTTAGACACAGTCTTGGATTGGTTATCCTCTTGATCGCTCGTGTTAGAGCCTACACTTCATGTTCTTGTGTTTTCTAGCCTATACTTGATGTAATCGCTGTGTAGGATTTATCCTTACATTTGGTATTGGTCGGGTATCTGCAGGATGCTGCTCTTTTTATGGGTTGTTTTGGCGTCACTCATGTGTCCCCCGAGGACCAGGAGACGGGTTGCTTAGCGCGATGAGGCTGGCCCTAGCACTGCCGCTCCGGCGATGCCTGACTTTGACGAGAGCGATTCAGAGGAGGACGATGAGCAGCGGGGCCCTAAGCTCAAGGGTCTTCCCGACGAGGTGCGTCCCCATCGACACGACAGGTATCGGTTTGCTACTATGGCCTCTCAGGAGTTCTATTTCGACGAGCTTCGTCGGAACATGTCTTATGTCCCGGAGAGAGGCATGGATCCTCGCCATATGGACGACGACAGGGTTAGTCCAGTTTTGGGTCTTCTTCAGTGGACTGGACTTGCGCGCCATCCCGAGGGCATTGCTTCTGGTTATTTAGCTATGGAGGTCATCGCCAACATTGGCGGTCTCGGGGAGAACATCGACTTGTCTCGAGTCTGGGTTCGGGGTCGCCATCTAGATTTCAGTGCTCGGGCGATCAACGTCTACTTCGGCCTTCCTGACGACGGCGTATTCCGGGCACAGCCTGAGGGTCGTATACCCCCGCCTGCGTGGGACGTTTTATGCACCTTGTTGGCTCCTCAGCTCGAGCATGATCATGAGCTGCGGTTGACGACGATGGACTCTCCGTGGCGCGAGCTTGCTCAGATATGGTTAGGTCGTGTCTGGACCCGGAGCCATATTGTTATAGACCACGTCTATGAGACCATCTGCTTTCTCGCCCGAGGTGGTAGGGTGAATGTTGGGGCTTGTATCGCAGACAACCTGAGGGGTATGCGCCGAGGACGAGGGAGTAGGGTGATTACCCACGTCCATCTTATTTGTGGTATGTGTGCGGCTCAGGGGATCCGTACGTCACCAGAGACAGATCCTTACGAGCTAACCGTTGGCGGCTACTACCGTATCCCTACCTACGCTGCTCGACGCAGTGCTCTTCGACGTGGGGCTCCTCCGGCTGTCCTTCGCCCGGAGCCCAATGGTGATGGTTTGATTCTAGTTGTCCCTCCTGAGCAGCCACCTCCGCCTCTCGTGGTTCCCCAGCAGGGTGCGGAGATGCCGCAGATAGTTCAGATGATGCAGGGTATGCAGCTTAGTATGGATGCGGGGTTTGCTCGTATGGACGCTGGGTTTGCAGCCGGGCAGGCTCGTTATGACGCTCTGGATGCCAGGATGGATCTATACTAGGCTCGCATGGATACGGTCACTACGAGGCAGCTGGAGCAGCAGGCTACCATGACCGACATGTATGCCTACTTGCGTCAGATGGACGAGTATATGCGTCGTCAGTTCCCGCCTCCCGACCAGTGATTCTTTGTTTCCGCGTTTCCATATAGGCTTGCAGTAGTAGTGTTTTATTTAGTTGTTTTCTTATGGACTGTTCAAGGATGATCTTGCTGTGTTTTGTTTCGTAGTTTATGTTTTCGTTGTATCCTTGCTCAGTTGTCTAATTTGATTGTTGTCGTTTAGAGAAAATGCGGTGGAACTATTCCGGTTCGTCTTTCTCTCTCTCTCTTTTTTTTTTTTGCGGACAGGTCTGTCCGGATTTTTTTTTCGATAATTTTGGGCTGAAGGATTTAAAAAAAAAATCAACTCGCCTTTTATTCCTTTAAAAGAAATTTAATACAAGCAATAGGATGCGCAAAATAAATGTACTATCTAAGACAAAGTATCTAAAAGATCTCTGCGTCCTCTGGCAGAGTAGCGGGGTCTTCCATAGGATCATCCTCATCAGAGACCTGGCCGGTGCCCAAGGGTCCATGAAACACTGGGGATGGTGGATCAACGGCTTCCGGAACTGGTTCCGGTGACTCCTCCAGATGGTTCTCCACGGGGCCCGGGTTTGGCGACGGGTGGACCATGTGGGGCCAGAGTCAAAGGGTTCCGTAGCGTCCACGGATAAGGCCGGATGGGCTCTCTACTGGGGGTGTTGGGCTTCGTGGTCCCATCAAATGGTCCTCCACAGGGCTATATGGTACTACTATATCCGTGAGGTTAAGCAGGTCCGTCCCTAGATCCTCGATTCTATCTATCACAGCATCGCTCCATTCGGTGAGTTTTTGCACTTCAGTTTCTAAGTCTTTTATGCGATCTTGATCAGCGGCTCTCAAGTTCAGGAAGTGCTGGAGGTCAACTTCTCTTAAGTCTCCCATTTGGTGCAGATTTGCCTCCAAGTAAGCTATACAATTTTTCATTTGTTCTATGGTTAGATGGGAATCAAGGTGAACGTTCATCATCTTGATCATCAACTGCATCACCTGACTAGCCATCTAGCGCAAGTAAGAGATCTAAGTTAATATTCGCCAAGATTCCAGGTTAAACTTCGCCAAGATTCTAAGTTCAAATTTGCCAAGATTCTAAGTTAAATTCGCCAAGATTCTAAGTTCAAATTCGCCAAGATTCTAAGTTCGAATTCGCCAAGATTCTAAGTTCGTAGAAGAGATGCAATATGCAAATGCAAATGATGACTCCCCCCCCCCCAAAATAATTTAATGCACTATATATATATATATTTTTTCCATGGGTTTAAAAATAAAAATTTCTCCATAGAAATAATACTTTAAAATTTAAAGTAATAGTCAAAACATTAATAATAGTTTAAAAATAATAATGGTTTAAAAAAATAATAGTTTAAAAATAGCCGGGCTCTGATACCAACTTGTAACACCCCGGTTTTTGGTCACCCAGGTCGGGATGTCACCGCCACACCTCCCTAGTAAGACACGGTTTCTCCGGCTTACTAAAGAGATGCAAGGCTAGGTATTTCAGTATTTAAAAGCTTTGAAAACATTTGCAAACAGCCCATACAATATAATCTCGAAAATAATAACATCATAGCGCAGCGGAAAAAGTATTTAAGTATAATATTGCAGCGGAAATATAAATACGACCAACATGGTCAAAAGACGGGTTAAACATGCCCGTTTATTCTAATGTCTAATGCAAGAATTTAAATAATAAAGTTTGCCAAAAATATGGTTCCCCCAAAATGAATGTGCTCATGATCATTCCACATACTCTGTAAGGAAAAAGGAAATAGAATGGTTTGGTCAGCACAACTTGCTGAGTAAGTTAACACATGCATGATCGTATGGTTTAAAAGCCATTAATTTAACATTTACATAAAGCATGATAGTATCCATAATTTAAGTAAAGCCATAATTAATTTAAATAAAGCATTTATTAATTTAAAGAACAACAATTACTAAGATTTAACTATTCCCCCATTACTCCCAAGATAATATAGCAAGTATTTCACGATTGCATCGCAATCTCGTCAATTTAACCGGAAACCGGCGGCCGCAGCCGTATCTGCCATACCCAGTACCACTCCGGAGCCTCGAGAAACCCATAAGGATATTCACGAGAGTGTAGGCCATATATCTCATGCCGTTTTGGCAACATATCTCAAATATTTCGTGCGGGGTCACCATCGTCCATATAGGCACGAAGTGAATTGTTAGGAGGGCACCCTGCAGAGCACTCACCCCCTAATTTTAACGATCAAGTTCGTAAAGGGGATTTCCTAAATTTCCAGATTTCATATAATTATTTCAAAGAGTCTTCTACTCGTTTAAACCTTAAAGGCTAGTTTCATCGTTTCAACAATATTTCAAGATTTGACTCGGTCAACCACAGTTTACTCAAAATTTCAGTAAAAATCGAGTTTAATTCCAAAAATTCTGAAATTTCACCACTGCCTTAGAAACATCGAGATGAACAACTTTCATGTTTTAACTTTTTCAATCCGAGTTATCGAAATAGGTCAAAATCATTAATTTTCGTCATAACCTAAATCTGTCAAGATTCGTATACAACATTTCAAGATTATCAAGATCTAACATAGCAAATCAACTCCAAATTTAATGAAATTTTACAGAGATCATCTTAAGACATTTATCTACAACTTTCATGTTCGGCCAAAGATCTAAATCGGTCTGGAACCTATGTCAAAAACGTGATCAAGATCGGACCTAAGTTCTGTCAAGAATTTCAAGATCTAGTTTCAAGCAGTTCGGTTTCGGTTGGTTTTCACATATAAAATTGTCTCTAAAAATTCTGAAACTTTTACAGTAGATAGATCTAAGTCTTAGGAATGTTTTTTGTGTTTTTAGTTTTTCTGTTTGAAGTCGTTTTAAGGTTCGGAAAAATTCGTCAAAACTGTTGCGCCGGTAGAAAACATTCAATGACAGATTTACGCAAGATTCGATTCAAGCTTTTAGGTTTCGTGTTTTAATTACTCCCAAAACCATGTAAGTATTAACTTACTGATTTGTAGATATCCAGGATCGTCTATTTCGAAGGCGTGGCTTCCAGTCCTCCGTCTATCCTCTCCGTTCGTCGGGTTCTACGTTCTAGATTCGATTCGGGGCGTAGAAAGAAAAATAAGAAGATTAGGATTCGTTTTCGAATCAACACGTAAGAGACGAATGGATCGGAACTTACCACGACGTCTAAGAGACTCTGATTTTCGTCCAAATCAGTCTCGTCTTGGTCTCGTGCCTCCGACGACTCCGGAATTAGGGTTTTCGGACGTATAGAGAGTTGTAGGGTTTTGGAAAAGTATTCGGAGCTTTTAAGAGGGCTTATTTATAGTTAAACAAGCCCTAGGGACGCCCAAGGTCTGCCCTAGGAGTCTTGAGCCGAATGGTGTTCAACCGAAGTCGGAAAATCCGGATTCGGGCGAGAAAATCTCGCACGGGCGAATCTGTCCGACGCCGACCCCGTGGCGCGCCCATCCCTCTTTGACCGCGCGGCCACCGCGCTGAACTCGCCTGGACTTCAGTCCGGGCGGGTCGTGCGATCCGTCGTGCTTTTCCTCCTCTCTTTCGGATTTCTATCCCTCTATGCTCCCGAATTCTGAGTTCCGGGGTATCTCCGGGTTCTACTTTCTCTCTAAATTTTTACTGGGGTCTAATTGGATGTTGGACTCGAATTCTCGAGTTCATTGGTGTCGGGTTTCGGTGTACAATTTATTTACATTTAATAATTCATTTTATTTAATTAAATTCCTTTAATTCCTTTTTAAGTTAAATCTCATTTCTCATTTCCTTATATTTATTTATTTATTTATTTGCTGGATTTATTTATTTATTTTATTTATTGTTTATTTATCTAATTATTGTTTTATTTTATGTTGGAAAATTCTCGGGTATTACAGCGACTCACACAGTCCCCTCTGCAATTGTTTCCCAATCGACGCCCTGGCAGTCCGTTCGAGGCTTGCATTCGACGTCGGGATGAACACTTTTGTGTTTGTCTTCTACAGACAAGCTGCCGCCACTCTTTTCTTGGCCCCGATTGCCTTTTGCCTTTAAAGGTATGAATATATTTACATCTGTGTATGTATTTTTTTGGTGAAAATATGTGTGTGTGTGTATTTAGAATTGGGGTTATTTACTGTTTTGAGTTTTTATGCAGGAAAACAGCTCCACCAATGACACTCTCAATCTTCATTAGGATTTTTCTGTTGAGTCTGTTTGGGTGAGTATTCTGTCTTTCTTTTTTTCTATTAAAGGTCAATCAAATTTTAAACCCTAAATGAGGGAACATCTTTTATTACAGCAAATTTTGATGTAATAATTTGAATTGTGCAGGATTGCAATGAGCTTAGATGTTGTTGGAGTGGCATTGAACTATACATCTGCAACTTTGGGTGCTGCAACTTCCAACACCATTCCTGTTATTACCTTCTTCCTCGCAGTGTTATTTGGGTAATTTATTTTCTTACAGTATTTTTGTAGTAACAAAATAAACCATTATATTCTTATGTGACTAACTAATTGTTTTTCACCATTTAGTTTTCTTGATCATAAGTGTTTTTATATAATTGAGTATCAGTCCAAAATTTAGTGATTTGAATATGATATTAGTATCCTACAATTTGTTAAGTTATTACTACAAAGCATAGTCTTGTATAAACAGTGAAACCTAAACACTAAATTAAATTACAGTGCATGTCTGGTAAGGGAATTATTAAAATAAGAGAACAAATATGTGTATGTTATATACAATTCAGGTAATTTTCTTCTGCATAAGATCAAATGCAGCTTTACATTCCCAAATGTGTCTGTTTTCCCTTCTACTGCATTCCTTTTTGGTCTATGATTGAATCTTTTTCTTATCAACAGAGAACTCATTTTATTACATAGTGGAGGAATATAATAAAGCAAATGTGAATATGTACATCTCTTTTTCTATCACTACTACAAGGTCACTGTAGGGCCTCTGAGACAGATATTCCTTACATAATTCAATCAATTTTATTCATTAATTAATGAACAGTAGTGAAAATTCTCCTGATGGAATAACTCACAGAAGATTCGATTATTAATTTGCATATAATTAGTAATAATGTACTTATGTTGTAATAACAGAATGGAGAAGCTGGACATAAGGAAAAGCACAGGAATCGTTAAGGTTGCAGGAGTTTCACTGTGCATAGGAGGAGTGGCCACGATTGCTTTCTATAGAGGACATTTATTGAAATTATTATTGCACCATCACTTGATCACCACACAGTCACGACCACAGTCTCTCACCGCTGCGTCGCCGCCCGCTGTCATCACCTCCGCGCTGCTTCTGTTCTCCGGCCGCCGCCAGCGTGGTTCCTTGTTTTGGGTAATATTTTTTTCGATTTGATATCCAGTTGGAAGAATTTTTGTGGTCCATTCATGTTCCCTACAATTATTTTTTGCAGCTTGTTTGCTTCCCCTTCAATGCTACCTTCGCCGCTGTCGAACTACCCACAAACTTTTACTAATTTCTTCTTGGTCAGTGATTTAGTTTAAATAATGTAAACTGTTGTCTGGCATTTGTTTGTACATGTGCTGAACAAAAATGGGCTTCTTTTTTGTTTGTTGAGAATCCTGTTTCAGTTTTGGTTTTTGAATAGTTAGTTGGATGAATTTGGAATGATGGAAGGGAGTTGTAACTATGTTAGTGTTAATTTTCTTGATTTTGATGCAGTTTGTTGTTTCTTGCTTTGCCTTGCCTCTTTGCACTGATCCAAGTATGTTTTGCAGTCAACTTGTTCGATGAAAGTTCTGAAAGAGTGATTACTGGTGTTTTTTATGTTTATTTCCGTTATTTAGGGAGATTGTCACTAGAGCTTCCTTTTGTACTGCCTTGCAGGTGCACCCTTTACTCTAAAATCTCCTCTGCAGTTCTGTCCCTACAATGGCACCAGTTGCTGCAGCAATGATGACGATTGGACAATATTACATCCCTTACTCATTTTTCTTCATTATATGTTGATATTAAGCTTCTTCTGGTCATAATCTTTGTATAACACTTACAGATACCTGAAGAACAGAAAAGGGTGAGAGCTGATCCCAAATATATCATGCCCGCAGCTTTTGTCTCATTTAAAACTCGGTGGGCTGCTGCTGTTTGTGCACAAACTCAACAATGCAGAAATCCAACTTTGTGGTTAACTGAATGGGCTTCACAGCCACGTGATGTTTATTGGGATAACCTTGTAATTCCCTTTGTCTCACTTACCATTAGGAGACTTATTGTTGCTGTTGCTTTCTTCTTCCTTACTTTCTTCTTCATGATCCCTATCACTATTGTGAAATTCTTTGCAAATATTAAAGGAATTGAAAAGAGGGCATCATTTCTCAAACCAATCATTGATGTGTGAGTACTGCTCTTTGACTCTCCCTGTACAGCCATATCATGTCCTTGAAAACTAACAAAATATTTTCCTCCAGTCCCTTCATCAAGTCTTTAATCCAATGTGTTGTACCCGGGATTTTCCTGAAGATCTTTCTCATAGTGCTACCATCAATACTGATGATCATGTCCAAATTCGAGGGCTTTCTTTCAACATCAGCTTTGGAGAGGTGATCTGACATGAGATATTATATATTCAACTTCATAAATGTTTTCCTTGTCAGCATAATTGCAGGAACTGCATTTGAACAGCTCAACAGTTTTCTTCATATGTCTGCAAATAAGTATGTGACTTTAACATTTTCTACAGTGCTCCGCTCTCTTGCATCTTTGATAGTGAACAAAATTATTCTTTTATATGAGTTCATCATAGGCATGCTTTTTTTGTTCGTGGAATGCAATACATAAAGTCTTTTAATATATTGTCATTTTCCCTTGGTGTCTCTGGGATTTGTGCATGGGCATTCATTTTAGTTCTTGTTCCTTGCAACATTCCGAAGACAATCAGCGTAGCAATTCCTATGAAAGCAACTTTCTTCTTCATTACTTATGTAATGGTTGATGGGTGGGCTGGTGTAGCTGGAGAGATCTTAAGACTGAAACCTTTAATATTCTACCTTTGCTTTCCCATGGCTTTAACATGACACAGTTTCCTCTTTATTTGTTATTCAAGGGAATACCCTTTTTCCATGCGGGTGATGAGATCCTTCGCTCAAAATCATTAGACCATGCCTCATATAATTCTGGTGGTTGGTTTAATAGGTGACTGATAATGTGTGTTAGTTTTTCTACTCGCATTAGCATTTCGTGCAGTCCTCATCTTTGATCCTTTTGTAACACCCCGGTTTTTGGTCACCCAGGTCGGGATGTCACCGCCACACCTCCCTAGCAAGATACGGTTTCTCCGAGCTTACTAAAGAGATGCAAGGCTATGGTTTTTCAGAATTTAAAATATTCAAACAACCCATTCATATATAATTTTAAAAAAATAATACATCAAAGTTGCAGCGGAAAATAATATTTACATATATAATGCAGCGGAATATAAAAATAGGGCCAACATGGCCTAATCACGGGTTAAACAGGCCCGTTCATGCAAGGTCTAGTCTAAAACAAAATTTAAGAATAAAGTGTTCCCCGACATTCCCATGAATGCATATGATGATGCATATTCTTCAGCTCTGAAAGAAACAGGGGAAAAAGTATGGTTTGGTCAGCAAAGATTTGCTGAGTAAGTTAACACAGATATGATTATGAGGTTTCAAAGCCTTTAATTAGATTTAAAGAAAACATGTTCATACAAGACATGATTTAATTTTATCCATCTAATAATAATTTAATTGCATAATTTAAAAGACAAGGATTTCCATAAGATCATAATTCAACAACATGATAAAATAATCGCAAGATATAATTTAAAGGCATAATTTAAATAGGGAAAATATTCAAGTATTTCAGGATTCCATTCTTCCACTTTTGTTCAATATGATCTAGTATAGTTCGCCCTTGGGGAATCGAACCCGCAAGAACTCAAATGCATCCTAGGGAATCGAACCCATAGGAATCAACACATATCCTGGGGAATCGAACCCACAGGAAGACAGACAATCGCCCTTGGGGAATCGAACCCGCAAGAACTCACATACACCATTGGGAATCGAACCCGCAAGGTTTGACACGGACATCCTGGGGAATCGAACCTGCAGGAAAACATACACCTTGGGGAATCGAACCCGCAAGGCTTGACACAGACATCCTGGAGAATCGAACCCGCAAGGTCAAAACAAGTTTCACAAATTTCACACGTTTCAACATATAATTTCACTAGTCGCTGTTTTGCTCCAAAAATATTTAAAAATTCATTTTAAGCCGGATCATTCTGAAAATTTACCGGTAACTCCAAAACACAGATATGAACAAGTTTCATGTTTTAAGTTTTTCAATTCGAGATACGGAAGTAGGTGAAAAATGTCAACCTTTAACAGGATATTAATCTGTCCGAAAATTCTGACATCAGTTTCAAGGTTTCAAGATCTACCATAGTAAACTAACTCCAAATTTGATGAAATTTTACAGAGAGATACCTAAGACATATATCTACAACTTTCATGTTCGGCTAAAGTTCCAAATCGGTCTAGATCTAATGTCAAAAACGTCATCAAGTTCGAAACTAATTTTGTTCAAGTTTCTTGATTTCGGTACGAACGCAGATCGGATCGGCTCAGGTTCGGAGGTTTAAATCTTAACGAAAAATTCTAAAATTTTACAGAGATGTTCTAAACACATTGATCTACAATTCTTATGTTCAACGCCAATCCTAGATCAGTCTAGAACTAAGGTAAAAATCACCAACAAGTTCGAACTAGAGTTCTGTCACGAATTCCAAGATCCAGATTTAATGCAGTTTGGTTTTGAGTGGATTTCATATATCAAATCATCATGAAATATTCTTAAAATTTTACAGTAGATAGATCTAATCCTTAGAAACGTTTTTTGTGTTTTAAGTTTTTCCGTTCAAAGAATTTTAAAGGTTCGGAAAAATTCGACAAAACTGTTGCGCCGGTAGAAATCACAAGATGACAGATCTTTGAAAGATTCGATTAAGCTTTTAGTTTTCGTGTTTTAGTTACTCCCAAAACCATGTAAGTATTAACTTACAGATTTGTAGATGTCCGGGATCGTCTATTTCGAAGGCGTGGCTTCCAGTCCACAGTTTATCCTCTCCGTTCGTCGGGTTCTACGTTCTAGATCCGATTCGGGGTGTAAAGAAGAAAAGAAGAGAATTAGGGTTTCGTTTTTGAATTAAAACGTAAGAGACGAATGGATCGGAACTTACCACGACATTTAGGAGACTCTGATTTCGTCCAAATCAGCCCCTCGCTTGGTTTCGTGCCTCCGACGACTCCGGAATTAGGGTTTTCGACGTATAGAGAGTTGTAGGGTTTTGGAAAAGTGTTCGGAGATTTTAAGAGGGCTTATTTATAGGTAAATAAGACCTAGGGGCGTCCAAGGTCTGCCTCTAAGGGTCTTGAGCCGAATGGTGTTCAACCGAAGTCGGAAAATCCGGATTCGGGCGAGAAAATCTCGCACGGGCGAATCTGTCCAACGGCGCGGTCGTGGCGCGCTCGTTCCCTCTTGACCGTGCGGCCACCGCGCGGCACTCGCCTGGACTTCGGTCCGGGCGGGTCGTGTGATCCGTCGTGCCTTTCCTCCTCTCTTTCGGACTTCTATCCCTCTATGCTCTCGGATTCCGATTTCCGGGGTATCTTCGGGTTTCTACTTTCTCTCTAAATTTTTACTCGGGTCTAATTGGATGTTTGGACTCGAATCCTCGAGTTCATTGGGGTCGGATTTCGGTGTACAATTTATTTACCTTTAATAATTCTTTTTATTTAATTAAATTCATTTAATTCCTTTTTAAGTTAAATCTCATTTCTCATTTCCTTATCTTTATTTATTTATTTATCTGCTGGATTTATTTATTTATTGTATTTATTTTATTTATTGTTTATTTATTTAATTATTGTTTTATTTCATGTTGGAAAATTCTCGGGTATTACACCTTTAACATGAAATCCTTAGCTGATTATTGTCAATCGCTATAATAGATTTTATATTTATTGAAATTTGATATATTCATTTCCTTTCTAATGCTTTGAAACAAAGCAAAGATTTCTGATTCTATAATTATTTAATGAATCTGTCTTCAGGTTGGATTTCAGCTACAACTCTAACAATTGGAGTGTTGGACTTCCACCAAAAGGAAAGAATGAGTGGAATTGGCCGCTGTAAGAATCATGCCCCTTACAACTATTCAAAACAATGTATCTTATGTAGATCTCTTTCGTTTTTATTAAGTACTCTTGCCCCTTTATCTTCAGAATCAAACCCAGATTGGCAGATCCTTCATATAAACCTCGAAGGAGCCACATCCTTGCAGCACTCGAAAATTTTGTCAACTTTGATAGTATCAGATACGCATAACCACTATTCCGGTTGCGTTCTGCAAATGAGATCCAGGTTAGAGGATATGCATACAGATAAATTTAATCAATGATTTTTCTTTGAAAGTAAGTTCTCCATTCTTTTCGGAAATATAATACACCTTGGTCAGAATCTTTCCCAAATCCCAATTTTAAAGGGTATAACCAAAATTATCATTTGTGAAGCATTTATTAGTTCTGTTGAAACCTTGGGTATCTCATTGTTCCCTTGCTGCATCAATTGATTTTAGAACATGAGTTTGTACATGATTCATGGCTTTTACCCAATACCATTTTCTCTGTTGTCAAATAAAAAATATTATTTTTTTGTCTAGGAACTTGTAAGATTTCACGACACTGGTCCTTCATGGCTCCCGTGTGATTGCTATGAGCATCGAAGATGGCTATGGGAAAAGTCCCCAACTTCCTCGGCTGGATCTCATCTCTGTTATAGGAAGATTTTCTATGATTTATTTACAGAGACTGAAAATAAATTTTACCAATATCTTTTGGACTCTTATTTCCGAAATTCAGGAGTTCTTGCCAGGTGTGTTTATGAAGAAAGACGAAGGGAGGCAGCCTCTATTAGGATCCAAAGAGGTGCACGGATGTACCTTGCTAGAAAAGTAGATAAAAAACTTTGCTTGTCTTCTGTCTTAATCCAATCAGGAATGCGTGGGATGGCTTCACGTGACAATCTTCGTTCAAAACAACGAACAGTTGCTGCGATTCTGGTCCAGGTAAAGTTTGCTTATCGCTACCACCTGAGGGATGAAACAACACCATTAGTTTATTTCAAATATGTTTGATAATGTGTTTGTGTTACTACAGAGTCATGGTAGGAAATTCTTGGCGTGTTCATCATATAAGAAGTTGAAGAAAGCTGCAATTGCCACACAGTATTGCCAATTTTGAAAGGCAATATCAGGCGATGTATTGATTCTATTACGTCAAGTATTCCTGTTAGTGAATACTGATGATCCTGGCAACATGATTTTGTATTAAGGTGTATTCTCAAGTTTTCCATCTCTCAAACTTCCTTTTCTAATTCTGTTGACAATTGGACATGTGATTCTTATGTTTGTTACTTAGGAGGGATATTTGGTGAGGTTAACCAACTTGCAGTCCAATACTACAATAATATTGTAAACAATCTCCGGCTTAGAGGTATTTTTCTGTAACAACCCTACCCCGGGCTGGGCTTGCAGACCATGCACCCCAACCCCTCCCCATGTGTGCCTTCCAGGCCTCCAGCCAAGCACCCCATGGTGGGTTGTTGGGAGTGGGATTTGATCCCTAGACCTCCCCTTTAACAACCCCCTAAAGGTAAGGTTGTTAACCATGTGCAGCTCACATGGTTAACAACCTTACCTTTAGGGGGTTGTTAAAGGGGAGGTCTAGGGATCAAATCCCACTCCCAACAACCCACCATGGGGTGCTTGGCTGAGGCCTGGAAGGCACACATGGGGAGGGGTTGGGGTGCATGGTCTGCAGGCCCAGCCCGGGTAGGGTTGTTACATTTTCTTATCCCAGTTACATATTTAAGCTTCCATGAATCCTATTTCAGACTGTTTCGATTGATATGGAGCAAGGCTTCATGTAGGTATTGAGCCTTTTGTAACAATTTTCCACAATGAATATCGTCAAGAACTGGAGGATAGATTCGGGGGGTGGCTAAGTCCTTTGATGCAGTTAAGTCCAATCCAATTGTGAATGCCTAAGAATTCAATGTGAGCACAGCATAATTGCGCTGGTATGTAGCAGGTGTGTATTTAATGTAATTGCAATATTTCCTTTCTTACTGCTCCCATAACTGCGCTGATCTAGAATTCAATGTGAGCACAACATGCGATGTCCCTGGCATTAAAAAATTATTGCCACAAAGTTGGAGGGATATGGAATTCTTTGACAACATATATAAGATTGTCGGAGTACCTGTTATCACGGTGCAGTTGCGGTATAATGGCTGGGTTACGGAGTTAAGAGACATTGAACTTTCACGGTGAGTTTCTGCAACAACACAGTTATAGTTACATCCATGGTGCTTCATTATTTACTGTAGAGAGTTGAACTTGATAATTTTAACCCGTCCTGTTTGTCAGGCAATTGAACCAAGCTGTGGGTCTGGATAATCTGCTCCACACTCCGGATGCTGATTTTTCATGTTTTGCAGACCTTGCACTCACATCACCCCAGGACTATTACCTTGAGGGCCGAGGATCATTGCTTAAGTAAATTTACTTTTAAATTTTTTGATGTTTTAAGCTAATGTTGTTTTCCCAGCTAGAGTGGCACTCTACGGAAATGTTGTTTAGACTATATTTGTTTAGATACTTTCGCTCAAACCTTGGTTATTTGCTTGTCTGTAGGTGTGTAATTACACCTGGGGATCCTTACATGCCTCTTTCAAACGATGAAATTGTGGAACGAGTGTCAAAGCAGGTGAGCATGCTCATTTTTATTATGTAGCTTCCAAAATAAATAAGATCAGGTTGGATTGTGATTTTATATGCAATTCTTTTCAAAATTAAGATTTTTTCATTAGGCTACAAAATTACCGTGTTGGTTGTGGTCATCTGGTGAACAGCATCGTACATTCTTAAATCTAGAAAGTACCGGTTGGACTTAACGTAGGTGAAATCAAGAAAATCAAACAAGTGATGATGATTATAAAAAGAATGCTCTTCTTTCCAACCTTAAATTCTATTATTTCTTGAATCTGAAAAGTTGTTGATATTTACTGTTTGTTGCTGAGTTGCTCAATTTCTGCACTCAAATCTCACCCTGCGTTGGTGATTCCTGATTTTTTTGCCCAGGTATTCGAACTTTTTCCATCATCCCGTGGCCTACAAGTTACATGGTCATCTGTTGTGAAGATTGCACAGTCGCTATATCGTGAAGAACCCGGTAAAGATCCATTCAGACCTAACCAGAAGACACCTGTAAAGAACTTCTTCCTTGCTGGTTCTTACACCAAACATGTTTACCTTTACTGCATTCAGTTATTTATTTGTTCTCACAAAGTTCTCTTATTCTGATAAGTATCTATGCTATTGCATTAAAACTGAGACATTGAGATTTATGTTGATCAATTTTAAACTAAAGAAAACCTAATTTGGAGAAAAATGAGGATTGTGAAAAATGAAACCATTTTAAAATTAGACGAATCGAATAACTTATGCAGAAATATGAAAGGTAGAATGGATCTACTTAAAAGTAATAAGATAGTTGTAATATACTCCCTCTGTTTTTTTTTGTTAGCTACTGTTGACTAATGGGTACTGTTCACTTATATACTTTGACTTAAAGTTTTCTCATGGTTATACAAGTTAAAATATGGCCAAGTGTGATCTTGTTAGATTCGTCTCGTCTTGTAGATTTTAAATATCGAACTTTTAGAATTTTTACATGTACCGAATTTGAATTATTAATGGTTTAAAATATGCACTGGACTGCATGCTGAGTGGGTCCGTAGCTATCTTTAAAAAACGGAGGAAGTATAAACTGAAATGATAAATTTGGTATTGATCATATGGAGACATGTCCCGGATGGGAACTATGTAAACTAATCTCACAACATGAGATAAGATTTAGCATGTGATTGAGTCTACTAATTTTTTTCTTTATTGTTTAGTAGTAAAACACCAAGCTTATAATCAATTAAGATGCATTTCTTGTCATCAAATCAACAAAATAGAACTTTTCGATATTTAGGGGGATTCATATGCTACATTAGAACTTGACTACAGGTACTACCCTGATGCTTAGAATACACATGATCTCAATTGTTTGTTTGGATGAGCAGGATTATATAGACAGCATGGAAGGTGCAACGCTGTCGGGGAGGCAAGCATCGGCCTACATATGCAATGCGGGTGAAGATTTATTGGCTTTGCAGGAGACTCTTCTTGCAACAGCTGCTGGAGGTACTACATCTGATCAGCTTATCCCAGCATAATTGATTATGATTAATATTATTATTATTATGGAGAGGAGACCATGCATTATGCCTCACAGATTTTGGGTCTAAGTTGAAAACAGATATTTCTTCTATGAACCTTGATAACTTGAAACTTGATATTTTTTAGCGAACAGGTTAATCGAACTTGACATATGTGTTGACATCAAACTCACCGCAGGAACAGCGGGATAAAGTCGGACTGTCTCAGTCAGGGCTGAGTGAAGATAATGCATCTTCTCGAGAGTTTCCTCAGTTTTTTGAATCTGCTCTTTTACCAGGTAAGTGGAAGAGCCTTGGAAGATTCAATTCGCATTTCAACAAAATTTTCAGAGACGGAGAGCATGTATTCTTCTATGAACTCCATGATGTTGCTTACATATTTATCACTTCTTCAAGCAAATTGTATACCTTTGATTGATGCAGCATCCTAATTTCATGAAAATAAAAATGGTTCAGTGAGAGATTACTGCTATTTTCTTTGCTCATTGCATTTGATTTTTCTGTTTTTCTAATATCGTGACAAGGATGCAATTATTTTATACTTTACATATTTTTCCATTTTCCATTGTCCTACAGTAAAAATATCTATTTATAAAATTGGGTTTTTGCTTACATTTTACTTGATACGTAGGAAGATGTGTGGGTAATTGTTTTTGTTGATTATTGCTTGATTTTGTGCTTCTAAAATTCGTTAGATATGAAGTAATTGTCGATGTTGTGCCTGAAGTGAAATGGATTCCTGAAGATGGATACAAGAATTTGAAAATTATTGTCGAGATAGATAAGGAAATAGATGCCCATACTGCAATGGAACAAGAATTGAAGCGTCGTCACAACACCCTTGGTTCATTTAGAATTGTTGCTGACCGAGGACTTGAGGTAAAGAGCTGGTGTTTGGCACTCTTTTTTGTATCATTATATCCCTCGAGTCTTGAACCTTCTGTTTATATCAGCAAGTTACAAAATTTCTGCCTAACCAGTAGCCTGTGCTAATAATCACTTGAAAGTTTACTCGGCAACTTCTTTCACTGTAATGATGCTATTTAAAAGATGGATGGCACATTTAGCTTTCAGTTAACTAATTGGAAAACTTAAATGCTCTCCAGGTGGGTGATGTTGCCGTACTTGATACATCAGCTACAACAATTGAACAAGATGAATCCCCTGCCCAAAGGATACCATCTGCTGAGAGTAAAGGTCTGTGTGCATGTGCTACATTTCATTAAGATCTCAATAAGCCTTGCTTGGACATTATACTGTACCAATCTTAGTGACATGTATCAGGAGCTGTAGAGAAAGGTTGTGATGTTTTTGATATTTTTATACCCATTTCTGTTAATTAAGTGACTTTAATTCTGTTGCTTTTCAGGCTTCCAATTTGATACAGAAGATGGGGATAAAGTGCTTCCAGATTTTCTGCAATTGCTTATTGGAATGAAATGCGGATAAGATTTTATCTGGATGCACAACCATTGAAGAGGTAAGGCATTTGACCCAAACACATATCACGTCATCACATGGTATTGAGTCAAAAATCAAATAAATCTTTTTTGCCCTTGTTTATTGCTTTGAAACACCTCACTGGAGTTTTGCTCTTGCCATCCACAGGTTAAGGAAACCTTATTGCAAAAAATTTCTTGAATTGGAGCAAACAGCCAAGAAACAAGCTATAGATAATGCTATACTGGACCAGATTCAAAAAGTATTACAAAATTTTACATTAAGATGACCATTATTAAAATTGAATCTGTTTTCTTGGTTGCTACATCTTGGATGAGTGATCAGTGTCTACTGTATCAATCTATTACCATTTTGGCTGCACAATAACATTTCATTCACTGAAATATCAACGTGTATTCTACTGTTTGTTTGCTCACCATATTTTGCTTGTTTTTAGATGGTTGAAGTTGATATTCCCCCATCTTTGTTCGAGGAACAAGGCAGCCAGCTTTATGGCGCACAACTCCTGAATTCAGGTGAAGATTTACTCACTCTACCATTCTGCCAGTAGGGGTTTAACCTTTTACAGTTTTTAAGAATAGTTATACAGAAGAATATGTATTTACTGAAGAATCTTTTTCACCAGGCAAACATGAAACTCAATGAATAACAATTGGCATCTTTATCAAGTCCCAGGGTTGTGAGGGAGTACCTGGAAAGTCAGAAAGAGAACATAACAAATATTATAAAGCAGAATATGGTTGTTGGAGACATATTCAAACGTGAAAATATGCAGGTATAAATTTCCTCTTTTAGACTGTATGCTGAGAGTTGAGGGTAAAAAGATGAGAAAGAAGTAAAGAAACAACACCACAACGGTTTACTTTTTTCGTCCTTGGTGGGATTTGGAGTGCTGGTCCACCTGACTATTTATTTTTAAATTTCATTCTACACGTGTTATTTGTTTACAATTTTAGTCAATTGGCCAGGTGCCTACAAATATGCTTAGTGTAAGGCCCCAAGTCCTGCATTTTATGCTTTTTTATCCTGTAACTATTGTGGTGTTGAATTTTTAGCACATATTTGGTCATGCTCATTTTAATCTTTTTGCAATTTAAGTTATTTGCCCATCTTGACACTTTGTTGGATAAGGGTTCAAATTTGAACCGTTACAGTGGCCATGTTCATCTCTTAGTCCACTGAGTCCACCCTAGACATTGATTGGGGGGAAATTAAACAAGATTAGTTTGTTTTGGTTGCCTTCTTAATAATTTTGTATTGATTTTTTACCTTACTCATAAGCACAACATTTTCAACGCAAATTGTTCACCATCTTATATAAAAAATGAAAAAGGTATAAATTAATAGTTTCAATCATTAACATATTTAAACTTTTTTTTCATATGCATAAAGCTCTAAAATTTGAAACATCGTTGGGGGAGAAGATATATTTTGAAGGGACCTCTTAAAATATCAAAGTTGCATCTGTCTGGTCAGAAGTTGTAAGAACACGCCTCTTAAGCCTTGTGATTGTTTTCCTTTGAGATTTTCGGCTCAATTGATATATTGCCCTGATGCAGATAATGACAGAGGAGCTGGTTAAGGAGGTTGAGAATTCAATTGCTGAGTTCAAAAACCACAAACAAGAATACGATGAAGAAAGTGTTAAAGCACAGGTTACAATGGGCCTGGAAAGAACCCACCTTCACTGCCGCCCTCACCTTGGCCGCTCACTGCCGCCAGCCTCAGCTGTTTCCTGCCACCATCGCCGCCATCCACTCCCCCCCCCACAAAATTCCAGGTTTAAAATCGTACACTGACAGACTCTGTTTATCCATATACATAAATAAATATACTGTGCATAATTTTGTTCCTCCTATATTTCTCCTAAATTTGACTTACTTCCCAATTTATAGAATTTACATACACTTACTTACAATTATACCTACTCCCCGACAGGAGAAAATACATCCTTTGCTCGCTGTGCATCTGCACAGCACCTCAGCTTGTGCTTTACTTACTTTGATGCTCACTTTAACCAATTATTTGTATTTTCAGATTGGATTGCAAGGGGAGCACCTCCGTATATATGATACATATAACTTAAATTCTGTAAGCTGTGTATCAACTTCAAACCCTCCTAAACATCAACCCCTAACTTGTTACAAGGTACAGAACTTTATCCACTTATTTATTTTTTTACTTTAAAGATGAGTTTCTGGTTGTAGTTTTTAATACGACTTCATATTCTGGAATCAATAGTTGTACAAGCCACTATCGATACATGTGCAGGCTGTGATTGAATCTCCACCTGGACAAGACCCTATTGGATTTGATATCATGAGCATGGAAAAGGGTTAGCTTGGTTAAATGGAAATGAGAATGGACGGTACTGGCCTAGAAAAGCCTCCAGCGATTCATGTGTTGAGAAATGTGATTATAGAGGCAAGTTCATGCCCCAACAAATGTAATACATGTTGTGGAGAACCTGAGATGGTCAGATCTTGGGCCTACTATACAATATTCAATTATTTATGTGAAGTCCTCTGTGGAAGTTTATATTGTTTTTGCAATCATGTTGCTGTTTGGCTTCGCTTGTTTTGTTGAATTTTAATTTAGGGGAGGTTTTTGTTTATATCTTACAGTAATAGGTGTGCTTCCTTTGGTCTTTGATTCAAGCAAGCAAGTTTTGAGGCAGCTAGGAGACAGTTGAAGAAAGCTTATTTGCTTAGGTATGTCTTGTTAGTTCATCTTCAAGTGAAATCTAATGAGAACTTGTTGTTCTGTTATAATATTCCTGTATTCTTTATTGTTTGGCCTTAGTTAGTGTTTTCCTGCATGAAGGATGATAATGGTAATATTGGTGGTGATAAAGAAAAGTACAGGAAGACGAATGAGATATATGTTATTGGTGAATCCTATAGAAAAAAATTGTTGTGGATGAGAATCCACATACACTTACCTATAATTATTCTTTTTTTTCTTCATGGGCAGTTGTACGTCCTCATTATTGTAAACCACATGTAAAATCTATGGTTAATGATGTTCAATATTTTCTAAGCCTTCAGCATCATCAATTATCTGGGAAAGAGATTTCACATCTCCAGTGTTGCCTCCAATCTTTTTGCTTCTCCATCTTTTAGAATGTTCTCGAGCTCACAGAATATTCTCCATTGTTATTAAATTAAATTCGTAGGTTATTTTTTAAATCCATGTATTTCATATTTGTTTCCGTTGCTTTGCGGATGTTAGAAAATTTCAACTCTAAATAAATTTTATATTGTTTGATTTTGGCTTCCTCAACACTACATACTTGCTTTGTAAATTAAATATAACTAAATTTCTTTGAATGTAATAAGTATTATATAAGAAAACCACGTGCACTTACCTATAATTAATTTTTTTCCTCCATGGGCAGTTGTACACTCTAAATACACCGTGCATCGCACGGTTCAAAAGCTAGTATATATACTAAGTATAAAACAAATCAACAAAATAGTGTATATATACATAAAAGAAAAAAAAAATAATGGTGGGGCCTGAGCCCCCAAGCAGGTCCGTTGTCGTCGGGACATTTTTTATTTATAATTTTGCTAGATATATTTTCAATCATTACTTAATTTATAAATGACATTCTTTAGTATTTTTGTTTTTGTTTTAATTTTAACTCTATTTTACACTAATTTATTATTATTATTATATTCTAATAATGCTATGGACTTTTTGACGAGTCTTTCCACCCCTGACTCTGCTCTTGCATCAGATTAAAGACCGAAGAGACATCTTTGGAAGCCGTTCAGTTCATCATGTACTTCGCGAAGTAACATGGTTGGGAATTGTCTAGCGAAATGTAGTGCATCTCTTGAAAAATTCTATACTATTTTGGCCTTCCCCCAACTTCATACACAGGCCATTAGCGGCAGAGTCTTCTAGCGTGTGGGCTTGAGCTTTTAGCTCATTTTCTCCTTTATGCTTTTTGGACACCTATTTTTGCTACTTTTTTTTCCTTTATTTTATTTTCTATTTGTTATCTGTCTCCGGCTTCCCAAAAAAATAATGTTGAAAATAATCTTCTAACATTGTTCACATAGATATGAATTGGCTAATACAAATCTAATCATGAATTTATAATTCTTATATTATATTATATTATACAACTATATAGTATATATTTATTCAATTAAACGAAGTTAAAAAAATATAGAATATCAAATTAAATCTTTTTAATTTATGTAGGGTTATTATACCTTTAATATTAATTAATAGTTTCGTTAAAAATATAGAATTTATATAGGGTTATATCATTCTCGTGTTTAAATTAATGAAAGGATTTATGAATAAATTATTTTCTAATTTTAACTAATTGATTATGGATTCCAAAATTCAGCTATGGAACATGTTTAAATGATAATATGGTAGAAGATATATATTATTAATTTAAAAAAATTATTCGTCATAAAATCAAATATATAAACCAATTTACATTACATGATTAATTAAAACGTAATTTAAATTGATTTGTGATAAATATTTAATTTAATGGATTATCATACCAAAATTTTCAATTTAATTAAATAATTGTTGTTTTTGTACTTTATAGTGAACTTAAATCAATTTAAAAAATATATAAAAATTATATCCAAAAGGCAAAATATCATAAAAGGAATAATCTATAAAAAAATACATAAATAAATAATATAGTGGGAACATCTCCAAATTTACACTGTTCAGTTTTTTTCTCTGTTTTTGAATTTCGAATAGAGACAACAAACAAACAATAACAAAATCAACATACAATAGATTTCATGATATACAAATAGTTTTGAGTAGTATACAAAGGAGAACGACAAAAACAATTTGTAGAGTATGACTTCATTGCAATACTGCATTACAGCAACATGTAATACTGCAAAGACAATGGAAAAGTATTAGAAACTTATATTTAACATTACGTAAAAAAAAATACATTAATATTATTCACACGCGGAGTAAGAAGAAATAAAATTCTTAAATGAATAGCAAGATGAAGAATATTTTACAACAAAAAAGAGAAAAATTAACCTGCAACAAAAAAAATATTAGCAAAACATTGGTGTGTGAAGAAGAAAACAAAAGACATTGTTTAAATGTAAAATCAAAGTTGAGAAGACATAAAGAAATAAGGAAGAAATAAAGAAAGAAAATGTGAGAGGATAATTTCAACACAACCATGAGATTTGATAAATGAGTGGAGTATTTATAGAGAAATATGAGGGATTTGATAGAGGGATGCAAATATTAGAAGAATGGAATCTGATTTGACGTAATCTTCTAAAAATATATAATCGTACAAATTAATTAAAGATATTATAATATTTTAAAGATTTTGATGAAACACAAATTTACATAAATATTCTAAAGATTTTATAGTTAGTTTTGCACCAACAAAATGATTTTATGATGAACAATTTGCGACCACAATGATTTAAAAAAAACATATTAAATTAATCAAATAATGATTTAATCAAATTATTATTTGATTAATTGAATACAAAATCACCATAAAATCAAATCATGTGATCTCACGATCACATAGTATCCTGTAGAAAATATATTATTAGTGTATTATAGTTATTATTGAATATTAGAATAGATTTAAATGCAAATGATGACATAATGTGACTGATTTTAGATATAATAATTGTATATCTAATTATTTAATTATATATATATTAATTATATAGATATTATATTATATTAATATTAGGTATAGATATAGAGTTGTTGATATTGGCCATGTTTGGCAAATAAGCTAAACGAAATTAGCTTGTTCTATTCATTTTAAGTTAAATTAGCTTATTTCAAAATATAAAATACCTTAAAATAGTGTTCAATCAGCTATTTTTGAAACTGCTACAAATAGCAGCATTTTAGACTTAGCTTATTCTAGACAAAAAATTTGTCTCAAAACTGTCAAACAGCTAATTTTAACTAATTTATCATTCAAATTACTCACATAATCAGTTAACAGCTAACAGCTGATTCCCAAACAAGCCATTATATTAATATTAGATATAGATATAGGGTTGTTGAAAAGATTTAATCAAATCATATCATATAATGTGAGTGATTTTAGATATAATTGTATATATTAATTATTTAATTATATATACTACGTATTATATTAATATTAGATATAGATATATAGATATATACAAATAGATGAATATTAGAATAGATTTAAATGCAAATGATGACATAATGTGACTGATTTTAGATATAATAATTGTATATTTAATTATTTAATTATATATATATTAATTATATAGATATCTATATTATATTAATATTAGATATAGATATAGAGTTGTTGATATTATATTAATATTAGATATAGATATAGGGTTGTTGAAAAGATTTAATCAAATCATATCATATAATGTGAGTGATTTTAGATATAATTGTATATATTAATTATTTAATTATATATACTACGTATTATATTAATTTTAGATATAGATATAGAGTTGTTGAAATTGATGAAAAATAGATGGAGTGGGTGTTGAAAAAAGGGGGTGGGGAAGTGGGGGGAATTTGGACTATATTACTTATATATATATATAATAATATATAGATATATAGATATAGATATATTAATTATTTAATTATATATACTACGTATTATATTAATTTTAGATATAGATATAGAGTTGTTGAAATTGATGAAAAATAGATGGAGTGGGTGTTGAAAAAAGGGGGTGGGGAAGTGGGGGAAATTTGGACTATATTACTTTTATATAGATACTAGCATACCCGCCCACGCAATGCGCGGTAAGCAAATTTATATATATAATTTTAAAATAAGATAAGATTTCAAAAATTCAAATATTGTACTTATTACATAAAATTTGGGTTGGAGACTTAATCATGTGGTAACTCCCCCAACTCCCAACCTTTAGGTTGAGGGGTTCGAATCCCCATCCGGTCCCCTATCCATTTCCTTTGTTCCTTTTGTAATTGTGTGGCATGAGCTCTCACCACCCTTTCCAGACCTTCAATGGCTTCTTTAAAAAAATTTGGTTCATGCTAATTTTCTGACCACATTATTGAGAAAAAAAAATGTGACAAAGTGGTTTAGCAACTTTGTCAATTAAGTTATTTTCCTAATATTGTTGTTTTATTGATTTAGCGGGCGTTTGTTTGTGCATTTTGGGCGGAATTATCTGATTATTGCGTTTGCAAAACGCAAATAATCAGTTAATTCTGTTTTTGTACTAACTTCCAATAATCTATTATTTGCCTTTTGAGGGAATGAAAACGCTATTTTCTTGCAGCCCCACTTTGGTGCTGCAAGAAAATTGCGTGTAGCCAAAAATATATTTTACCATATTGTTGCCTTTTGAGGTAATGAAAAATACAAATCCAAACACTTTTTCATGATTATCTGATTATTGCGATTTGAAACAACATAAGCTCATCCAAACACTTAATTTTCTACAGCATGTTTTGTTACAACAATTATCTGATTATTCTTTTCTAAATGCTGCAACACTTTTTAAAACGCGCATCCAAACATCCTCTTAGCCCATAATGAATTTGATTTTACATTATTTAATTTATATTAATACATTTTTGCCTGATACGAATTATGTAATATATTTGATTTTACATTTTTAAATTTATAATTTTCGAGATATAATTTTAACTCCATTTTATATTTTATATGTTAATTTATTATTATATATTACACTAATAATGCTACTGGACTACTCGACCAATGGCATGCCTCCCGCACCTGGCGAGACGTCTTTGACTGATGTTCAGTTCATCATGTACTTTGCAAGTGTAAAATGGTCGCTGATTGTCTAGCAAAATGTGGTGCATCTTTAGAAGAATTCTACACTACTTGGACATTCCCACAGACTTCACGCACAGGGTGTTAGCGGCGGATTCTTCCGGCGTATGGTTCCCAAGAGCCAAAGTGTTGGCTCTTTTTTTTCCTTTTTGCTTTTGGAGACCTCTTTTTGTTGCTCTTTTTTCCCTTTATTTTCTTTTCAATTTGTTATTTGGCGTCAGCTTCCCACAAAATAATGTTAATAATTTTAGAACATTGTTCACATACATATGGAGTGACTAATGCAAATCTAATCATGAATATATAATTATCATATTATACTTCCTCCATTTTTTTAAGTGTTACACTTTCTTTTTTTGGGTGTTTCATAATAAATGTTACATTACCATATATAAATGCTTTTAAGGGTATAAAACTTCCACTAAAGCACTTTTATTCCTTGCATTGAATCTCGGGTCATTTCCTTATGTTACACTTATTTTGAAATGAAGGGAGTATTATATTATATGTAGGGATGAAAACGGTATGGATATGATCAGATAGTATTGGATACGAATATATATTATCCCACATTTTTTTCTCGGATTCGGATCGAATATAGATATGCCGGATACAAATACATGTCGGATATAGATTTAATTGGATACAGATTATCGGATAATTTTTAATCTTTTTTGAAAATTTGGTAATTATATAGGAGTAATAATTTTATATTTTGTTATAATTATTGATAATTTTTAATTAATAAATAATAATATATTAATATATTCGGATATCCATATTGAAAATCTAGATAATATCCTATCAGTTTTTAGATAAGGTCAGATATTTTTGGATACAAATACGAATGCATATATTAAATTACAGATTCAAATTTGGATGCGACTATTGAAATATTTGGGTGGATAGTTGGATACAGATTCGGATTCGAATATAATCGGATACAGTATCGGATCGGTCTGATATTAACCGTACCCCTTTCACCCCTAATTATAAGTATATATATTATACAAATATATAGTACTATATTTATTCAATTAGACGAAGTTAAAAGATATATATCATAGTAAATCTTTTTAATTTATGTAGTGTTATTATACTGTTTATATTAATTAATAATTTCTTAAAAATATAGGATCAGTATCCATCTTATATATATATATATATCTGTAACGCCCCAAAAATTTAAAACCAAATTTCTGTGACGTCACTGCCGTGTTACCTCTCTTAAACTGTTGGCCAATCAATTTAAGATCAATAACACGTAGCCAAGTAACAGGAAGCCAATGAATCATAATACAAATCCAGAAAGGAAACCTCACATTATAACAGACGTCCGGCTTACAAGCCTTATTCATGCGACATAACAGTCGACATATCAGTCTCATCTCAACCTGTCAGAGATATTAAGTACGCACAAGACAGAACATAATGTACCGATCGGTACCACCAGCAGTACGAGACAAGGTAATAGAGTCATAGCATATTATTCAAGACAAGCACATAAGTCCACAACATGCTAATGCATCCCTAGGTAGATCACTCATCCCCAAACCCCACATCGTGCTCAGGCTCTGCGTCCTCCCCGGGAATATCTATACATGAAAACATAGCAAGGGTCAGTACAAGGTACTGAGCAAGAATAGAAGAATCGGCATAAGGGGAAACAAGAATTAACTTGATTTCCCTAGAAGTATATTTATACATATATGTGGAGATATATTCCGTTTTAAAACATTTGTTAGGCATAACATAAAAATTGAACAATGCGAATAAGTAAACATCACACCGTCCCATACCGGTGCTTCAACCACAGCAAATAAGATGAATGATGGATGATGAGATGAAATGTTATGACCTAAGATGTCTATCTACCCTAAATGCAGCACATAAGCATGTCTAGCGCGCACCTAGGTACCATGGTCGGTATTCCCTCCCATATAAGGGTCCACACCCCTTAATGGTCGAGAGACATACCCACAGTGCCCCCGCCGCGGACACTAACAGCTGAAATCGTGGCTTACGGCAAGCGGGTCAGGCTAAGGGTCATGAGCCCTTTCTAGCCAAATACAGACTAGGATATAAATCCTTTTCAGTCTCAACATATCATCACAGATATTCACATATCATCACAGATATTCACATATCATCACAGATATTCAGATTCAATTCAATCACTCATCTCGAGTGAAGTATTTTCTTTAAAATAAATAGCTTTAAAATCAGACTAGGATATAAATCCTTTTCAGTCTCAACATATCATCACAGATATTCACATATCATCACAGATATTCAGATATCATCACAGATATTCATATTCAATTCAATCACTCATCTCGAGTGAAGTATTTTCTTTAAAATAGATAGTTTTAAAATAGTCTGGGCTCTTTGAAATATACTACTAGTTTATAAATGATAACTTTAAAAATAATAATACTTGAAAATAATAGTTTCTAAAAAGAATAATCCGGGCTCTTTAAAATAGTAGTTTTAAAATATTCCGGGGTGTGCCAAGTCCCACATTTCGGCACCAACACATAATCAGATTCAATTCCACACAATGTCAATACGTAAATTACGTGTCATGACAAAATAAACAACTCATCGCGAGTTAAGTGTCAAGGGTGTGCCAAGCCCCACATATCGGCACCAACACTCACATCAACATAGAAGCGAAACAAGACTCGATCTCAACTAAGGCATAGTAGATCACCGCTAATCGCAACTAGGTTCAAAGATGGTGAGCATAATGATAGTTATGGCATGCTAGAAGCATAAGAAGAACTAAGGAAACACGAAGGACGAAGAACCGGAAAACGAGCGAACGAACCGCGCGGGCAGGGGGGGTGGCGCGCACCCGGCGCGGTTTGTACACAAAAACCGCGCCAACCCCGCGCGGGACTCGTTCGTCGTGACGTTCGATCGCGCGCTGCTCGCGCGCTGTTTGGCTAAAGGGCGCCCCAACTGCGCGCCGACACAACAGAAACGATGGAAATGGCGGTTTCCGGCCATTCCACCGATTATGCCCCCATTTAGGCCTATCTCTACCCTTGCCTGATATGTAGATGAGTCTCCAAGCTCCTCTTCTCAACCTGCAAGCTTCCAATCAACAATTCCAAGCCTATATTGCAAGAATCAAGCTCCAAACATCATAATTCATCCAAGAACATGATTTCTTGATCTTGAAACCATTTGAAGCTTAAAAACTGAAATCAACAACACCAAAATGGTCTCAAGTACTAACCTTAGCTTCCTCAACTGATTTGAAACTCCCAAGCAAGGATTTAACACAAATTCCAAGCCGATCTACAAGAATTTCAACCAAAATCATTTAATCCCGTCACTTGTTTTGCCCTCTTCACAAACCACCTCAAAACTCTTCAAAATCATGAATTACTATGGGGAAATTACTTACCAAAGGTAGTATAATGAAACCCCCAACTGATTTGGGCATAAAATCAAGGTTTTGGGAGGATTTGGCACCAACCCTAGCCTTCCCAAGAATGGTGACGGGAATGAGGGAAGAGAGGGGAAGAGAAGATGAGGAAATGGGTTTCCAACACCCAAAATCTGATTTTTAAGGGTAAGATGGATCCGGGTCGGGTCGGAATGTGGGTTAAAAGAGTTACACCACTTGTCTTGACCACATTGCACCCATTTGAGCACTCGACTCTTATTATCTTGTGAGTTGAACTCACTTATCCCCCCACTTAAATCTTCATTCCCTACAAAATAATCCACATACTAAGTCTTTTGTTAATTAACCATAATTAAATTAATTAATTATGAGTTAATTAAATCGGGGTGTTACAATCTCTCCCCCTTAGGATCATTCGTCCTCGAATGAAAAAGTATGGATTAAGGGCATTACTTCACTGAATTGGAGTCAAATCCAATTCAGGATAACGCCCAGCCATGCTTTCCTCTGTCTCCCAAGTGGCATCCTCTGTGCCATGTCTCGACCAAAGTACCTTCACCATTTTGATCACCTTCTTGTGAAGTACCTTTTCTTTAGTGTCGAGAATCGCCACGGGGTATTCTTCGTATTCTAGGTTGTCATCCAACTCCACCTCATCCGGTTGTATAACCTTGTTAGGATCCGATATAAACTTCCTCAACTGAGAGACGTGGAAAACGTTGTGCACCTTTCCCACCTCAGTTGGCAATTCTAACCGGTAAGCGACCTTCCCAATCTTCTTAGTGATCTCATAGGGGCCTCTAAATCTGGGACTCAGTTTCCCTTTCTTCCCAAATCGTCTCACGCCCCTCATGGGTGACACTCTCAAAAGTACCCAATCTCCAACCTCGAATTCAATGTCTCTCCTGGACAAATCAGCATAACTCTTTTGACGATTCTGAGCTTCCTTCATTCTGTCTCTGACCACTCTCACCACTTCAGTGGTCTGTTCAATGGTTTCAGGACCCATCACCACTCGCTCTGAAGGATCACTCCAACACAAGGGTGTCCTGCACTTTCTTCCGTATAAGGCCTCGAAAGGCGCCATACGAATACTCGTGTGATAGCTATTGTTGTAGGAGAACTCCACCAAATGTAGATGTTCCTCCCACGATCCTTGAAAATCTATCACACGCGCCCTCAACATATCCTCCATGGTTCTAATGGTCCTTTCGGTCTGTCCATCAGTCTGAGGGTGCCACGCAGTACTCATACTGATCTGTGTCCCAAAGACTGTCTGCAATTCCTTCCAGAACCTTGACAGGAATCTGGAATCTCTGTCGGAATTGATTTCTCGAGGAATACCAAAACGTCTAAGCACATGTTGGATGTAAGCGCCAGTGAACTGTTGCATGCTCCAGTTCAATCTCATTGGTATAAACACAACACTCTTGGTTAGTCGGTACACAACTACCCTAAATAGTATCAAAACTGCTCCGTGTCCTGGGTAGCCCGGTGACAAAGTCCATAGCAATGGATTCCCATTTCCAAGTAGGAACATCCAATGGTTGTAATAAGCCTGAAGGTCTCATGTGCTCGGCTTTCACCTTCTGGCAAGTGGAACACCTAGACACAAATTCTGCCACTTTCTTCTTCATGCCTTTCCACCAATAGTTTTGCCTCAAATCCTTGTACATCTTTACTGCTCCTGGATGTACGGAGTAAGGTGTGCAATGTGCTTCCTCCATAATTTTTCCTTTCAGCGCTTGATCTTTCGGAGGCACACACCAACGGTCCCCAAACTTGATCATATCCTTGCTATCAATCACAAAGCCTTCCGCTTTACCCTTACGAATCTGAGCTTTCAAATGCATCATCTCTTGACTTACAGCTTGACTTAGTCTGAGTTCCTCGAGTAATGATGGCTCCACTGTCATAGCATTCAACCTCGCTATCGTGTCGTAAGGAACAACCACAATACCTTCCTTGCCTAACTCTTGCCTTAACTTCCAAGGGAGAGTAATTGAATTCAGTACATGTCCTTTACTACTTAGTGCATCCGCCACCCGGTTGGCTTTCCCTTCTATGTACTGGATACTCGTGTCGTAGTCCTGCAAAAACTCTAACCACCTTCTTTGCCTACCGCTCATCTTATCTGCAGTGTAGAGACATTTAAGGTTCTTATGATCCGAATAGATTTGACACTTGGCTCCGTAAAGATAATGCCTCCAAATTTTTAATGCATGCACGACCGCTGCCATCTCCAGGTCGTGAGTCGGGTAATTCAGCTCGTGAGGCTTTAATTGCCTAGATGCATACGCAATCACCTTGCCATACTGCATAAGCACACACCCAAGTCCTCGATAATATGCATCTGTGTCTACCTCATATTCCCCCGATTCATCAGGTAACACTAAGGCCGGAGCCTCTGTCACCTTCTTCTTCGGTAAAGGAAATCCTTGGTATCCCGCAGTCTAATCTGGCTTGGTACTTAGACAGCCAATCCATTCCCAAAATCACGTCAAAATCGGCCAAATCTAGCACCACTAGATTCGCTCTGAACTCTCACTCTTTGATGATTATCTGTGCATCGGGTTTAATCCACTGGCTCCGTATGAGGTCTCCTGAAGGTAGCTAACAGGGAGTTGATAAGCCTCCAGTGGTCCCATATCATTATTAGTTACGAATTCCGATGATATAAACGAGCATGATGCACCAGAATCATATAAGGCGTAAGCAGGCACATTATTAACTAGTATAGTACCTACGCATTTAATAACATAAGGCACTACCTGGGGTACTTGTTACAGATGGTTAAGTCGATCAAGATTGAAATTGAACAATGGGCAACTTACCAGTCATGACATCATCTCGCCCATCTAGCTCAGCCCGCTCAATCACATTGAGACGGCCCCCACGGTCCCCCTGGTGTCCACGACCTCTGTCTGCACCTCGTCCACGCGACGCATTCCCACCAGACGCATCTGAAGTAGATCCTCCTACTCGACCTACCAACTGTGGGCACTGTGGCCTCAAATGTCCTGGCTGTCCGCAATTCCAGCAGTGGGGTCCGCTTCTATACGGTGGCCGTGCATAAGTCCGAGGCCTAGAGGTCTCTCCACCGCTTCTCGGCCTCGTCTGCCTATGATGGGGTCTAATCGGCCCCCCTGACTCCCTGCGACGAGCGGCCCTCACGCGCTGCATATAAGCACGAGCTCTTTCAATGCATAAAGCCTGATCATATGCTGAAGCTAAGCAGGCGTGTTGGTTGCTAAACCCAGTCCGGATCTCAGCCTTCAATCCATCCACAAACCTCGAAACCTTATCTTCCTCATCAGCAACTAGCATTGGTACGTATGACATGAGTTCCACAAAACGACCATAGTATTCAGACACTGTCATATTTCCTGCTTGCTCTAGGTTGAGAAATTCCCTCTTTTTAACATTCATCATCTGTGTAGTGAAAAAGTGGGATCTCAAGGCATGACAGAAAACTTCCCATGAGAAGTTGGGTCTCGCCATAAGCTCACTCTTACGCGACCTCCACCAATGGAGAGCTGGTCCAGTAAGATACTGCCGTCCCACCCTGACCTTCCAATTCTCTGGGCAGTCTATATTCTCGAAGATCTCCTCCATATGATAAATCCAAACAGTCAGAGCAACCGGGTCTACTCCTCCACTAAAGACCGACGGTTGATAATGCCTTGCTAGATGCACGTAATCCACGGGTCTGGGTGGTGGTTGTGCAGGTTGATTCGCCTGCCCCTGATACATCCCATACATAGCACTAAACATATATTGCATAAACTGGGGGTCAAATGGCATCTGTACAGGTGGCGGCGGTGGTGGAGGCACTGGTTCGTCCTCATAGTTCCAGTCATCCTCCACCTCTACAGGTTCCTCAATTGGAACATCTTCCACGTGATCATTGCCAAATCCACCATTCTCATGGTACTGTCCATGACCCCCAAAAGCTGGCCCCTGATTCCTACGAGGCCTTCCCCTTCTCCTGGGCTCTCCATCCCGGCGCGGCGGCATCCTATGTTCGTAACGTAACGAGATATTCAGTAACACTCGGTAAATAAGAATAATTCTTTACCGAACATCGATTATTAAGTATAGATTTCCCGGAATATCCCCAAGGATTGATCCTGGTTTGATTCACAAACCACAATCCACCACTATAGGGCACGCAGATAACCAAAAACAATGCAATCTACAAGAATATAAGCAGAATCAGATGCAATTCCTACACTATATGCTTTCCCCCACACATCTCACCACATGCTTGTGTTAGAATTCTAAGCACATACGAGCAGACATGGCTCTGATACCAACCTGTAACGCCCCAAAAATTTAAAACCAAATTTCTGTGACGTCACTGCCGTGTTACCTCTCTTAAACTGTTGGCCAATCAATTTAAGATCAATAACACGTAGCCAAGTAACAGGAAGCCAATGAATCATAATACAAATCCAGAAAGGAAACCTCACATTATAACAGACGTCCGGCTTACAAGCCTTATTCATGCGACATAACAGTCGACATATCAGTCTCATCTCAACCTGTCAGAGATATTAAGTACGCACAAGACAGAACATAATGTACCGATCGGTACCACCAGCAGTACGAGACAAGGTAATAGAGTCATAGCATATTATTCAAGACAAGCACATAAGTCCACAACATGCTAATGCATCCCTAGGTAGATCACTCATCCCCAAACCCCACATCGTGCTCAGGCTCTGCGTCCTCCCCGGGAATATCTATACATGAAAACATAGCAAGGGTCAGTACAAGGTACTGAGCAAGAATAGAAGAATCGGCATAAGGGGAAACAAGAATTAACTTGATTTCCCTAGAAGTATATTTATACATATATGTGGAGATATATTCCGTTTTAAAACATTTGTTAGGCATAACATAAAAATTGAACAATGCGAATAAGTAAACATCACACCGTCCCATACCGGTGCTTCAACCACAGCAAATAAGATGAATGATGGATGATGAGATGAAATGTTATGACCTAAGATGTCTATCTACCCTAAATGCAGCACATAAGCATGTCTAGCGCGCACCTAGGTACCATGGTCGGTATTCCCTCCCATATAAGGGTCCACACCCCTTAATGGTCGAGAGACATACCCACAGTGCCCCCGCCGCGGACACTAACAGCTGAAATCGTGGCTTACGGCAAGCGGGTCAGGCTAAGGGTCATGAGCCCTTTCTAGCCAAATACAGACTAGGATATAAATCCTTTTCAGTCTCAACATATCATCACAGATATTCACATATCATCACAGATATTCACATATCATCACAGATATTCAGATTCAATTCAATCACTCATCTCGAGTGAAGTATTTTCTTTAAAATAAATAGCTTTAAAATCAGACTAGGATATAAATCCTTTTCAGTCTCAACATATCATCACAGATATTCACATATCATCACAGATATTCAGATATCATCACAGATATTCAGATTCAATTCAATCACTCATCTCGAGTGAAGTATTTTCTTTAAAATAGATAGTTTTAAAATAGTCTGGGCTCTTTGAAATATACTACTAGTTTATAAATGATAACTTTAAAAATAATAATACTTGAAAATAATAGTTTCTAAAAAGAATAATCCGGGCTCTTTAAAATAGTAGTTTTAAAATATTCCGGGGTGTGCCAAGTCCCACATTTCGGCACCAACACATAATCAGATTCAATTCCACACAATGTCAATACGTAAATTACGTGTCATGACAAAATAAACAACTCATCGCGAGTTAAGTGTCAAGGGTGTGCCAAGCCCCACATATCGGCACCAACACTCACATCAACATAGAAGCGAAACAAGACTCGATCTCAACTAAGGCATAGTAGATCACCGCTAATCGCAACTAGGTTCAAAGATGGTGAGCATAATGATAGTTATGGCATGCTAGAAGCATAAGAAGAACTAAGGAAACACGAAGGACGAAGAACCGGAAAACGAGCGAACGAACCGCGCGGGCAGGGGGGGTGGCGCGCACCCGGCGCGGTTTGTACACAAAAACCGCGCCAACCCCGCGCGGGACTCGTTCGTCGTGACGTTCGATCGCGCGCTGCTCGCGCGCTGTTTGGCTAAAGGGCGCCCCAACTGTGCGCCGACACAACAGAAACGATGGAAATGGCGGTTTCCGGCCATTCCACCGATTATGCCCCCATTTAGGCCTATCTCTACCCTTGCCTGATATGTAGATGAGTCTCCAAGCTCCTCTTCTCAACCTGCAAGCTTCCAATCAACAATTCCAAGCCTATATTGCAAGAATCAAGCTCCAAACATCATAATTCATCCAAGAACATGATTTCTTGATCTTGAAACCATTTGAAGCTTAAAAACTGAAATCAACAACACCAAAATGGTCTCAAGTACTAACCTTAGCTTCCTCAACTGATTTGAAACTCCCAAGCAAGGATTTAACACAAATTCCAAGCCGATCTACAAGAATTTCAACCAAAATCATTTAATCCCGTCACTTGTTTTGCCCTCTTCACAAACCACCTCAAAACTCTTCAAAATCATGAATTACTATGGGGAAATTACTTACCAAAGGTAGTATAATGAAACCCCCAACTGATTTGGGCATAAAATCAAGGTTTTGGGAGGATTTGGCACCAACCCTAGCCTTCCCAAGAATGGTGACGGGAATGAGGGAAGAGAGGGGAAGAGAAGATGAGGAAATGGGTTTCCAACACCCAAAATCTGATTTTTAAGGGTAAGATGGATCCGGGTCGGGTCGGAATGTGGGTTAAAAGAGTTACACCACTTGTCTTGACCACATTGCACCCATTTGAGCACTCGACTCTTATTATCTTGTGAGTTGAACTCACTTATCCCCCCACTTAAATCTTCATTCCCTACAAAATAATCCACATACTAAGTCTTTTGTTAATTAACCATAATTAAATTAATTAATTATGAGTTAATTAAATCGGGGTGTTACAATATCAACCATTCAAAATTAGATTGAGATCTTCTAAAATAATAACAAATCACTATGCTAAATAAAAAGTTGGGAAAAATAAACAACTAATTTAAATCATTCCCTATCCAATTTATTAGATTATTCCGAATTTTTCCGAATTCAATTAAATAATGATTGTTTTCTACTTTATAGTGAACTTAAATAAATTAAAAAATATGTAAAAAAATGTATCCAAAAGGAAAGATGTCAAAAAGGGAATGATCTATTAACAAAATGGAAAAATACATCAATAAAAAATAAAGTGGAAATATCTCCAAATTTATTCTCTTCAGTTTTTTTTTTAAAAATTTTGAATAAAGACAAAAAAAATACAAACAATAAAAAATCAACATAAAATAGATTCATGATATACAAAGATTTTGAGTAGTATACAAAGGAGAATCATAAAAATAATTTGTAGAGTATGACTTAATTGCAATCTTGAATTACAACATGTAATACTGTAAAAGTCATTGGAAAACCATTAGAAATATATATATTTAATAGTACATAAGAAAAAGCAAAAAAAACCCACTAATATTCACGTTTGAGTAAAAAAAAAATCTTACATGAATAGCAAGACGAAGAATATATTGTAATCTGAGAAAAATTAACATGCAACAAAAGAAATATATGAAAATATTGGGGTGTGAAACATTGTAATACATGATAAGAAGAAACAAAAGACATTGTTTTAAATATAAAATCAATGTTGAGAAGACATAAACAAAGAATGAAGAAATAAAATGTGAGGTGATGAGAATTTGAAGACAACCATGATATTAGATAAATGAATGGAATATTAATAGAGAAATATGAGGAGGTTTGATGGAGATATATATGCAAATATTGGATGAATAGAATCAAATTTGACGTGATCTTCTAAAAATATATAATAGTTTAAATTAGTTAAAGATATTATAATATTTTATTAAGAATTTGTTAGGATATTGATGAATATTGATAAAAGAATTATATTAAACGTATTTTAATTAATATTGAATATTAATATATATTTATGGATATTTCAATATATAATATTAAAATTTTAGGATTAAACATTGTTGGATGAATTAAATGTGATTGTTGAAAAAAGGGGGTGGGGAAGTGGGGGGAAACTTGACTATATTACTTTTATATATATATATAGATAGATATAGATATAGATATAGATATATAGATATAGATATATAGATATAGATAGATTACAGTATTATTATTATTTTATGTAGAAGTAATTATTAATTTGATCTTATACATGTTTTTAAATATTTATAAGTTTTTTTCCGTATTAAATAGTTGTGGTTGACGACTTGGCAAAGTACACAAATTCATGTCTTCCAACTCTATGATTACATCCGGACATATTAAGATGTATTTTAACTTAATTTTGAAAGAGACTTAATCAGACTTCTAAAAAGATTAAAAACTGGCTTATTTAAGTAAATAAGCTAGACTTAGGCCTATAAGACAGGCCTATCAAAGGTAATAGGCCAAGCTCATGCCTTAAAAAATCGATGCAGACCTAGGTCGTTAAGCATAAGTCTAGCCCGGCCTAGCCTATGTCTACTCTAAAATGGATCTGACTCAGAACTGATTCAAAACCTAAAAATATAGATCTGAATCGTGTTAAATGGATTGGGTCCGGTGGATTGGGTCCGGGTCGATCAGGCCCAATTGCAACCCCTACTATATCTTTATTAATTAATTTTCATATAATATTCTCACAATTACATATAAAAATATATATATATTCTAGTCAAGTTATATAGTTAGATTCAATTATTTGTATGATTTTATAATATATAGTATTTTATATAATTTGTTTTATATATTTTAATATATTAATTATTAAATAAATGAATTGAACTGCTGTCTAGAACTTTTAAAACATAAATAATGGGATAAAAATTATATATATTTTATATATTTTCATTTATATACATTTTGAAATACCAATCATTAAATAAGTATACTGAATAATAACGTGCACAAATGAGAGTGAACATACAATGGAAAACTGACGGAGTAACTTAAAACAAATACTCCATCCGTAATTTTAATTTCCATACAAATTTTGAGAAATGAGGAAAAAAAATTCATTTATAGCGGTTCTAATTATTTGTTAATTAAATTAACTTAATTATTAATTTTATTTATTAACAAAAAGGAAAAAAAACACCACAGGTGCACAAGCACAAACAAAAAATAATGGAGCACTAACAGTTAAATTTTTTTTAATCACAAAGTATAAGACAAGTCCAAACATAATTACATATTAATCAAAATAATAAAAAAGTGTTGAAAATTATTATAAAACTATTTTTTTTTCTTGAACAACCTATACATGCTAGGAAATGAGTTAAAAAACTTGATCCAAGTCTTCATCCCCATTATAAAACTATTGTTTGTTTTTTTGAACCATTATAAAAATATTGTTAACATGCTTAAAGGAACAAAAATACTAGAAAATGGTATAATGATAAATTTTAGTACTCACATATTTATAAAGAAATTTAAAATAGAAACTTAATGGAGATAAGAAACGTAGGAGACTAGGAGAATAAGTTTCATAACGGAGAACTTGTCTATATAATTTTTCCTTTAATAAAAATAAATAATAAATCTAGAAAACTGAAATTAAGTTAAAAAAATACACCCTTTTTTATTTATATTTGCTCCACTTCTTTATTTCACATACTTCAATACACATTTTTAATGATTAATATATTAAATTATATACAAACAAAAATTATAAAAATATAATATTTTAAAATTATGTGATTAGACGAATTTAATAATATCTCACTTGACTATATTTTATTTTATACTATAAGTATGTTTAAAACTCGAATCGAAACTACTCAAGGAATAGTATGAAGAACTATTTAAACGACAAACAAATAACAAAATGGAGGAAGTATTAAGAGGATGTTTCATACTGTTTAAACGACAAACAAATAACAAAATGGAGGAAGTATTAAGAGGATATTTGTTTCCACATTTTGAATTAGATTATTTGATTATTATATTTAGAAAATGCAAATAATTAGGTTATAGTGTTTGGTTGAAATAAGTTGATAATAAATTAACCGGAATTTGACACAAACTTACTGCAGTTTTCCTACAGCAACCAAAGGGAGCGGTAAGGAAAATAATTTTTTTTTTTTGGGTAAGGAAAATAAGTTTTGAGAGTATAAATACTTTTCCTAAAATATCCCTTAAAATAGCACAATTCCTCAATCGCGTATCTTCCATTTTTCTTCGCTGGTGACCATTGCCCATTAGTAGCAGCAACTTCGCCATCATATCTGTTGCCCATCCACCAAGCGACCGTCCATGTCTCTGCTCTCCGTCACACCGCTTGCGCCTTCCGCCACCAGTAGTTTGTTCACTTCAAATCCAAAGCCCGAGTCTATCTAAAATTTCCTGTCGTAGCTCATCGCGAGCCACCATGCTCTGCTGTTGTAATTGGTCCAACATCTTCACTGCACACTTTAATTTTTATATTTGAATAGGCCAGATAACGGTGTTGAGTCATGTGTTTTGTTGGAAGTTCAAAACCGATGATTAAACTTAGGATGTAGAACCTCTTCTAGTACTGTCTGTGTCGTCCTATGCTATGGAAAGAAGTGTAATACCCGAGAATTTTAAAACATAAAATAAATACAATAAATAAATAAGTAAAATAAATAAATAAATACAATAAATAAATAAATACAATAAATAAATAAACAAAGGTAAGTAAATGAGAAATGAAATTTAACTTAAAAAGGAAGTGAAGGAATTTAATTAAATAAAAGGAATTAAATAAAGATAAATAAATTGTTACACGTGTACCCGATACCAATGGACTCGAAAACTCGAGTCCAAACATAAATTTAGATCCGAGGGAAATGACGATACGGAATAGGAACCCGAAGATGGCCCGGAAATCGGAATCCGAGAGCATAGAGGGATAGAAGTCCGAAAGAGAGGAGGAAAGGCACGACGGATCGCACGACCCGCCCGGACCGAAGTCCAGGCGTAGGCCGCGCGGTGAAAGGCCAAACGGCGCGCCACGACCGCGCCAACGGACATATTCGCCGGTTGCGAGATTCACTCGCCCGAATCCGGATTTTTCGGCTTCGGTTGCATTCCTTTCGGCTCAAGACTCTTAGAGGCAGACCTTGGACGTCCCCTAGGTCCCTTACCTCTATAAATAAACATCCTAATTGATTCTGAATCCCTTTTCAAACTTTCCATACTTTCTATACTTCAAACCCTAGATCCGGAAGTCGTCGGAGGCACCAAAACCGAGCAAGAGACTGTCACGGACGAAATTTGGGATGCCAACGTCGTGGTAAGTTCTGGTCCATTCAATCTTTTACGATCTCAATCCAAAAAGGGATTCTAACTTAGTTTCTTTCCTCTCTACACCCTGAATCGGATCTAGAACGAAGAACCCGACGAACCGAGGAGATAAACGGTGGACTGGAAGCCACGCCTCCGAAATCGACGTTCCCGGACGACTGGAAATCTGTAAGTTGACACTTACATGGTTTTGGGAGTAATTAAAACACTTAAATCCAAATGCTTAATCAAGAATTTCGAAAATCTGTCAACGTGAGATTTTTACCGGCGCAGCGACTTTGTACGATTTTTCTGAAACCTTAAAGTCTCCAAACAAGAAAACTTAAAACACGAAAAACATTCCTAAGGCTTAGAACTATCTCCTGTAAAATTTTTGGAATTTTTCGTGATGATTTGATATCTGAAATCAACCCGGAACCGAACTGCTTAAATTTGAATCTTGAATTTCTTGACAGAACTGAGGTCTGAACTTGATGACATTTTTATCAAGGGTTCTATGCCGATTTAGATCTTTAGCCGAACATAAAAGTTGTAAATAATTGTCTTAAGAAAGTCTCTGTAAAATTTCGTTAAATTTGGAGTTGATTTGTTATGGTAGATCTGGAAAATCTTGAAACTGCTGTACATGAAATTCGGACAGATTAATGTTACTATGAAAATTGATGTTTTTGACCGTTTTGTATCTCGGATTGAAAAAGTTAAAACACAAAAGTTGTTCATCTCGGTGTTTCCAAGTCATTGGTAAATTTTCAGAATTTTTGGACTTAAACCTGATTTTAGAGTAATTTTAGAGTAAACAACGGTTTACCGGAGTGAAATCTTGAAATCTTGTTGAAACTATGGAATTAGCCTTTAGGGTTGAAACGAGTCGAAATCTCTTTTTAAATAAATTAAGTGAAATCAGAATTTTTGAAATAAATCCCCTTACAAACTTGATAAATTAAAATTAGGGGTGAGTGCTCTGCAGGGTGCCCCCTAACTGCTTCACTTCGTGCCTTTATGGACGATGGTGACCCCGCACGAAAATTGAGATATGATATTGCCAAAACGGCATGAGATATATGGCCTACACTCTCGAGAATGTCCACATGGATTTCCCGAGGCTCCAGAGTGGTACTGGGTATGGCAGATACGGCCGCGGCCGCCGGCTTCCGGCTAAACTTGTCGAGATTGCGATGCAATCGTGAAATATTTGAAATTACTAAATCGGGGATGTAATGGAGAATTTAAATTAAATTAAATTATTTATCGTTGTCCAATTTAATTATTTAAATGCTTTATTTAAATTGGTTATGGTCTCTATTTTAAATGATGTGAAATGTAGCGTTAAATAGGGCCATGAATTAAATTACGCGATTGAATGATTAGTTAAATTAAACTGAGTTGCTTATGATATGTTATTATCATGTTTTTATGTAAATATTATATTAATGGCTTTTAAACCCTACGACCATGCATGTGTTAACTTACTCAGCAAGTTGTGCTGACCAAACCGTTTATTTTTCCTTTTCCTTACAGAGTATGTGGAATGAACATGAACACGTTCATGCATGGGGGAATTATATTTTGCGAAACTTTATTTTTAAATTCTTGCGTTAGACTATAGAATAAACAGGCCTGTTTAACCCGTGTTTTGACCATGTCGGTCCTATTTACATTTTCGCTGCAATATTATACTTAAATATTATTTCCGCTGCATTATGATATTATTATTTTCGAAATTATATTGTATGGGCTGTTTGCAAATGTTTTTAATATTTTCAACACTGAAATACCTAGCCTTGCATCTCTTTAGTAAGTCGGAGAAACCGTGTCTTGCTAGGGAGGTCTGGCGGTGACATCCCGACCTGGGTGACCAAAAACCGGGGTGTTACAAGAAGACCGAAGAACTAGAAGCCATATAAGCCCAACGGCTCTTTTCAGAAATGGGAGTAGGTACACTAACATGTTTCTTGCAGGAAAACTCTACCATTTCAGGAATAGAGCTGGTACTCTTAACCTTGCAAAATCCCAACGGCTATTTCCCTAATTGGAAAATTATTCAAATCTGCCTGTGGGATCCTTGGTTTAAGAGAAGGGTTTTGAAGATTGAAGAGTAGAGTTACAACGATCAATTCCTAACGTTCAAAACACTCTCAAGAGCTCCAAGGCTTTAGTGTGAAAAAACCTTTTCTGATAAGCAACCTCTTGTGCATCGATTCGATCTGCTGCTGCGGAATCAGAGTGCCCTTGGACGCGATTTTGCGAAGCTGTGTTTATCATTCTTTAAGTGAGTCGACTCTCATTTAAAGGGAAGCAGTCCAAGGCACCTTGTGGATTTATCTGGCAAACGATAGTTCATTGCGTTGAAGGAAGTGTTTAACAGAGGTCTTCAAGGGGAACTCAAGGTGGGAAGCTTTGAGGGGTTGCCATAGGTGGAGATACCTAGTCAGAATCTGGGATGGTTCTTGATGAACCAACCAACCTCTAGGACGATTGGAGTGAAAGCACTGTCCATGTCTTACTTATGTGTATGGTTGTGAACCATGTTTGAAACACATAGTAAAAAACTCTCCTGGATTGGTATCCCCCAGATGTTGGCCGAAGGCCGAACTGGGTCAACAACCCCTTGTGTCTCTCTTACTCTTTATGCTTGTTGATTGTTCATTATATTCCGCTGTGCATGTTTATCGGTTTACTCTGGTTTGTTTGATTTGGGTGTTCACTGTGTTAGATTGAACCTTTTCATTGAACCCTGCATAAAGAGTACATCTTGTGTATGCTGGGAACCTAACAAGTGGTATCAGAGTCACACTCTTCCGAGAGAGATCCCTACTACAAGATGAGTCAAAGGTGGAACTACACTCAGCCTCCCATGTTGGATGGCACCAACTTTGCCTTCTGGAAAAACAAGATGAGAACCTTCCTCATGTCCATTGATGACTTGGACTGGAACGCTGTTAATGTCAAATAAGTGGCACCTAGTATTACTGTGGATGGCACCTCCAAGCTGAAAGACATCAATGATTGTAGTGTTAAGGAGAAGTCTCTGTCTAACATCAACTCCAAAGCCTTGCATGCTCTTTTTAGTGCTGTAACTGATGATCAATATTTCCTTATTTCCAACTGTACTACTGCCTTCGAAGCATGGGAAATACTGGTAAACTCTCATGAAGGTTCAGCCTCTGTAAGAACTTCTAAACTCATTTCTCTTGATGCTCAATTTCATAAATTATGTATGGATGAGAATGAGTCTGTCAACAGCTTCTTTGGTAGAGTCCGTACCTTAACCAACCAAGCTCGACAACTTGGTAAGACCTACTCCACCCAGGAGATAGCCACTAAAATTGTAGGTACTTTACCTGAGAGATTCAATGCCAAGATTGCAGCCCTGGAGCTACAAGACAACTATGCTACCGTAGGTGTTGATGAATTAATGGGAATTCTGCAATCTTGAGAGATGAACCACTGTAAGAAGTTCACTGGCCAATCCGTGGCTTTCAAAGCAGAGTCCAAATCTCAGACTGAACCTTCTGCTGAGGATTCAAATTTCGAGTCTGATGATGAGGACCTAGCCTTACTTTCCAAACGAGTAGCTCGTATTCTCATAGATAAAAGATCCAAGCAGTTTGGAAACAAAAATGGAGAGAGCTCCACCAGTAAGAAGCTTGAAAAATGAAGAGGAGACAAATATGTTAAGAAGGCACCCCAGGAATCCCCAGATCCAAAAGGCCCTCAGTGTTTCGAGTGCAAAGGTTATGGTCATGTTTGAGCGGAATGTGCCAACCTTAAGAACAAATCCTCTGGTCACAAGAAGTCTTACTATGTCACTCTTAGTGACCATGAAGAATCCAGTTCGAATGATAGTGGAGATGAAGTGGGGGTTGCTCTTGTTTGCCCTTGGGATGAAGAAACCGAATCTGAGTCTGATACAGGTAATTCCTCTTCCAGTGTCAATCCTATTTCTACTAATGATGTTGCTTCTTCCTCCTACAGGGATGACAGTCATAGGATCAAAGTTCTAAGCAACATGTATGATGAGTCCAACTTCAGACATGAACAGACACTAGGAGAACTAGAGGGTGCACTGCTCGATCTAAGGATAAACAGACAAGAGATTGCATATCTCAATAATGAGCTTGATGAACTGACAGCCATGTACTACCTCCAAGGTGAAGAAGCAAGAGAGTATTTTCGAGAGCTCAACAAATACAAGGATGAATACTTTGCTCAGTGGACAGAACTTAGAAATGCTGAAAACAGAGAGATGAGCTTGAGTACCTAGCTGCTCATTTGGAACCCACGAATATGGACTACTGTATCATGGTGGATGAGTTATCAGTTCAAGTAACTGAACTTACTACTGCTAATAGAGACTTAACTAGTCAAGTCTCTGATCTTACCATTCAGAGGGACGACTTTCAACATGAAGTGATCAACTTGACTGAACAACTTGCAGACTTGAAGGTTGTCAATGGTGCCCTCATCGAACAAGTCACAGTCCTCAATGACAGTAAAGGAGAACTTGAAGAATCGGTGGCCGGGCTATCTGCTCAAGTCCATGAGCTCACCTCAAAAGTCACCAAATCTGAAGACCTAGCCATGAGGCTGAATAAAGGAAAAGACGTTCTTGAGGAAATCCTTTCGGCTTCAAATGCTCATGGTGATAGAAGAGGAATTGGCTTTGTCAAAGGATGCAACACCACATCCCAAAGAATCTTTGTCAGAGAAGGCTGCAGCTCTTCTAGTAATTCTGGTGAAAGCTCAGGCGAGTCTATCAAAACTGGAAAAGAAACCAAGAGTAAGAAACTCATAAGGAAGTCTCCACCCACTGTACCACTGGAATGTGCCTATTGCAGGACTTATGGCCACAAGACTGAATCCTGTCGACTACTTGCTAGAGATGCTATTTCAGGGAGACCTATGATCTGGCCCAGTGAAGATATCAAGAGGAAGGTGTCCAGGAAGGAATAGAGAATCAAAAGCAACCTGTTGTGCAGCATGGCATTTCATTCTACCTCTAAGAGTGGGAAGAAAACTTGTTGGTACTTCGACAGTGGTTGTTCTAGGCACATGACAGGGAACAAGGAACTCCTGAGTGACTACCATGAAATTGATGGAGGATTATTATCTTCGGAGATGGGAAGAAAGGAAAGGTGGTCGGACAAGGCTCCATTGCTGATGATGGATTCTTTGCTCTCAAGACTGTCTATCATGTAGAAGGACTGTGTGCTAATCTCATAAGCATCAGTCATCTATGTGACAACAAACTGAAGGTCCTCTTCGATGAAGACAGCTGTGAAGTGCTCAACTCCAACTATGAGTGCATCATCAAAGGTCTCAGGGAACACTTGGGAAAATTCCAAGAGAAGAGTGAAGAAGGAGTCTTTGTGGGATATTCCTCTACCAGCAAGGCCTATAGAGTTTATTTACCCTCCTCCAGGAAAGTGATTGAGTCAGCAAATGTTGCTATTGAGGACAAGCTAAGCGTGCTTTCGGAAGCACTGCCAGATGATGTTGCTAAGGAAGCTGTCAACCTAAGTTCTGATTCTTCTGACATATCTACCTCAGAAAAGGGAGATCAAAGTTCAGTTCAATCGATGGAATTGAATTCACCTCAGTCTTGTCAACCCTCAGTCAAGAAAGTTCACAGGAATCATGATGAAGATGATATAATAGGGGATATCAATGAAGGGAGAAGGACCAGAGCTAAAAAGAAGATTGACTATAAGGAACTTGCAGTTTACATTGCTTTACATCCAGGATTGAGCCAAGCAAAGTTGAAGAAGCTCTCTCTGAAGAACACTGGGCTGCTTCTATGCAAGAAGAGCTTCAACAATTCTCCAGGAATCATGTATGGGATTGAAACTTTTGACAAATTTCCCACACGAGTATTTTCTAAAAATAGAAAATGAATTAGATAATCCCGGTTTAGATTTTTATTTAATGAAACCACTTTATGAAGGCGGAGTTGGGATTAGGGATATATTTATAGGTTGTCACGTTTTTATTTTACTCGTGTTAAGAAATTGTGCCCCCGAAAGCGCACGGAGTCAAAAACTGCAGTAATTTATAGTAAGACCGGATCGTTCACTGGAGGATGTGCGATAGAAGCAGGTCCCACGTCATTTTACTAGATTTTCCACTCGTATTGCTCAAATCAGTTTTGAAGTTGGACTAACAACTACATGACTGAATTTAATCTAATCTATAAAAGCAGTAAGTTTAATTTACAAAGCACATATAAATTAAATCTAGAAAGCAGACAAAATCATCTGATGAAAGCGGTAAAGATTATGCTATGAAAACAGTAAATCTACGCTATACTGACTATGAAGCAGAATCATAATGATGACAGAAAGGACAGGGAGAGAAGAATAAAGAGTGGACAAGATTATGATAAAGCATATTTAAACTTCCATTTTTATACACAGATCTTTGTTTGGGATAATCCTATCAGATAGCTAGTTCTCACGTTCTCAGTACTATGTTCCCTTTTTACAGACAGGTACTTACAGTATGAGTTTACATGTTCTTAAGACCACAAATTCTAAGATACCATAGATTCATAACTGCCCCGTCCAGGGTATGTTATTTCATCTATGGTGGACAAGCAACACCTGACAAATTATTAGTTGAAGTGCCAAGTACTGCTATCATTCTCCCATGTCACACCCAAAGTCTAAGAATAAGCCTGAACTATCCCTTAACTCTCAGTCCTAGTAGCAGTTAGAAGATCTAACGACACATCCGTGTGACCTCTATAAAAGCGTTTAAAAGAAAGCAATAAAGAAAGCATTTAAAATCCTATCACTCGGAAGTTTCAAAAGCTTCGTACTGGTAGTAAAAGAAAGCCTCCAATCGGGATGACCGGATGTGGATCAAGAATTCCTAGATCTCGATGAACCACTCGCAATGTTCACGTCCTTCCAGGTGAATATGAGACACAAACTAATGAAACGAATAATAAATTAGTTCGTACCGGATGCACTCACTCAGGACTCAAAGATAGGCTTTGGCAGAAGAGGACAGCAGTTGAGAGAAACTCAACCCTATCTTAGAAAGTAACCAAGGCCTATGTATTGTTCCTCTAGAATTATCTAACACACTGTATTTGAATCCAATTGGATCCCATCTCGGTGTGATAGTTAAGGCTAAATTCCTAATACACAGCAATTTCGGAAAATAATAGATTTGAAAATCATTCCCTATACAGGTACTAGACTCTCAATAAGAACACATACTCTTTCAGTCTAGACAAGACCTAATCGCTGACTCTGCTTCTAATTTCCCAAAATCAATCCCTGCTAGAATATGAACTAGTCATAACTGAGGAATTTATCCATTACTTAGATCTGAATTTTATAAATGAATTTTTGTTGGAAATTTGATATGCAATATCTGTTTAAATCTAGACTTCTAATATCCAAGGGAAGGATCCCAAAATATTTTAGACTACAATAATTACATAGTAATATCATGCATAAAGTTATATGGAAGTGTAAAATAAGTTGACCCAAAATATAGTGGTGGGTCTAGACAGAATGTGGAACACAGATATGAAGCAGCCGCGAGGCTGAAGAAGGTGGAGAATAATCGGGTGGACTGCAAACATCTGCTATCCAATTTCCCGGTCATTCAGATGGAGCGAATGGAAGTGTCGCTACCAGTTGGGTTTCTACTGTCTGCGAATTCAGATAAAAACCTACATGTTTCTTCTCCACACTGCTCGTCAGCCAAGATTGACAGATCTTAGCTAACTCACATTTTAGATTAGAAATTGGGTTTTGAAATTAAGACAAGGAAAATAAAACTGTATTTGGACAGTAATTAACTGAGTGGCTACTTCATTTCCCGGTGAAAGGACCGTTCGCCTGACCTCGTTAACTATTATCCAAACCATACAAAATAACAAACAGTAATCAATATACAGACTACGGGCTACTTCATTTCCCGGTGAAGGGACCGTTCGCCGACATTATTCTGTAATATCTCTTACTTGTTCATTCACACATCACGAGAAGGACAAAAATGAAATTGACTAAAAGAGGATGCCTTGTATGAGAGACATTGGTTTCTCATGCAAGGTTATGGAATTAATCCATAATTAATGACTTAAATAATCCTCCATACTATAATTACTTACAGTCCGGATTATCTGCTTAAGGCATCAAGGTATTGTTTATAGAAAAATATTTTAGAGAAAATTGAACAAAGATCCTTTAATAAAGGTAATCATTGATCTTAATTATTGCTAATCATGATCTTTAATTATTGACTTCAGGGTTCAATTAATTATTGGAGAGGGTGGAGAAATGGAAAATAGGCAAAAATTGCCAATTACGACGCTATACAGATGTTACGACGCTATCCTAGAATAGCGTCGTGAGGACAGCGTCGTCATGGGTTGGTGAAAGAGATGAAAAATCTTGGAGTTAAGGGGGTATGTACGACGCTACACAATTACGACGCTATACAATGTGTTACGTCGTAGTGTTGGCGTCATGCATGCCAGTTTAGAAAATAGGGGACTACGACGCTGAGCATGTCCTACGACGTTAAACATGGTTCACGTCGTAGGTCATAGCGTCGTAGTAAGGAAAGATGGTTTGTGAAAAAGTAAGGAACTACGACGCTATACACTAAATTACGACGCTATCCTAGGACAATGTCGTTGGTGTAGCGTCGCAGGTGGAATTTTCTGAAGAGTTGATAAAATTGGGGGTACGATGTTATGCACTAAATTATGACGCTATCCTAGGACAGCGTCGTGGGCATAGCGTCGTAGGTGGGTTTTTTTGAAAATTGAAGTGTTTTGGGGTCCTACGACTTTAGACAAAAATTACGACGCTATACAAAGATAGCGTCGTAGGTCTTAGCGCCGTAGGGCAAGATTTTACTTAAGTCTGAAGCTACTACGACGTTAAACCTACACCTACGATGCTATCCTAGGATAGCGTTGTAGGGCGGTTAGCGTCGTAGCTACCCCAGAACATAAGTGTTGGTCGGGTATTGCAATCTATGCGATTGCAAGCCCTATTTTCAGATTCATGGTTCATAATGCAACAACAGTATTAAAATAAGGTAAAACAGTAAGCCAAATTGCATAAAAACAAAGTAAAATTGGTTAAAAGCAAACACCCATGAACCACAAACCCAAATGAGGGTTTACAGCCATAAAAAAACATGCATATGAACCCAAAAAGGAGTAGAAGCAGAAAATCCACATTTGCAAAAGAAAAATAAAATGACCAAGTGGTCATTAGAACAAAAATAAAGCAAGGAAGATCCATGGAATCATTTTCATTTCATGTTTTTGGGACTCTTTGATGCTTAACTTCCCATTTATATCAAATGATTTGACAATACCCATCATTTGGGTTTTCCAAACCTAAATAAGAGTTTTAACAAAACTGTGAAAAGGAAAACAGTGGCTAACTAAGGTTTAAGAGTGATAAACTAACACTAATCTACAGCTAACAGTGAGCTAAAATGAAGAACAATGCATAAAAGTAAATAATACAAAAAAAACCCTAACTAACTACCCTATCTACACACCTCTCAAGAACTTGAGTTGCCTCCAAAGAATGGAATGTTGTGAAGTGACTGGTCATTGGAGTCAACCTGTCCTTAAATAGGCGAGAAACCTTAGGCCCATGGGCCCCCAGGCCCTTGAATTTGAATTCTGGCCAGGTTACGACGCTATGGCTTGAGTACGTTGCTGTCCATTACTACGACGCTATAGGTGTAACGTCGTAGTCTTCCACTTCGAATACACTCTTTGTCTCTAAGTGAACAGCCTACGACGCTATCCTCCGTTTCGTCGCTATACTTGAGTACGATGCTATGTTGGCTCAGCATCGTAGATTTTCCTTCAGAGTCCTGCCTCCATTTCTGCCTTCGACACTATACTCGGCTACGACGCTATACATGCTCAGCGTCGTAGTTGAGTGTAGCGTCGTAATTTCCTGAAAAATTCGACTTTTTGTGGGTTTTTATTTCTTTTCCCATCTTTTTGTTTCCTTTTTTCTTTTATTTTCTTTTTCTCATGTTTTTGGATTTTTCTAACATAAATGTGTAATAAAATTACATACTTATGCATTTTTCATACCAGCTCAATATTTTTACAATTATGCATAAATCAGTCCAATTCAACTGCTTTCTTATATAAAATAAGACCGGAATGCGATTAAATGTCCGTTTCAGACACGGAAATGGATTGAAAATAATGGACATTTCTGGCCATTATCAACATCCTCACATTTAATACTGATCGTCCCCGAGCAGTCAGAGTCAATGCTCCTTGGAGCATGGACTCTGCATATTCAATTCATTTTCGTGGCTTCATAAATTGCATCCTTTATGGATTGGGATAAGACAATTAAAAACCACAAGTGTTAAATTCTCTTGATTGCAGTGTTTTATGAAATAATACTTGCTCACTAAATCGGACCTACAAATTAAGCATTGTTGTCAACTCGTCATGAATATCATGTTCGAAAGATGCAAAGATTAAAGATTAGAATTAAGGCATGACATGAACAGATTCAATGAAAGAAAGCCTCGCTTATAAGAGAATCGGAAAATTCACTCACTCTCAATGGGGTTTAATCATGAACGCTCATAATCAAATTCAATTAAATTATCCATATGCTCCAGTAGATGAAGTTTGTTAAGTCACAGCGTAGGCACCAGCCGTCCTATTCTTCTAGGTGTGCTCCCCTCCTTGGGCAGTAGACCCGTTCTTCCTGACCTCTAAACAAACCAGGGGCTTCCTGGTGATCTACCAGCCACGAGAAGATGTTGGTGACCGTATAGACCAGGACTGATCTATCGGTTGCCATTTCTTCTATCATCTTGATCCCTAGAAGAACTTGGCTCTCATCCAGCTTGCTCAACAACATCAGTCCCCGCGTGAAGATTGACGCTTTATGATTGTCTTCTATCCCTAGTCTCAGTAGCTCGCAAGCTCTCTCTTCATCCCCTCCTGCGAATGCTTGTAGTGCTGGTATGATTTGAAGGTTGAAGTCATGCTTCCACGCATGTCTGCAGGAATTCCTCCTTCTGCCTCCGAACACCTTGTTGCCACATCTTCACAGTGGAGGTCTCCAGCTCGCATCGCTTGTAGACGATGGTGAGATTTCCTGCGTCCCTAAGCTTTTTGCATGTTTCCTTGGCCGTGAATAATTCCTTGATGTCTCCACTGGCAGATCCAGCAGTTGGGTTCCTTCATGTGCTTGATTTGGAATTGGGAAGATGTTGCCCCTGAAAAGATAGGAAGTAGTAAATCCAGTTTTATAATTTTCATAAGGATTATTCAAAGTGAAAACCAACATCCTCACATTTAGAGCTTTGCTCTAGATGTGAGGTTATTAAATTCTCAACTTGAATTTTTAATATAAAGCATAGGTAAATTTTTCTTCTTACAATTTTTAAGAGATTTATTAAAATTAAGAGTCATTAGGAAGAGACAGGGGTCATTGGGCCCCTATATATTTTTAATGAGCCATTGGGCTCAAAAATTTTTATTTTCTCAATTTTTAAACAATCCCAAGGTGATTGTTAAAAGTGCAATGGAATGGAATGGAATGGAGGAATGTGCAGATGGATATGCGGCGACTCGGAACTGCTTGACTTGGACTGTTTGGAATGGACAGTCCAAGTTAAAATGAAGAGAAACCACTTTTTAATTTTTAATGAAAGTTGACTGTTTTTATTTAATAAAAGATGGGATTTTGTGGTCCCGATTTTTGGATTTTCATAAATAATAGCAGTCCACATGATGAAAAGGACTGCTACTTTATTATACTAGTTTTATGTTCCATTGGGAACAAAAAAAGTTTGGTCAATCTTAAAGAGAAAGAACCTTTCTACTATTTTGTCTTTTTCCAAAAGTGGAGTGCATAGTTTTGTTTGTTTGCACAGGTTTCCCAAAATGTGCAAACATAACCTTTTTGCACTCCCCAGATAAACACCAATAAGGTATAAAGACAGATAAACTCAGAAATCATTTAATGCCTTTAGGATTAACAAAAGCATGTAGCATTCTAGTTTGAACGACACAATGCCCTATGCTTATTCGAGCATCAACATTAAATCTAACAACAAATCATACTTATTAACAAGAGCTAAAAAGCATTTCATCACTGAACTTGCTCTGAAAAACCAATAACACCATGATGTTCTCAAACACCCCAATGTTCATCGGTTTACCTTTTCAAGCTTAGGTTTCAAAATTTTTCAAACTCCATGCTTTTCAAAGATTAGAAAGAACAGGCTTAAACCGAAAGTAGAAACCTACCACAGTCTAACAAAACTCAAAAATACAAACAATGGTGGTTCCAAATCCCTCTCAAACCCTAACAGTTCTTCCCAAAGTTTCAAAAATCAAGTGATCAACAAGATTGAAGCATTCCCTACCTCAAATAGTGTCAAAGATTCACAAACCCACTTCCTAGTCATGCTCGGCCAACACAGGGGGTGCCATACTAAACACAGAATCACTCCCCAAAATCAGAATTATTCAAGACCCAAAACAAGAAAACAGTAAAGCAACACAAAGCACATTTAAGCTGTTCACAAGCTATTTACAAGCATAAGACACAAAATGCTCAACAAAATCGCATACAGGGGGGGTGGGGGGTAGCTCAAGAATGGAGAGGGGGGAAAGAAAAAGCTCTTACTCTGGTCTTCTAGCTCTGGATGAGGATGGCGATGGTCCCAGATTCGGGAAGGTTCGGAAAAATCTGGCCATAGTTTCCCCTTGGATTTGGGTGAAAAATGTTGGAATGAACTGTGCGTTTGTTCGTAAGAAAAAGGGTTTGGAGCTGGGAGTGTGGAGAGTGAAAATGGGGAAGAAGAAGAGTGAAAGGTATTTATAGGCGGGAAGAATCGTTGCTACGACGCTATACTTGTCCTACGACGCTACACCAGCGTCGTAGGGTGAGTTCAGCATCGTAGATGAAGTAGGAGGAAAAAGATCGACTACGACGTTATACTATTGGTACGACGCTAACATAGTGTCGTAAGTTGAGTACAGCGTCGTAGGTCGGGAGTGAGATAAGGGGGCGTTACGGCGCTATACATTCACTACGACGCTATACTAGCGTCGTAGTTAAGGACCACGTCGTAATCGAGGGCGGAAATCCGTCAACTCTCAGATTTTTAGACTTTTTCAAAATTTTGAGGCGGACTGGGCCCGAGCAGATGGAATTGGGCCTCGGTTACTTTTATTAGTTTTGGAGTTGAGAAATCTTTAGTCCAAAACATTTTTGATAAACGGGCTGGATAATTAAAGACACTTGTTGCATAAAATAGGTTGGATCAATTCCATTTGTTTGCAAAAATTTTTCCGAATTTAAATTGCTTTAATTTTTGGAATTATTTCTTAAACTCATGGAATTAATCCAACCGGGAACCTGATTTTCTGATTCGTTTTTCTGCTTCTTTTTAGTGGTTCCGGTGTTTCTGCAAGACAGAAAAATTAACCATGTTAGATTTTCTCCAATTATCAACATCCTCACATTTAGAGTCTTAGTACTCTAAATGTTTAATTGATATTTGGGTACTTTCTGTTTCGAATTGAGGCAATACATGTTGATAATGGCCAAAATTGACCATTGTTTTCAATCTATTTCCGTGTCCAATACGGACATTTGATCGCATTCCGGTCTTATTTAAATAAGAAAGCAGTTGAATTTGACAGATATTTGCAAATTTGTATACATAATAAGCGGGTATCGAAAAACACAAAAATATGGTTATTTTCATTTATTTTATATTAAAAAACCCAAAAACGCGATAAAAATATTAAAAATCCTCTACTTGATTAATTTTGGTTCGTTGTTGTCTATTCGGTGGAACATGGATTCATTAAATGGAACACAAACCAAATAATCAAGTGGAACAAATATCCTTATTTATTCTATCTTATGTTTTGATGTATATATTATTATTTATATTTTTATGTTTGGTTTTCTCTTATCATTATTAATTCTATCTCATCTTATAATTAAAATTAAATGGTCCACTAATTACTGTTAATTTAAATTAATTACAGGTAATTTGGTCCAAAATTATTAATCCAGTCCAGTTTCAATCCGGCCCAATACCTTCAGCCCAATTCAGTCCAAATTCTCATGACTTGCATTGGCCCAACACCCCAAAATTCCCTCCGGCCCAACTTCATTGCACCAACCAGGCCCAAAGACTTGAAATTGGCCCAATACCACACTTCAAGCCCAACAACACCATTCCTAACCTAACCCCAAAACCCTAACCCTAATCACCCTTTTCCGCTGGCGGCGCCGCCACCGCCGCCGGCGACATCTCCGGCCACCCCTCTCCACCAACTCCGGCGACCCGCGCCGCCACCAACAGCAACCAGCAGCCACCACCTCCATTTTCCGACCATCCTCTCCATTCCAAATCCGACAACCATTCCGGCCATCTCCGCCAAATCCAACCGCACCACCACCAACAATCCGACGAGAACCCCAATTTCAGATCTCATCGCCACCGCCGCTTCTTCTCCGAGCTCCGCCTGCTCTCCGCCACCCCAATCCGCTGCAGCGCCTCAACCATTCCGGCCATCTCCGCCATTTCCAACCACAGCCGCTGCCCTTCAACTCCGATCGCAGCCCCATCACCAGCCGCCACCATTTTCGCCGCTCGCCGCCTCCGGAGCTCGCCACCCCTACCTCCTCCACTGTTCGCGAGCGCAGCCACCGCTGCCGCCCCTGTGCGAGATCCAACAACAGCCGGCCACCACCTCCGTCGCCTCCGTCTTCGGCCCTCCGACCAGTTGTCACCGGCGAGATGGACAAAAACAAGGAAATTAGAAAAATGGATTGGAAACTGGAAAAGAAAAATGAAGAAGAAAGAATGGTGAGGAAAAAGAAAACAGAGAAGAACAAGAAAACTGGAAATGAACGAGAGAAAATAGGGAAAGAATGGAGAGAGAGGAAAGAGAAAAAGAAGTGGAAGGAAAATAGGAGATACAACGCTAAACACATAGTACGGCGCTATACCAGACAGAAAAAAAAGAGCTACGACGCTATACAAAAGAGCTAAAATGCTAAAATCAAGCACTACGACACTATACAAAAGAGCTACGACGCTAAAGTATAGCGCCGTAAAAGAGGATAGCGTCGTAAATAGTATAGCGCCGTAGGCTCAATTACTATTTTCCCCATGTGCGAAAAAAAGCTGGAAGATCCCAGGACCTCAAGTCCTGCTGCATAAAAGTTTTTGTCTTTTCCTCCCGGACCTGCGCTCCCGTCCCCTGCTGCGAAAGTCCGAGTAGGCCCAAAGCCATTTGATTAGGGTTTTCTTTACCCCTATAAATAGCTGTTGTGCCCTCTTTGAACAGTAGCCTACACCCACTTTGAATATTTTATTTTGCTGCTCTTAGAGAGAGCAGTTTGGCTCATAGTTTAGAGTAGGTAGTTTAATTTTATTTTCTGTAATGTAGTTCTTTGTAGCTTTAGTTTTAATTTCTTATGCTTAGTTTGTAAATGGGTTGTTAGATTTAGTTAGCCACTATTTTCATTATTTTACAGTTTTTCATTTGTATTTGCTTGGGGTTTGAAACACTTAAACTAATGGGTGTTTGAACCATATTTTGGTTTTAATCAAGAAAATGTTCCCAAAAATATGAAATGGAGTTTATTCCATGTTTTTTTTTGGTTTATTTTTCTGTTTTGTTTTCATTTTGGTTACTTGACCATTTTTCTTTTTATTTTAGTTAGGTTTTGATGCTTTCTTAGTTTTAATAAATTGCACAAATATGTAGTGTTCATCCCTTTTTAGATTTATTAGTGTAGTTTAGATTTTATTTTTGCTTAGTGTTGGTTTTTATCACTTTTTATTTTTATTTTATTTTATTTTATTTTATTTTATTTTTAGTTTAGTTTAATAGATCTAAAATGTGGATGATACTTATATATTTGTGCATACTAAAAAACTTGAAAATAGGGTTTTGCAATCGCATAGATTGCATTACCCGACCAACAATTTTAGGGTTTGCAATCGCATAGATTGCATCACCCGAACAACAACATTCTGGGCTAGTTACGATGCTAACCGCCCTACGGCGCTATCCTTGGATAGCGTCGTAGGTAAGGTTTAGCGCCGTAGTTATCCAGACTTAAACAAAAATTTGCCTTACGGCGCTAGACCAACGGCGCTATCCTCGGATAGTGTCGTAATTTTTGTTCAGCGTCGTAGGACCCCAAAATACTTCATTTCTCATAAAACCCACTTACGACGCTATACCTACGACGCTATCCTAGGATAGCGTCGTCATTTAGTGTATAGCGCCGTAGCATCTCTCCTTTTTCCAAAAACTTCTTTCTCCCTCAATTTCTCAAACCACCTACGACGCTACACCTACGACGCTATCCTAGTATAGCGCCGTAGTTTAGTGTATAGCGTCGTACACACCCCCTTTAACTCCAAAATTTCACATTTCTCTCACCAACCCATGACGACGCTATCCTCACGACGCTATCCTAGGATAGCGTCGTCAAATCTGTTTAGCGTCGTAATTGGCATTTTTGCCAGATTTCCCATTCTCCATTTTTCCCACTTAATTAATTGAACCTTTGTATTAATATTTGGAGGTTGAAATCCAATGATCTCAACCCATGATTAATTTGATATAAAGAATTTTGTTCAATTGACCATTAAAAGACTCTTCTACAAAAATTAAACTCTAATGATCTAAGTATATAATCCGGACTGTAATTAATTAATTAATTATGGAATGAGTGATTATTTAGACATAAAGAGTAATTATGGATTTAATTCCATACCCTTGCATGAGAAACCAATGTCTCTCATACAAGATGACCCAAAAATATTTTCTTTTGTTTATTTTGTCTTTACCCGTGTTGTGTGAAACAACTAGTAAGAGATATAACAGACTAATGTTGGCGGGTATTCCCACACGGATAAACTAGCTCGTGGTCTGTATATTGATTACTAGATGTTATTTTGCATGGTCCGGATAGTGGTCGGTGGAAGCCTTGGCGGTTCGTCCATCCGGGATTATAATAGCTGCTCAGCTGACTCCTACCCGGATACAGTTTTATTTTCTTTATTTTAATTTCAAACCTGAATCTAAAGCTGTAGTAATGTTAGATGACATATGCCAATGTTGTCTAATAATTATTGCAATGATAGAACATGTAGGTTTTTATCCAGTTCACAGATAGTGGAGTCTAAGATGACGGCGGCAACTGTCATTTAAGGCGTTCCACTGTCTAAAAATCATCCCACCTGGAATAATCAGGACCTGGATAGCAGATGTTTGCAGTCCGGATTATCCTGATTATTTTTGTCATCTTTTTAGCCAAAATAAATTCTTCTCATCTCCGGCTATTTCATCTCTGTGTTTCACATTCTGTCTAAACCCACCTTATATTTTGGGTTATTTAATTTTACACTTCTCATATAAAATTATGCATGATATTATTATGTAAATATTGTGGTCAATATTATTTTGGGATCCTTCCATTGGACATAGAAGTCTTGATTTAAATCAGATGATTCATAATAAATTTCCAACAAAAATTCATTTATAAAATCCGGATCTGAGTAAGGGATAAATTCCACAGTTATGACTAATTCATATCTGACTGGGGGTTGATTTTGGGAAATTAGAAGCAGAGTCAGCGATTAGGTCTCACCTAGACTGAAAGGATCTGTATTTTAATTGAGAGTTTAGTACCTGTTTAGGGAATGATTTTCAAAATCTATTATTTTCCAAAATTGCTGTGTATTGGGAATTTAGTCTTAACTATCACACCGAGATGGGATCCACTTGGATTCAAATACAGTGTGTTAGATAATTCTAGAGGAACAATACATAGGCCTTGGTTATTTTCTATGATAGGGTTGAGTTCCTTTCAACTGCTATCCTCTTCTGCCAAAGCCTATTTTTGAGTCCTGAGTGAGTGCATCCGGAACGAACTAATTTATTGGTTCGTTTCATTAGTTTGTATCTCATAACCACCCGAAGGGAAGTGAACACTGCGAACGGTTCACCGAGATTAGGGAATTCTTGATCCACACCCAGTCATTCTAACTGGGGGCTTTCTTTTACTACCAGGGTCAGACTTTCAAAAACCTCCGAGTGATAGGATTTTAAATGCTTTCTTTACCACTTTCTTTTACCGCTTTCTTTTAACTGCTTTCTTTAGAGGTCACTCGGTTGTATTGAGAGTTGCGTAACTGCTACTAGGACTGAGAGTTAAGGGATAGTTCAGGCTTGATTAAAATCTTTGGGTGTGACATGGGGGAATGATAGCGGTACTTGACACTTCAACTAATGATTTGTCAGGTGTTGCTTGTCCACCACAGATAAATAATATAACTTTGCAAGGCCTGTGAAGGGAGTTATGAGTCTGTGGTATCTTAGATTATGTTTCCTTAAGAGCATGTGAACTCTTACTGTAAGTACCTGTCTGTTAAAGGGAACATGGTACAGAGAACATGAGAATTAGCTAACTGAAGGATTATCCCAAACAAAGATCTGTGTATTAAAATGGAAGTTTAATTGTGTTTCATCTGAATCTTGTCCAATTTTTATTATTTCTTCCTGTCCCTTCTGTCTCATTTTAAATCTGCTTTCTTAGAACAATCTTAATCGCTTTCTTAGATTAATTTTATTGCTTTCTTAGATTAAATTCAATTCGCTTTCTAGAATAATTTTACCTGCTTTATTTTAATCGCTTTCATAGCTTAGTTTAAATTCTGTCAAGTAGTTGTTAGATATCAAACATAAACTTGAATCGAGTAACCGAGTGGAAAATCTTAGTAAACGATGTGGGTCCTGCTTCTATCGCACATCCTCCAGTGAACGATCCGGTACTTACTATAAATACTGCAATTTTTGACTCCGTGCGCTTTCGGGGGCACAGTTTCTTAACACGAGTAAATAAAAACGTGACAGCCTATAAATATATCCCTAATCCCACATCCGCCTTCATAATTTGATTTCATTAAATAAATTGAAAACCAGGATTATGATTTTTCAGAAAATACTCATGTAGTGGGAACTTGTCAAAAGTTTCATGGCAAGGATCTTCAAGGCACGAAATTGTCAAAAGTTTCATGCCGGGGAGGTCCATAACGCCGTTTGAACTCAAAGTTTCCCCTCATGAGTAATAAAAAGTGAACTATATCCTTAAACCCCTTTCCCATAAATCATAACTCTTTTCATTTAATAAATTTAAACTTGGGATATTTTAGAAAAACTCGTGTTGACGAAATTTGTCAAAAGTTTCATGGCAAGGATCTTCAAGGCACGAAATTGTCAAACTTTCATGCCAGGGAGGTCCATAACGCCGTTTGAACTCAAAGTTTCCCTTCATGAGTGATAAAAAGTGAAATATATCCTTAAACCCTTTCCCACGAATCATAACTCTTTTCTTTCATTTAATAAATTCAATCCTGATATATTTTATAAAAATACTCGTGTTAGTGAAATTTGTCAAAAGTTTCATGGCAATAAAAACCTATATGAGGATGTTGCAATTAAGTACCTGTCTGTTAAAGGGAACATGGTACAGAGAACATGAGAATTAGCTAACTGAAGGATTATCCCAAACAAAGATCTGTGTATTAAAATGAAAGTTTAATTGTGTTTCATCTGAATCTTGTCCAATTTTTATTATTTCTTCCTGTCCCTTCTGTCTCATTTTAAATCTGCTTTCTTAGAACAATCTTAATCGCTTTCTTAGATTAATTTTATTGCTTTCTTAGATTAAATTCAATTCGCTTTCTAGAATAATTTTACCTGCTTTATTTTAATCGCTTTCATAGCTTAGTTTAAATTCTGTCAAGTAGTTGTTAGATATCAAACATAAACTTGAATCGAGTAACCGAGTGGAAAATCTTAGTAAACGATGTGGGCCCTGCTTCTATCGCACATCCTCCAGTGAACGATCCGGTACTTAATATAAATACTGCAATTTTTGACTCCGTGCGCTTTCGGGGGCACAGTTTCTTAACACGAGTAAATAAAAACGTGAAAACCTATAAATATATCCCTAATCCCACATCCGCCTTCATAATTTGATTTCATTAAATAAATTGAAAACCAGGATTATAATTTTTCAGAAAATACTCATGTAGTGGGAACTTGTCAAAAGTTTCATGGCAAGGATCTTCAAGGCACGAAATTGTCAAAAGTTTCATGCCGGGGAGGTACATAACGCCGTTTGAACTCAAAGTTTCCCCTCATGAGTAATAAAAAGTGAACTATATCCTTAAACCCCTTTCCCATAAATCATAACTCTTTTCATTTAATAAATTTAAACTTGGGATATTTTAGAAAAACTCGTGTTGACGAAATTTGTCAAAAGTTTCATGGCAAGGATCTTCAAGGCACGAAATTGTCAAACTTTCATGCCAGGGAGGTCCATAACGCCGTTTGAACTCAAAGTTTCCCTTCATGAGTGATAAAAAGTGAAATATATCCTTAAACCCTTTCCCACGAATCATAACTCTTTTCTTTCATTTAATAAATTCAATCCTGATATATTTTATAAAAATACTCGTGTTAGTGAAATTTGTCAAAAGTTTCATGGCAATAAAAACCTATATGAGGATGTTGCAATTAAGTACCTGTCTGTTAAAGGGAACATGGTACAGAGAACATGAGAATTAGCTAACTGAAGGATTATCCCAAACAAAGATCTGTGTATTAAAATGGAAGTTTAATTGTGTTTCATCTGAATCTTGTCCAATTTTTATTATTTCTTCCTGTCCCTTCTGTCTCATTTTAAATCTGCTTTCTTAGAACAATCTTAATCGCTTTCTTAGATTAATTTTATTGCTTTCTTAGATTAAATTCAATTCGCTTTCTAGAATAATTTTACCTGCTTTATTTTAATCGCTTTCATAGCTTAGTTTAAATTCTGTCAAGTAGTTGTTAGATATCAAACATAAACTTGAATCGAGTAACCGAGTGGAAAATCTTAGTAAACGATGTGGGCCCTGCTTCTATCGCACATCCTCCAGTGAACGATCCGGTACTTACTATAAATACTGCAATTTTTGACTCCGTGCGCTTTCGGGGGCACAGTTTCTTAACACGAGTAAATAAAAACGTGACAGCCTATAAATATATCCCTAATCCCACATCCGCCTTCATAATTTGATTTCATTAAATAAATTGAAAACCAGGATTATGATTTTTCAGAAAATACTCATGTAGTGGGAACTTGTCAAAAGTTTCATGGCAAGGATCTTCAAGGCACGAAATTGTCAAAGTTTCATGCCGGGGAGGTCCATAACGCCGTTTGAACTCAAAGTTTCCCTTCATGAGTGATAAAAAGTGAAATATATCCTTAAACCCTTTCCCACGAATCATAACTCTTTTCTTTCATTTAATAAATTCAATCCTGATATATTTTATAAAAATACTCGTGTTAGTGAAATTTGTCAAAAGTTTCACATGTATACATAAAATGATTTTTTTTTAAAATTTTAATGTTGTTTTTATTGAGTATAAGCCGGGTCTGCCACCGCTTGGCTCTCTTTCTCCGGATCGTAGTGTCCTATGTATTCCTTCAAACGTTGTCCATTCACCACTATGTTGCCCTTGTCAGTTCGGATCCTGACTGCACTGTTCTCGAATACCTCCAACACCTCATATGGCCCTTCCCATCTGGATTTCAGCTTTCCGTGGAACAACTTCAACCTAGAATTGAACAGTAATACATTTTGACCTACATAAAAGTGTTTAGGCTTAATCCGGCGATCGTGCAACTTCTGGGTCCGCTCTTTATAAATCCAAGAGCTCTCATAAGCTTGCGCTCGTATTTCCTCAATTTCATCGAGGTCCAACTTGCGTTTGCTTTGAGCAACTTTTGGATCAAAGTTAAACATTTTGATGGCCCAGTAAGCTTTATGCTCTAAATCTACGGGCAAATGACAGGCTTTTCCGAAGATAAGTCTGTATGGAGACATCCCAATGGGAGTCTTATATGCTGTACGATATGCCCATAGCGCATCATTGAGCTTACGTGCCCAATCCTTACGGGTTATCCCAACTGTGACTTCGAGTATATGTTTAATCTCGCGATTGGATACCTCAACTTGTCCACTAGTTTGAGGATGATAGGACGTGCCTATCTTATGGAGGATTCCATTTTTACTCATTAAAGTTTCAAAAGCTTTATTAACAAAGTGTGTTCCTCCATCAGATATTACCATCCTAGGTACGCCAAATCTACTGAAAATGTTGTTCTTTAGGAACTTGATGACTTGGCTACCATCATTGGTAGGTAATGCGACAGCCTCTACCCATTTGGACACGTAATCGACAACTACCAAGATATAGTAGTTTCCACCAGATGGTGGGAACGGTCCCATGAAGTCAATGCCCCACACATCAAAGATCTCAAGTGCGAGAATCCCTTTTTGGGGCATCTCATCCCTCTTGGAGATGTTTCCTAATCTTTGGCATCTGTCGCAGGCTTTTACATACACCTTGCAGTCCTCATAAATAGTAGGCCAGAAAAAGCCACACTCGAGTACCTTGTGGGCAGTTCGAGTGGGACCGTGATGACCTCCATATTCAGATTCATGGCATTTCTTGGTGATTTGGTAAGCCTCAGACTCAGTCACACACCGTCTGATTATTGAATCAGCACAATGTTTGAACAAGAAGGGATCTTCCCAGAAGTAGTTTACTACATCTTTGAAGAATTTTGCCCTTTTGTATTTCTGTTGGAATGGTGGAACTATCCCACATGCTAAAAAGTTAGCAATGTCGGAGAACCGTGGACACACTTGGTCATGCAAATGCAGTGCGAACAACTGCTCATCCGGGAACTCTTCATTGACGGCTTTATCATTTTTATCATTTTCTAATCGAGATAAGTGGTCAGCAACACCATTATCTCGACCTCGCCTATCTTTTATTACGATGTCAAATTCTTGCAGCAACAGCACCCACCTGATTAAACGAGGCTTTGCGTCTTGCTTGCTGAACAAGTATCTGAGTGCACTATGGTCAGTGTATACTACAGTCTTTGTACCAATAAGATATTGACTGAACTTGTCAAACGCAAAGACTACATCATACATCTCTTTTTCTGTAGTGGTGTAGTTTATTTGGGCTTCATTCAAGGCATGACTTGCGTAATGAATCACACAATGTCTCCCATCCTTATGTTGCCCTAAAACCGCTCCCACTGCAAGACCACTTGCATCACACATCACCTCGAATGGCAGTGATCAATCGGGTGGTTGCACAATTGGAGCAGAAGCTAACATCGTTTTCAGCGTGTCAAAGGCTTGAACACACGCTTCACTTATTACAAAAGGATTTTCTTTACAAAGAAGGTTAGTGAGCGGCTTGGCAATTTTAGAAAAATCCTTAATGAACCTCCGGTAAAAACCGGAATGCCCTAAGAAGCTCCTAACCGATTTAATAGAAGTAGGGAGAGGGAGATTGGAAATGATGGAGACTTTGGCTGGATCGACCTCGATACCTGCACGTGAAATGCGATGACCTAACACTATGCTCTCAGTGACCATAAAATGGCACTTTTCCCAGTTTAAAACCAAGTTAGTGTCCTCACATCTCTTTAAAATCTTAGCAAGATTGGTAAAACAATCCTCAAAATTATCTCCATACACAGAGAAGTCATCCATGAAAACTTCAATGCATTTTTCAATAAATTCAGAAAATATTGACATCATGCATCGTTGAAAAGTGGCAGGTGCATTGCATAATCCAAAAGGCATGCGCCTATAGGCAAAAGTGCCATAGGGGCATGTAAAATTTGTTTTTTCGTGATCCTCACTGGCGATCACTATTTGATTGTAACCTGAATAACCATCCAAAAAACAATAAAACTCCCTTACCGCCAACCGTTCCAACATTTGATCGATAAAAGGTAAAGGGAAATGGTCCTTGCGAGTGGCCTCGTTCAACTTCCGGTAGTCTATGCAGTCTCTCCATCCGGTGACCGGCCGTGTGGCAATTTCCTCCTCTTGTTCATTCTTTGTTATGCACATCCCACCCCGCTTGGGAACAACCTGCACAGGACTTACCCATTTGCTGTCAGAAAGTGGGTATATAATACCGGCATCTAACAGCTTGATCACTTCCTTTCTTACCACTTCTTGCATGGGTGGGTTCAATAATCGTTGGGGCTGGCGCGAAGGCTTGAAATTCTCCTCCATTAGAATCCTGTGCATACAAACAGAAGGGCTTATTCCTTTGATATCAGAAATGGTCCAACCGATTGCACGCACATGTTTTTTAAGCACTCCCACCAGAGCATTTTCTTGATCTTGTGTTAGCTTAGCCGACACAATTACCGGTAGTTTTTTATGTTCTGCGAGAAACGCATACTTAAGATGGTCCGGTAGCACTTTTAGTTCAAGCTCTGGTGGGCATTCCACTGAAGAAAGTAATTTGCCAGAATTAGATGGGGGAATTCAGATTTACCTGTCGGATCCTGCATCAGTACAGGATCCGCCTCCTCTTGGTTGGCGTCTTCATGGAATTCAGCGCCGTCAAACTCCTCCAAATCCCAAGTTTCGGGATTGGCGAAGTGAACATCGCTACAACCTTCGTGCTCCGCGCCAGCAGGCTTCAGTACCTGCTTTGAAGGTCCATCATCCATTATCTTTACATCATCAAATTCAGAGTCTAGCTCTCTCTCCTCACTCCTAACTATTACATTGTCAAAGGAAAAACAAGAATTGTCATTTGGGAATTTCTGCAGTTGAGCCATGTCGAAAACGACCTCCTCTCCGTCCACTCGGAGCGTCACCTTTCCAGATTTGGCGTCGATCAAGGCTCCGCCTGTGGCCAAGAATGGCCTGCCTAAGATGAGAGGCATGTCGGAATCCTCTTCGATGTCCAAAATGATGAAATCCACCGAAAATGGCGTGCTGCCTGCTTTGATGATTACATCCTTCAGGATTCCAATTGGCTTTGTAATTGACCTATCTGCCAGTTGGAGCCTCATTTTGATGGGCTCCACCACTCCAAGCTTGAGACGTTAACCATGGTTAGTGGCATGACGTTTATGCTGGAGCCGAGGTCACATAATCCTTGTCCAGCGCTGACTTGGCCAATCCTGCTCGACAGAGTATAGCATCCGGGGTCTTCATTCTTCTCTGGCAGCTTCTTTTGAATAATAGCACTGCAAGTGCTGTTGAGTACCACTAGTTCATCCTGCTCAACCTTCCTTTTTCCTGAAATCACTTAGCATAGGTTGGCATTTTAGAGATCATTTCAATCAAAGGAATGGTAATCTCAACTTCTTGCAGTCTTTTCAGAAATTTTTCAAACTTCAAATCTTGTTGTTTATCTTTCAGCCTTGCTGGGCATGGGACCCTTGGCATGAACTTGTTATTATCAAAAGCTTTTTGCGATGAAGGGTCAGAAATTGTGCCTTCACCTTTACCGTTTTCAGCCTGGTCTGCTGCAGCTTCAGTCTGCAAATTGGCTGCCTCTTTCTCAGCATCATTTTCATTTTTCTTAATATCATCTCCCATTTCCTGTTCTCTTCCCAGTTTCTCCTTGCTTTTTGGTCCTTCCAGAATTTTACCAGATTTCAGTGTGATGGCTTTACATTGAGGGTTTTTCTCAGCAGTGCTGGGCAGTGCTCCCTGGTCCCGTTTTTGCATCTCCTTAGCCATCTGTGTGACCTGAGTCTCCACGTTTCGAATGGAGGCCTGCAACTGAGTATTGATTTCCTTTTGATTGGTAATGAAATCAGTCATAAGGGTCTCCAATCTGGAAGGTGGTTTTTGTTGGTTTTGATTCCAATGCCGGTTCTGGTTTTGGTTGGGATTGGGATTAAACTGCTGCTGGCCCTGAAAATTTTGTTGGTCCTGGAAATTCTGGTTCTGATGAGGTCTCTGCTGTATTTGGGGCTGAAAGTTGGGATTCTGGAAATTTTGAGGCCTGGGTTAGAACTGTTGGTTTTGTTGGAAATTTTGTGGCTGATTGAACTGGGTAGGCTGGGTTAAAATGTGCGCATTCAGAGCGTTGTTGTTTGAGTAGGACAGGTTAGGGTGACAGTTAGGAAACCCTTCAGCATAGTTGCAGCTCTCAGTTGTGACTTGTTGGCAGGTATCAGTGTGATGTGGTCCCTGACAAAGGCCACAAGTTGCGTCTGAGGACTGTACTTGTGTGGAACTGCCTGCTTCCTGATTCAATGCTAGCACTGCAACCTGGTCCTTCAGCTTTTTGAGATCCGTCTTCCCTGGGGTACCTACAGCACACAAACCACGGGGAGGGGTTTCTGCATTATCATCATTCAATAATGTTCTGTTTACAGACATTGTTTCAATCTTAGCCCATGTTTGATCCATGGGCATATGCAGTAAGTGTTGTCCCCCTGCAGCGTCGAGCATGTGTTTCCAGGCTGGCGTCAGCCCACTGTAAAACTTTCTCAGCTGCTCCCAAGGTTGGAATCCATGCTGTGGGCATTTCCTTAGGAAGTTCATGAATCTCTCTTTTGCATCATACAGCGATTCCTCGGGTCTCATTTTGAACTCAGCAATTTTTGATCTCCCTTCATCGACTTTCCACTCCGGAAAATACTTTACCAAGAAATTTTGCACTATGTCCTCCCACGTACTTCTTTGGTTGACTGGCAATGATTTGTACCATGTCTTTGCCCCGCTTGCAAGTGAAAATGGAAACAACATCATTCGGATAGTGTTCGGAGAAACTCCTTGATTCTTTATGGTGTTGCATAGCTCCAAGAACGTTGCCAAGTGGTCATGCGGATCTTCATGGTTGGCTCCAACAAACTAAATATTCTGCACTAGATTAATCAATGCTGGTTTAAGTTCGAAATTCCTTGCAATAATAGGTGCCCTCCCTGGAATGTTTAGGTAGGGTTCTATGATTGGTTGCATGTAATCCGCATCGGCAGGTTGCTGATTGTTATCCATTCCCCCTTGATACTGAGGCTGCTGGTTGTAGTTCTGAAAGTAATTATTGGGATCATTTGGATTGGGAGGAAATTGGTTTTGGTTAAACTGAGGGTTTTGATACTGAGGGTTCTGAAAATTTGGGTTATTGGGGATGTTTTGGTTATGAACGTGTTGGTCATTTTGGTTGTTGGGAGGAATCTCGAAGGGTTGTTGGCCGAGGTTTTGTGCGTTCCTGCCTCCCTGAATGACCTGGGGAGGGGGATCGTCCAAATTCTCGTCATTCACGTCTTCGGGATCCTCTTGGATATGCTGGAGTGGTGGGTTTGGTGGTATGATTGGGGGAATGCCTTAGTTATCCGTCATGTCTGAGATGTCGCTACTTTTGCTTGGAGAGAGTAGTGCCTGACTTTCCCGTTCTTTTCTTTGTCTAGCTTCTGCCCTCAGACGACGAGCTGTTTTTTCGATTTTTGCGTTGAACGGGATCTCGGCTGGTGTCTCCTTTCTCTTTTGCATAGAACAATGGACTCAGCGATGACACTACCTGTACATTCCCCAGGTTAGAATTGGTTCGGTGGTGTATACATATTTATAGATATAAGCTAACTATGAGCAATTAGGAATGTAGTTCTCTAATAAAACGGCGCTGCATCCTCCCCGGCAACGGCGCCATGAAACTTTTGACAAATTTCCCACACGAGTATTTTCTAAAAATAGAAAATGAATTAGATAATCCCGGTTTAGATTTTTATTTAATGAAACCACTTTATGAAGGCGGAGTTGGGATTAGGGATATATTTATAGGTTGTCACGTTTTTATTTTACTCGTGCTAAGAAATTGTGCCCCGAAAGCGCACGGAGTCAAAAATTGCAGTAATTTATAGTAAGACCGGATCGTTCACTGGAGGATGTGCGATAGAAGCAGGTCCCACGTCGTTTTACTAGATTTTCCACTCGTATTGCTCAAATCAGTTTTGAAGTTGGACTAACAACTACATGACTGAATTTAATCTAATCTATAAAAGCAGTAAGTTTAATCTACAAAGCACATATAAATTAAATCTAGAAAGCAGACAAAATCATCTGATGAAAGCGGTAAAGATTATGCTATGAAAATAGTAAATCTACGCTATACTGACTATGAAGCTGAATCATAATGATGACAAAAAGGACAGGGAGAGAAGAATAAAGAGTGGACAAGATTAGGATAAAGCATATTTAAACTTCCATTTTTATACACAGATCTTTGTTTGGGATAATCCTATCAGATAGCTAGTTCTCATGTTCTCAGTACTATGTTCCCTTTTTACAGACAGGTACTTACAGTATGATTTTACATGTTCTTAAGACCATAAATTCTAAGATACCATAGATTCATAACTGCCCCGGCCAGGGTATGTTATTTCATCTATGGTCGACAAGCAACACCTGACAAATCATTAGTTGAAGTGCCAAGTATTGCTATCATTCTCCCATGTCACACTCGAAGTCTAAGAATAAGCCTGAACTATCCCTTAACTCCCAGTCCTAGTAGCAGTTAGAAGATCTAACGACACATCCGAGTGACCTCTATAAAAGCGTTTAAAAGAAAGGGATAAAGAAAGCATTTAAAATCCTATCACTCGGAAGTTTCAAAAGCTTCGTATTGGTAGTAAAAGAAAGCCTCCAATCGGGATGACCGGATGTGGATCAAGAATTCCTAGATCTCGATGAACCGCTTGCAGTGTTCACGTCCTTCCAGGTGATTATGAGACACAAACTAATGAAACAAACTAATAAATTAGTTCGTACCGGATGCACTCACTCAGGACTCAAAGATAGGCTTTGGCAGAAGAGGACATCAGTTGAGAGAAACTAAACCCTATCTTAGAAAGTAACTAAGGCCTATGTATTGTTCCTCTAGAATTATCTAACACACTGTATTTGAATCCAAGTGGATCCCATCTCGGTGTGATAGTTAAGACTAAATTCCTAATACACAGCAATTTCAGAAAATAATAGATTTGAAAACCATTCCCTATACAGGTACTAGACTCTCAATAAGAACACAGACCCTTTCAGTCTAGACAAGACCTAATCGCTGACTCTGCTTCTAATTTCCCAAAATCAATCCCTGAAAGAATATGAACTAGTCATAACTGAGGAATTTATCCATTACTTAGGTCTGGATTTTATAAATGAATTTTTGTTGGAAATTTAATATGCAATATCTGTTTAAATCTAGACTTCTAATATCCAAGGGAAGGATTCCGAAATATTTTAGACCACAATAATTACATAGTAATATCATGCATAAAGTTATATGGAAGTGTAAAATAAGTTGACCCAAAATATAGTGGTGGGTCTAGACAGAATGTGGAACACAGATATGAAGCAGCCGCGAGGCTGAAGAAGGTGGCAATAATCGGGTGGACTGCAAACATCTGCTATCCAATTTCCCGGTTAATCAGATGGAGCGAATTTAGACAGCATGAACCCTATAATGGTAGTGTCGCTACCAGTTGGGTTTCTACTGTCTGCGAATTCAGATAAAAACCTACATGTTTCTTCTCCACACTGCTCGTCAGCCAAGATTGACAGATCTTAGCTAACTCACATTTTAGATTAGAATTTGGGTTTTGAAATTAAGATAAGGAAAATAAAACTGTATTTGGACAGTAATTAACTGAGTGGCTACTTCATTTCCCGGTGAAAGGACCGTTCGCCTGACCTCGTTAACTATTACCCAAACAATGCAAAATAACAAACAGTAATCAATATACAGACTACGGGCTACTTCATTTCCCGGTGAAGGGACCGTTCGCCGACATTATTCTGTAACATCTCTTACTTGTTCATTCACACATCACGAGAAAGACAAAAATGAAATTGACTAAAAGAGGATGCCTTGTATGAGAGACATTGGTTTCTCATGCAAGGTTATGGAATTAATCCATAATTAATGACTTAAATAATCCTTCATACCATAATTACTTACAGTCCGGATTATCTGCTTAAGGCATCAAGGTTTTGTTTATAGAAAAATATTTTAGAGAAAACTGAACAAAGATCCTTCAATCAAGGTAATCATTGATCTTAATTATTGCTAATCATGATCTTTAATTATTGACTTCAGGGTTCAATTAATTATTGGAGAGGGTGGAGAAATGGAAAATAGGCAAAAATTGCCAATTACGACGCTATACAGATGTTATGACGCTATCCTAGGATAGCGTCGTGAGGACAGCGTCGTCATGGGTTGGTGAAAGAGATGAAAAATCTTGCAGTTAAGGGGTTATGTACGACGCTACACAATTACGACGCTATACAATGTGTTACGTCGTAGTGTTGGCGTCATGCATGCCAGTTTAGAAAATAGGGGACTACGACGCTGAGCATGTCCTACAACGTTAAACATGGTTCACGTCGTAGGTCATAGCGTCGTAGTAAGGAAAGATGGTTTGTGAAAAAGTAAGGAACTACGACGTTATACACTAAATTACGACGCTATCCTAGGACAACGTCGTTGGTGTAGCGTCGTAGGTGGAATTTTCTGATGAGTTGATAAAATTGGGGGTACGACGTTATGCACTAAATTACGACGCTATCCTAGGACAGCGTCGTGGGCATAGCGTCGTAGGTGGGTTTTTGTGAAAATTGAAGTGTTTTGGGGTCCTACGACTTTAGACAAAAATTACGACGCTATACAAAGATAGCATCGTAGGTCTTAGCACCGTAGGGCAAGATTTTACTTAAGTCTGAAGCTACTACGATGTTAAACCTACACCTACGACACTATCCTAGGATAGCGTCGTAGGGCGGTTAGCATCGTAGCTACCCCAGAACATAAGTGTTGGTCGGGTATTGCAATCTATGCGATTGCAAGCCCTATTTTCAGATTCATGGTTCATCAATGCAACAACAGTATTGAAATAAGGTAAAACAGTAAGCCAAATTGCATAAAAACAAAGTAAAATTGCTTAAAAGCATACACCCATGAACCACAAACCAAAATGAGGGTTTACAACCATAAAAACATGCATATGAACCCAAAAAGGAGTAGAAGCAGAAAATCCACATTTGCAAAAGAAAAATAAAATGACCAAGTGGTCATTAGAACAAAAATAAAGCAAGGAAGATCCATGGAATCATTTCCATTTCATGTTTTTGGGACTCTTTGATGCTTAACTTCCCATTTATATCAAATGGTTTGACAATACCCATCATTTGGGTATTCCAAACCTAAATAAGAGTTTTAACAAAACTGTGAAAAGGAAAACAGTGGCTAACTAAGGTCTAAGAGTGATAAACTAACACTAATTTACAGCTTACAGTGAGCTAAAATGAAGAACAATGCAGAAAAGTAAATAATTCAAAAAAAAAACCCTAACTAACTACCCTATCTACACACCTCTCAAGAAGTTGAGTTGCCTCCAAGGAATGGAATGTTGTGAAGTGACTGGTCATTGGAGTCAACCTGTCCTTAAATAGGCGAGAAACCCTAGGCCCATGGGCCCCCAGGCCCTTGAATTTGAATTCTGGCCAGGTTACGACGCTATGGCTTGAGTACGTCGCTGTCCATTACTACGACGCTATAGGTGTAACGTCGTAGTCTTCCACTTCGAATAAACTCTTTGTCTCTAAGTGAATAGCCTACGACGCTATCCTCCGTTTCGTCGCTATGCTGGCTCAGCGTCGTAGATTTTCCTTCAGAGTCCTGCCTCCATTTCTGCCTACGACACTATACTCGGCTACGACGCTATACATGCTTAGCGTCGTAGTTGAGTGTAGCGTCGTAATTTTCTGAAAAATTCGACTTTTTTGTGGGTTTTTATTTCTTTTCCCATCTTTTTGTTTCCTTTTTTCTTTTCTTTTCGTTTTCTCATGTTTTTGGATTTTTCTAACATAAATGTGTAATAAAATTACATATTTATGCATTTTTCATACCAGCTCAATATTTTTACAATTATGCATAAATCAGTCCAATTCAATTGCTTTCTTATGTAAAATAAGACCGGAATGCGATCAAATGTCCGTTTCAGACACGGAAATGGATTCAAAATAATGGACATTTCTGGCCATTATCAGGGATCTTGTGGAGGCCAGCTGATGCTAATGTGATAGGTACCAAATGGATCTTCAAGAATAAATCAGATGAGAATGGTAACATCACCAGAAACAAGGCCAGGCTCGTAGCTCAGGGTTACACACAGGTTGAAGGAGTGGATTTTAGTGAGACTTTTGCTCCAGTAGCCAGATTGGAAGCCATCAGACTCTTGATTGCTGTGGCATGTTCGTTTGAGTTCAAATTGTATCAAATGGATGTGAAGAGTGCCTTCCTAAATGGCTATTTGAAAGAAGAAGCATATGTTGAGCAACCCAAGGGATTTGAGGATCCACACTATGCAGGCTATGTCTACAGACTAAACAAAGCCCTCTATGGCCTCAAGCAAGCACCTAGAGCATCGTATGAGAGACTGTCAAGTTATCTGCTAGAGCATGGTTATAAGAGAGGAAGTGCTGATCAGACTATGTTCATCAAGAATGAATCAAAAGGATTTATTGTTGCACAAATCTATGTGGATGACATAGTATTTGGGTCAACATCTCACATTCTCAAAGATGATTTTATCAAGATCATGAGCAGTGAGTTTGAGATGAGTCTTGTAGGAGAACTAACTTACTTCCTTGGACTTCAGATCACCCAAAAGAAAGAAGGTATCTTTGTGAATCAGTCCAAGTATGCCAAAGAACTTGTGAAGAAGTTTGGCATGGAATCAAGCAAATCGATCAGAACTCATATTGGAACCAATGACAAGATCAGTCTTGATCCTACTGGTGTTAGCGTTGACTCAAAGCTATATCGAAGCATTATTGGGAGTCTACTCTATCTCGCAGCTAGCCGCCCTGACATAAGTTTTTTTGTTGGTGTTTGTGCAAGATATCAAGCAAACCCAAATGAATCTCATCTTCATGCAGCCAAGCGTGTTATCAAGTACATCTCTGGTACTGCCAACATGGGAATCTGGTATTCCAAGGATTCAAGTCTTCAACTTATTGGCTACAGCGATGCTGATTGGGCTGGATGTGTAGATGATTGCAAGAAGACTACAGGTGGTTGCTTCTATATGGGAACAAACTTGGTAAGTTGGTATAGCAAAAAGCAGAGTTCAATCTCATTGTCCACTGCTGAGGTTGAATACCTAGCTGCTGGAAGCTGCGGTGCCCAACTTCTATGGATGAGGCAAATGCTGAAAGATTATGGTGTGGAGCAGATGGAACTGATTCTGATGTGTGACAATATGAGTGCCATTAACATTGCCAAGAACCCTGTACAACACAGCAGGACCAAGCACATTGACATCAGACATCATTACATCCGAGAACTTGTCGAGGATAAAGTGGTGTTCATTCAACATGTTGGAACCGATCTTCAGCATGCAGATATAATCACCAAGGCTCTCAATAGTGATCGCTTTGAATCACTCAGAAGAGGTCTTGGACTTTGCAATCTAATCTGAAGAGTTATCTCGGATTTCCCCCTTAGTGCACACGATCAATTCTTCAACTCAAACTTTGTCTAATAATTTGTTTTTGCTAACAATTGTTTGGGTTGTAGGTTTATAAATTTCAGGGAGAGATCGCATGCAGGCCCAATGTCAGGCCCATAAGCCCATTTCACTACCATCGATTTTTATGGCCCTCATGGCCCTGTCCTGTGTAATGATGAGGAAAGAGAATATGGCGGGAAGGATTTGACTACCAGAGACGTTCTTCTTTCTGCTTTTCTTCTGTCTCTTGAGAATATGAATCGTCTTCAGTTTCACTAATTTTTCTTTTCCTATCTGATATTGTTTTGCTTCCATTGTATCTTCTTGAGTTGCTTCATTTGCAGCTACAATGGTACAAACTAGAGGGTCGAAAGGGTCAAGCTCAGGGGAGAACCCACCTCTGGAACCGAAGAACCCTAAATCGAATAGAGGAGGACCCGCTGCCAAGAAGAAGCTGAACATGCTTGAATTGACTTCAACAGTTTCTCAATCTCTTGGTGTGCATGATCTATCAGACATCCGGAGTGAACTTCAGGGGTCGGGTGTAGCAGTTGAGGGGGAGACAACTGCTCCAGGTGGCACATCCGCACTACCCACGACTCAAGCAGTTAAACCCTCGACGGTTTCTGAAGTGCCTTTTACAAAAGGGGCAGTCGAATCACTATCTAAGGACAAACCTATCATGGATTCTCCAAGAAATTTGAAAACCCTTGCTGCCGCTGCGTCTGGTAGTCCTAAACCAAAGAAGTCGACCAAGAAAGGTAAAAAGGTCTCCAAGAATTCTGCTGCTGCCACTAATGTCGCTATTTCAGGATCCCCTACTCCTCAAAGCACTACTGTGGCTGGTGACAAAGATCGTGTTGAGTCAGAATCTCTGTCTGAGTTAGCCCCTGTCACGGCGTCCCTCGTGAAGAAGAAAGGTGCAGACTCTCCGAAGCCAGCCTTTCCTGTCCAAGAAGCTTCTAAGGCGAACCCTAGTGTTCCTGTAACCAAGAAGGCCTCCAAGCCTGTTCCAGAAGCAAAGGGATCTTTCTCCCATGGTGATGCAATTGCTGCTGTCCCTATGAACATTCTCAAGCCTGTGTTCGAGCCCTCTGCTCTTCCAAAGGCTGCTGCTCAAGCTACTGTCAAAGCATCCTCTGTATCATCCAAAGCCAAGAAGTCTCAGAAATCGTCCGAGAAATCTAAAGAAGTGGTGGACCCAATACCTCAGCCTAAGCAAGTCACCTCTCCACCATCCCAGACAGGTGAATCTAGGCAATCTGAACCCTCACAAGGTTCTATTGCTGTGGAAGTACCTTCTACATCCTCAGGGCAACAACCTCTGAAGCAAGTTGATGAGCCTTAATAGGTCTTGGAGAATGTAGAGGAAGAACAGGAGGAGTCAGAAGATGAGGAGTCTGGAGAAGAATCAGAAGAAGGTGATGAAGAAGAAGGATCTAGTTCTGAAGAGCCCAAACAACCTGCTGCTATAGGATCAAAGGTGGCTCCAGTTCCAATTCCCAAAGTGCACAAGGAAAAAGATTCAGACAGTGAGTTCAATGCTGACGATGAACAGCTGGTGAGGAAGACAACTCAGCTAGTTCTGAAGAAGAGGAGGCCACTGCAGTTGTTCCTCCTGTGACAAAACTTGTGTCCCAACCACCTCAATCGTCGAGTAAAGGGAAACGTGTTCGAGATGCTGAGGAGAACCCAGAGATCAGGAAAAAGTCTAAACTTGACATCAGAGGACCATCCTCCTCCACATCCAAGAAGCGTGAAGTTCTTGATGCTGCCCTAGCTCACTCAGAATTGTTCTATTATGAGTCCAGTGAGTCCTACTTCTCAGATGTGCTATCCAAGAAGAAATTCAGACAAGAGCATACCTATTGTGGTAGCAAGTATGTACAGTTAGGTTGGACTAAGTATCTTGACGAAAAAGGTCTGCTGGGATGGGCCCTTTAGTCAGAAGTTATCAGCCTGAACTGGTCATGCATTTCTATGCAAATCTGAGGAAGGATGTGGTCAATCTAGGCACTCTGGTCGTAACACCCCGGTTTTTGGTCACCCAGGTCGGGATGTCACCGCCACATCTCCCTAGTAAGACACGGTTTCTCCGAGCTTACTAAAGAGATGCAAGGCTAGGTATTGCAGTATTTAAAAACATTTAAATCATTTAAAATAGCCCATTCAATATAATTCAAAAATAATAATAGCATAGCGCAGCGGAAATATTTGGTTTAGTACAGTATTGCAGCGGAAAATATAAAAAGGGCCGACATGGCCAAAACACGGGTTAAACAGGCCCGTTCATAATATAGTCTACGTACGAAATTTAAAAGCAAAATAACAATCCCCCAAAATCCCATGCATGATTCGTGCTCACACATGCTTATTCCACATATTCTGTAAAGAAAGGAATAAAAACGGTTTTGGTCAGCAAAATTGCTGAGTAAGTTAACACATGCATGATCGTAGGGTTTAAAAGCCATAAATTTAATAATTTAACAAAAGCATGATAATAACATCATATTTAGTTTCATCTAAACCATATCCAATAGCATAATTTATCTCAGGCTCTATTTAATAACACATATCACATGGTTCAAGATAATAGCCATAATTTAAATAAAGCATTTAAATAATTTAATTTGACAACAATATCATTTAATCTAGTTTAATTTAATTTAGAATCCCCATTACATTCCCGATTTGGTATTTCAAAGTTTCACGATAAAATCGCGATGTCAACAAGTTTAGCCGGTAGCCCGGCGGCCGCAACCGTATCAGCCATACCCAGTACCACTCCGGAGCCTCGGGAAACCCATACGGATATTTACGAGAGTGTAGGCTCTAAGTTTCGCCGTTTAGGCAATCCATATCTCAAATTTAGCGCGCGGGGTCACCATCGTCCATTACGGCACGAAGTGAATCGTTAGGGGGCACCCTGCAGAGCACTCACCCCTAATTTTAATTTATCAAGTTTGTAAGGGGATTTAGTTTTTAAAATCTGCCTTCCATTGTATTAATTTAGAAATAATATCTCAATTCGTTTCAACCCTAAAGTGTTAATTCCATGTTTCAACAAGATTTCAAGATTTCGTTCCGGTAAATCACAGTTTACTCCAAAATTCGTCTAAAATCAGATTTAATTCCAAAAATTCCAAAATTTCATATCTGACTCGGAAACATCAAGATCTACAACTTTCGTGTTTTAACTTTTTCAATCCGAGATACCTAAGTAGGTCAAAATCGCCAATTTTCGCATAAGAAGAAATCTGTCCGAGTTTAACATGTCACAGTTTAAAGATTTCAAATTCTACCATATCAATTCAACTCCAAATTTAATGAAATTTGACAAGGATCATCTTAAGACATTTATCTACAACTTTCATGTTCGGCCAAAGATCTAAAACAGCCTAGATCCTATGTCAAAAACGTGATCAAGATCATTCCTATGTTCTGTCCAAGATTTCAAGATCTAGAATCAAACAGTTCGGTTTCAATGGGTTTTCACATATCAAATCAACTCCAAAAATTCTCAAATTTTTACAGTAGCTAGGTCTAAGTCTTAGGAACGTTTTTTGTGTTTTAAGTTTTTCCGTTTGAGTTTGTTTTAAGGGTCGGAAAAATTCACCAAATCTGTTACGTCGGTAGAAAAACAAAAGTGGACAGATTCATGGTTCTTGTTGAATCTTTTAGGTTTCGAATGTTTTAAAATCTCCCAAAACCATGTAAGGTTAACTTACAGTGTCTATGAACGTCGGGGATGTCTAGTTCGGAGGCGTGGCTTCCAGATCACCGTTTCCCCTCTCCGTTCGTCGGGTTCTACGATCTAGATTCGATACGGGGTGTAGAAAGAAAAGAACCGAAGTTAGAATCCGTTTTCGGATTGAAACGTGAAAAGATTTATTGGACTAGAGCTTACCACAACGTTTGGAGACCTTGGATTTTCGTCCAAGCTGCTGCCTCCGTTTGGTGCTTTCCGTCGACTCCGAATTTAGGGTTCCGAACGTATAGAAGATTGTAGGGTTTTGTAAACTTGTTTGGGGCTCCCAAGGGGCTTATTTATAGAATTCTAAATCCTTAGGGCGTCCACAACCGACCTAAAAGTCTGGAGTCGAGAGATGTTCAACCGAAAGTCGAAAAATCCGCGTTCGGGCGAGTGATTCACGCAACAAACGAATCTGTGGGATGGCGCAGTCGTGGCGCGCTAAACCACCTTCACCGCGCGGCCACCGCGCCGACTTCGCCTGGACTTCGGTCCGGGCGGGTCTTGCGATCCGTCGTGCTTTTCCGCCTCTCTTTCGGGTTTCTATCCCTCTGTGCTCCCGAATTCCGATTTCCGGGGTATATTCGAGTTCATACTTTCTCTCTAATTTTATTTTCAGTCTAATTGGATGTTTTGGACTCGAATACTCGAGTTCATTAGTGTCGGGTATATTCGGGTACCATTTATCCCTCCTTTTATTTCATTAAATTCCTTTAATTCCTTTTTAAGTAAAAATCTCATTTCTCATTTCCTTATCTTTATTTATTTCTTTTATTTGCTGGATTTGTTTATTTATTTATAGTATTTATTTTATTTATTATTTATTTATTTAATTATTGTTTTATTTTATGTTGGAAAATTCTCGGGTATTACAGTCTACCCTCTTTAAGAATCAACTTCGTCCTCGAAGTTGTGTTTCGGCTTTTCTCGTCTCGTGCTAAGGTCTTGTGTTTGTTTTATTATGTTGTGACTGAACTTAGAATTAAAACTTCTAAGCTGCCTACGTACCCGGTAAAGGGATCAAGCCATAACGTAGTTCAAAAGTTTACAAAAATGCACGAAAAATTAGGGGGTATGACATCCTCTCCCCCTTAAGATTGCAGTTATGTCCCCATAACTGTGTCGGTATCGGTTTGGAACAATGTCGGGTATCGTTCCCTCATATCGGATTCTACTTCCCAAGTTGCCGTCTCACTTTTGTGATTTGACCAAAGAACCTTGATCATTTTGATGGTTTTGTTCCTCGTTACTCGTTCCTTAGTATCGAGAATACGCACTGGGACTTCTTCGTAAGTCAAATCTTCGTCTAGCTCAATTATCTCCGGTTGAAGTACATGTGTCGGGTCCGGCACATACTTCTTTAGTTGCGAGACATGGAAGACATTATGAACTCGATCTAAGTGTGGCGGTAAAGCCAATCGGTAGGCTAGAGTTCCGACTCGTTCTAGAATTTCGTAAGGTCCTATGTATCGAGGACTTAACTTCCCTCGTTTGCCAAAGCGCATCACCCCCTTCATGGGTGATATCTTTAGCATGACCCTATCTCCCACTTGAAATTCTAGGTCTCGTCGTCTCACGTCGGCATAACTCTTTTGACGGTCTTGAGCGGCTTTCATCTTCCCTCGGATCACTTTGATTTGTTGAGCCATGTCTTCGATAAGTTGTGGTCCCACTACCACGGACTTATCGTTTTCTTCCCAGCTCAAAGGGCTTCGGCACTTTCGTCCATACAATGCCTCGAAAGGTGCCATGCCGATACTAGCATGGTAGCTATTATTATAGGAAAACTCAATCAAGGGTAAATGAGTTTCCCAATTTCCTTTGAATTCCAACACACATGCTCTCAGCATGTCTTCTAGTGTTTGGATTGTTCTTTCGGTTTGTCCATCCGTCATCGGGTGGAATGCGGTGCTCATTTTGATTTGAGTACCGAGAGCTTTTTGTAACTCCATCCAGAAATGAGAGACAAATCTACTGTCTCTATCGGAAATGATATCATGTGGTACTCCATGTCGTCGTACCACATTATCAATGTAGGCTCGGGCCAATTGGTCCATAGCCCACGTGTCTTTCATTGGGATAAATATGGCTGTCTTCGTTAGCCTATCCACAATCACCCAAATCTTGTTCATGCCTTTAGGTGATCGGGGTAATCCCGAGACAAAGTCCATTGAGATGCTATCCCACTTCCAACTTGGAATCTCTAGTGGTTGCATCAATCCTAAGGGTTTATGTCGCACTGCCTTAACCTTTTGGCAGGTGAGACATCTCGCTACGAAATTTGCCACTTCCTTCTTCATTCCCGGCCACCAATAGATCTTCTTCAGATCCTTGTATAGCTTGTCACCTCCGGGATGTACGGAATATGGCGTGTTGTGCCCTTCCTCCATCAACCTTTGCTTCAACTCGGCACATTTAAAAGGCACACACCATCTGCCTTTAAAACGGATGCTTCCATCCTCGTAGACAGCAAATCCTATTGCCTTTCCTTCGGCAATATACCCTTTTATCTTCTCGAGTTTCGGATCGCCCGGTTGAGCGAGTCGAATCTCGTCTAATATTGGAGTCTCTACGACCATGGCATTGACCGTTTCTCTCACTGTGCCAGGATGCACAAGTTCTAACTCCAATCTTGCCAAATCCATGTACAATGCCGGCGGAATTACCAACGAGTTTGTCACGTGTTGGGTTTTCCGACTTAGGGCATCGGCTACCACATTCGCCTTCCCCTCGTGGTACGCTATCTCTAAATTGTAGTCTTTAATGAGTTCCAACCACCTTCGCTGTCTCAAATTCAACTCCTTCTGAGTGAATATATACTTCAAGCTTTTGTGGTCGGTGAACATTCGACACTTCCGCCTATAAAGATAATGTCTCCATATCTTTAGAGCGAAAACGACCGCTGCCAACTCCAGGCCATGTGTCGGATAATTTTCCTCGTGAGGTTTTAGTTGGCGTGATGCATAGGCTACGACTCTCGAGTCTTGCATCAAAACACAACCTAAACCTTCCTTCGAAGCATCGCTATATACTTCGAAGTCACCATTCTCTGATGGTAGTGTTAATACGGGTGTGGTTGTGAGTCGTTTCTTCAGCTCTTGAAACGCAATCTCACAAGCTTCGGTCCACTCGTATTTTGCTCATTTCTTTAGTAGCTGGGTCAAAGGACGTGCAATCCTTGAAAAGTCCTTCACAAATCGTCTATAATATCCGGCTAATCCAAGGAAACTCCTTATTTCCGTTGGACTTTTCGGAGTTGCCCATTCAGTTACGGCAGAAACTTTTGCCGGATCCACTGATACTCCATCAGCGGATACTATGTGTCCGAGAAATGCCACTTCTTTCAGCCAGAAGTCACATTTCGACAGCTTGCCGTACAGCTGATTTCTTCGCAAGATTTCTAACACTTGATGTAAGTGTTTTGCATGCTCCTCCTCGCTCTTCGAGTAGATCAGGATGTCGTCGATGAACACTACGACACACTGGTCTAACAATTCTCGGAACACGTTGTTCATGAGATTCATGAACATGGCCGGAGCATTTGTTAACCCGAAGGATAACACTGTGAACTCGTAATGGCCATATCGTGTTCGAAACGCCGTCTTTGGAATGTCCTTCTCGGCAATCCTCAATTGATGATACCCAGATCGCAAATCGATCTTCGAGAATACTGAAGCTCCCTTCAGTTGATCAAACAAATCCTCTATTCTCGGAAGGGGGTATTTATTCGTAATGGTCACTTGGTTTAGTCCTCGGTAATCTATGCAAAGACGTAGTCCTCCGTCTTTCTTCTTGACAAACAAAACCGGTGCTCCCCAAGGGGACGTACTCGGTCTTATGTAACCTTTTCCCAATAGCTCCTCGAGTTGTTCCTTTAACTCCTTCATTTCCAGTGGTGCCATCCGGTACGGAGCTTTCGAGACAGGCTCTGTCCCCGGAATGAGATCTATCGTGAATTCAAGATCTCTCTCAGGTGGCATGCCCGGAACGTCTTCAGGGAACACGTCCGGGTATTCTCTTACCACTGGTATGCTATCAACCTTGTTCTCTTCCGCCTCAAGGTTGTGCACATAGCACGCATATAGTTCATACCCCTTACGCATCATGTTACTTAGTTTAAGTGCACTAATGATTTTGTTACTTTTCTTAGGGGGCTGAGAGTAAAAGATAACTCTCTTTCCCCTACTTTTTGACAAGGTGATCTTTTGCTTTTGGCATTCGATCACCGCTTTATACTGGGATAGCCAATCCATCCCCAGTATGATGTCAAAGTCTCTTAAGTTAAATTCTACCAAGTTCGCGAAGAATTCTACGTTCTTTATCACTATAGGAATTCCGTTATATCGTTTAGAGCAAGACACTACTTCTCCAGAAGGCAATTGAATTCCTAAGTTAATTCTCTCGCACTTAGGTAGATCTAACTCAGGCACTATCCTTGATGCTATAATTGAGCAACTAGCTCCAGAATCAAATAGAATTCTAAGGGGCGTATTCAACACATAAAATGTACCTGCCATCACCTCTCCTTGCGCAGGCACGTCCGCTTGGTTTACCACATTGAGCCTCCCCACAGGACGTCCCTGATTGCCCTGCTGATTCACATTCGGCTGTTGATTTTGTTGCTGGTTTTGATTCTGTGGGGGCGGAGGTCGTTGGTTCTGGTTCTGGTTTTGCGGCCTATTTTGAGGGGGTCTGTACCCTTGGTTATTGCCGTTTCGCCCGTTTTGGTTTTGAGGCTGTTCTTGCCCCGTGACCAAATCGTCCCTCTTCGTTATGTTCTCGAGCCTAGTTCGACAATCCCGTCGAACGTGACCCATTCGACCGCATCGGTAACAGGCGCCTTGTTGCGGGCATCCCTTTCCAGATGTGGTCGTCCACATCGCGGGCAAGGCGGTACCGGATCTTCTTGATTGAACCTCCTCCCAGTGTTGTTTTGTTGGGGCCTATTCGACCCTCTGCGCTGCTCGTTCCTTCCAGTGTTGTTCTCGTTTCGTGAATCTCGACTTCTCTTGTCTTGAGGACCCCTGCTGGACTCCCCACTCACCCTTCTTTTTAGCTGCTGCACGCGTGCTACCGCTACAGCGCGATCGTATACGGCTTGCAAATCGGGGTAGTGTACCCCCGCGATCACTTCGCGCACAGACAGGTTCAGTCCCATCTCGAACTTCTGTGCCTTCTCCGCATCAGTAGGCACTAGCCTTGGTGCGAACCTCACCAGCTCCTTGAAGCGGGTGTAGTATTCTTGCACCGTTTGGCTTCCCTGCTTCAGTGACAGGAATTCTTCGTACATGGCAGCCTTAGTACTCAAGGGATAGAATCGATCCCTGAGTAGTTCCATCATCTCCATCCACGAGTAAGGCTCGTCATCTTCAGTCAGTTTGGCTTGTGTTGCTTGCCACCAGTCATCCGCTTCGCCTCCCAAGTAGTATGAAGCGACATGTACCCTCTCTCCTTCCGGACATTTGACCGCTCCCAGCAGCTTGTCAAAAGTCCGGATCCATTCCTCCAGTTTAGCTGGATCCTCCTCACCAGCATAGTGGGGCGGCTGGTAGGGATTCACCATCGCCAGGTAGTTAGGGCGAGCTTAGGGCGGAGGTACCGCCGCAGCTTGACCCTGGTTGACTTGCGCGTTCCCGAGCGCAATCAACACTTCCTCTATCGTCCTAAGACGATCGCCCACATTGTTCGGTGCGGGGGCGTCCTGCGCACCTTGGGGTTGTTCCTCATCAGGTTGAATTGGTTCAGTGACGTTTGGTGGTGTTTCAGTAGGTGTTTCAGTGGTGGTTTGAGGAGCGGGTTGGGCTCTACCTCTTCCTCTTCCTCTGGGTGCCATTCTGGTACAATTAGGATAGATTAGGACCTTGTGAATTTAGCATATAGTCTAAGCAACTTCTATGAATGTATATGTGTGTAGTAATTTAGCACGTAGTGCTTTGTTCGGATTAAGAAGCATCGTATGCTTCGGGGTTTTATTTTATTTTGTCTTGTTTTGTTTTGATTTAAAAAAAAAAATAACTCGGGCATTTTATTTCCTCAAAAGAAATTTTAGTACAAAAGTAGAAATATTTTTCTAGCAAAACAATGTCTAACAGTAGAATCTCTAGTGCCTCATGACGTCTCCCGGTGGGGTAGCAGGATCTTCCTCCGGATCTTCCTCCTCCGAACTCGGCGGTAGTAGGTCGTCGAAGATAGTGTTTAAGTCTTGCCCGTGGGCATCGATGTATCCCTTTAGTATTAAGTTTTGTGTAGTGAGGGTTTGGATTTGGCGTTCGAGTTGGTTTATGCGGTGATGATCCGCCTCTCTCAAGTTGCCCATGTGATGTAAATTGGCCTCCAACTGAGCCATACGGTACTTCATTTGCTCTAGGGTTTGGTGGGAATCAAGATGAACGCTCATCATCCTGACCATCAACTGCATCATGTCTTGACTAGCCATCTAGCGCAAGCAAGAGATCTAAGTTAATATTCGCCAAGATTCTAAGTTCAATTCGCCAAGATTCTAAGTTCGAGTTTCCAAGATTCTAAGTTCAAGTTTCGCCAAGATGCTAAGTTCAAGTTTCGCCAAGATTCTAAGTTCAAGTCTCCAAGATTCTATGTTCAAGTTTCCAATATTCTAAGTTCATAGCAGAGATGCAACATGCATATGCAAATGATATTTTTTTCCCCCCAATAATAATTTAATGCACCATATATATATAGGTTTCCATGGGTTTTTTAAAAAAAAATAAAAATTCTTCCATGGAAATAATAATTTAAAATTTAAAATAATAGTCAAATTATTAATAGTAGTTTAAAAAAATAATAATGGTTTAAAAATAATAGTTTAAAAATAGCCGGGCTCTGATACCAACTTGTAACACCCCGGTTTTTGGTCACCCAGGTCGGGATGTCACCCCCACATCTCCCTAGTAAGACACGGTTTCTCCGAGCTTACTAAAGAGATGCAAGGCTAGGTATTGCAGTATTTAAAAACATTTAAATCATTTAAAATAGCCCATTCAATATAATTCAAAAATAATAATAGCATAGCGCAGCGGAAATATTTGGTTTAGTACAGTATTGCAGCGGAAAATATAAAAAGGGCCGACATGGCCAAAACACGGGTTAAACAGGCCCGTTCATAATATAGTCTACGTACGAAATTTAAAAGCAAAATAACAATCCCCCAAAATCCCATGCATGATTCGTGCTCACACATGCTCATTCCACATATTCTGTAAAGAAAGGAATAAACACGGTTTTGGTCAGCAAAATTGCTGAGTAAGTTAACACATGCATGATCGTAGGGTTTAAAAGCCATAAATTTAATAATTTAACAAAAGCATGATAATAACATCATATTTAGTTTCATCTAAACCATATCCAATAGCATAATTTATCTCAGGCTCTATTTAATAACACATATCACATGGTTCAAGATAATAGCCATAATTTAAATAAAGCATTTAAATAATTTAATTTGACAACAATATCATTTAATCTAGTTTAATTTAATTTAGAATCCCCATTACATTCCCGATTTGGTATTTCAAAGTTTCACGATAAAATCGCGATGTCAACAAGTTTAGCCGGTAGCCCGGCGGCCGCAACCGTATCAGCCATACCCAGTACCACTCCGGAGCCTCGGGAAACCCATACGGATATTCACGAGAGTGTAGGCTCTAAGTTTCGCCGTCTAGGCAATCCATATCTCAAATTTAGCGCGCGGGGTCACCATCGTCCATTACGGCACGAAGTGAATCGTTAGGGGGCACCCTGCAGAGCACTCACCCCTAATTTTAATTTATCAAGTTTGTAAGGGGATTTAGTTTTTAAAATCTGCCTTCCATTGTATTAATTTAGAAATAATATCTCAATTCGTTTCAACCCTAAAGGTTAATTCCATGTGTCAACAAGATTTCAAGATTTCGTTCCGGTAAATCACAGTTTACTCCAAAATTCGTCTAAAATCCGATTTAATTCCAAAAATTCCAAAATTTAATATCTGACTCGGAAACATCAAGATCTACAACTTTCGTGTTTTAACTTTTTCAATCCGAGATACCTAAGTAGGTCAAAATCGCCAATTTTCGCATAAGAAGAAATCTGTCCGAGTTTAACATGTCACAGTTTAAAGATTTCAAATTCTACCATATCAATTCAACTCCAAATTTAATGAAATTTGACAGGGATCATCTTAAGACATTTATCTACAACTTTTATGTTCGGTCAAAGATCTAAAACAGCTTAGATCCTATGTCAAAAACGTGATCAAGATCATTCCTATGTTCTGTCCAAGATTTCAAGATCTAGAATCAAACAGTTCGGTTTCAACGGGTTTTCACATATCAAATCAACTCCAAAAATTCTCAAATTTTTACAGAAGCTAGTTCTAAGTCTTAGGAACGTTTTTCGTGTTTTAAGTTTTTCCGTTTGAGTTCGTTTTAAGGGTCGGAAAAATTCACCAAATCTGTTGCGTCGGTAGAAAAACAAAAGTGGACAGATTCATGGTTCTTGTTGAATCTTTTAGGTTTCGAATGTTTTAAAATCTCTCAAAACCATGTAAGGTTAACTTACAGTGTCTATGAACGTCGGGGATGTCTAGTTCGGAGGCGTGGCTTCCAGATCACCGTTTCTCCTCTCCGTTCGTCGGGTTCTACGATCTAGATTCGATACGGGGTGTAGAAAGAAAAGAACCGAAGTTAGAATCCGTTTTCGGATTGAAACGTGAAAAGATTTATTGGACTAGAGCTTACCACAATGTTTGGAGACCTTGGATTTTCGTCCAAGCTGCTGCCTCCATTTGGTGCTTTCCGTCGACTCCGAATTTAGGGTTTCGAACGTATAGAAGATTGTAGGGTTTTGTAAACTTGTTTGGGGCTCCCAAGGGGCTTATTTATAGAATTCTAAATCCCTAGGGCGTCCACAACCGACCTAAAAGTCTGGAGTCGAGAGATGTTCAACCGAAAGTCGAAAAATCCGCGTTCGGGCGAGTGATTCACGCAACAAACGAATCTGTGGGATGGCGCGGTCGTGGCGCGCTAAACCACCTTCACCGCGCGGCCACCGCGCCGACTTCGCCTGGACTTCGGTCCGGGCGGGTCGTGCGATCCGTCGTGCTTTTCCGCCTCTCTTTCGGGTTTCTATCCCTCTATGCTCCCAGATTCCGATTTCCGGGGTATATTCGGGTTCATACTTTCTCTCTAATTTTATTTTCAGTCTAATTGGATGTTTTGGACTCGAATACTCGAGTTCATTAGTGTCGGGTATATTCGGGTACCATTTATCCCTCCTTTTATTTCATTAAATTCCTTTAATTCCTTTTTAAGTAAAAATCTCATTTCTCATTTCCTTATCTTTATTTATTTCTTTTATTTGCTGGATTTGTTTATTTATTTATAGTATTTATTTTATTTATTATTTATTTATTTAATTATTGTTTTATTTTATGTTGGAAAATTCTCGGGTATTACAATCTACCCTCCTTAAGAATCAACTTCGTCCTCGAAGTTGTGTTTCGGCTTTTCTCGTCTCGTGCTAAGGTCTTGTGTTTGTTTTATTATGTTGTGACTGAACTTAGAATTAAAACTTCTAAGCTGCCTACGTACCCGGTAAAGGGATCAAGCCATAACATAGTTCAAAAGTTTACAAAAATGCACGAAAAATTAGGGGGTATGACAATGGTTCAACAAAAATTTCACTAGGGGAGTTCTCTATGATGTCACTGCCTCCAAGATTCTCTTTTAGAAGTGCCTGAGGTTGAGTTTGAAGGCATTCTGGAAAAGGGGGTGTCTTTTGATAGCAACAAGGTGGCCTATGCTATTACCAAGATCAAAGTAAGGAAGATTCCAGGAAAAGGAGTCCAGCCAAAGTACCTCACTCAGAAGTTCTACATGTTATACAAATTTTGTGCATCAAATGTGATGCCCACTGGAAATCACTCTCTGGTCACCCGGGAAATGTGCCACTTGATCTATGCCATTGATCAGAAAGTTCCAATCAACTATGGTCAATTGGTCCTTTCTCAGATGACTAACATTGATGAGTCACTGGCTGCTGATCACAAGACCCTGCTACCCTACCCTGGCCTCTTACAATGATTTTTAAAGTCTCTGAAAATTGGGGGTAACAAGGCTGCTCCAAAGGAAAAGATCTATGAGTTTGTCATCTCCCAAAAGTTGCAGACAAAGGTCCCGGATATTCCAGGTGCTGAAGGAACATTGAGCAATCAAAGTGCTTTGTCTAAGGTCAAGGAAATCCTGTCTCAAGCCCTGGAGAGGTTTAAAGGACTTCGAGCCATCATCTAACAAGAGGAGAACAAGATTGATCAGGCCCTTGCCCTCCTGCCGGACTACTGGTCTGAAGATGTTGCTGATGAGTCTGGAGATGGAGATGTAAATGAAGATGGTGCTGATTCTGGAGATGAAAGGGAGTGTAACACCCCGATTTTTGGTCACCCAGGTCGGGATGTCACCGCCACACCCCCCTAGTAAGACACGGTTTCTCCGGCTTACTAAAGAGATGCAAGGCTAGGTATTTCAGTATTTAAAAGCTTTGAAAACATTTGCAAACAGCCCATACAAGATAATCTCGAAAATAATAATATCATAGCGCAGCGGAAAAAGTATTTAAGTATAATATTGCAGCGGAAATGTAAATACGACCAACATGGTCAAAACTCGGGTTAAACAGGCCCGTTTATTCTAATGTCTAATGCATAAATTTAAATAATAAAGTTCGCAAAAATTATGGTTCCCCCATGCATGAACGTGCTCATGATCATTCCACATACTCTGTAAGGAAAAAGGAAAATAAAATGGTTTGGTCAGCACAACTTGCTGAGTAAGTTAACACATGCATGATCGTAGGGTTTAAAAGCCATTAATTTAATATTTACATAAAAGCATGATAATATTCATAAATAGTTTAAATGAAGCCATAAGTAATTTAAATAAAGCATTTAATAATTTAAAGAACAACAATTAAAAATATTTAACTATCCCCATTACTCCCAAGATAATATTTCAAGTATTTCACGATTGCATCGCAATCTCGTCAATTTAGCCGGAAACCGGCGGCCGCAGCTGTATCTGCCATACCCAGTACCACTCCGGAGCCTCGAGAAACCATAAGGATATTCACAAGAGCGTAGGCCATATATCTCATGCCGTTTGGCAACATATCTCAAATATTTCGCGCGCGGTCACCATCGTCCATATACGCACGAAGTGAATCGTTAGGAAGGCACCCTGCAGAGCACTCACCCCCTAATTTTAACGATCAAGTTCGTAAAGGGGATTTCCTAATTTCCAGATTTCATATCATTATTTCAAAGAGTCTTCTACTCGTTTAAACCTTAAAGGCTAGTTTCACCGTTTCAACAAGATTTCAAGATTTGACTCGGTCAACCATAGTTTACTTTAAAAATCAGTAAAAATCTAGTTTAATTCCAAAAATTCTGAAATTTTACCACTGACTCAGAAACATCAAGATGAACAACTTTCGTGTTTTAACTTTTTCAATCCGAGTTACAGAAATAGGTCAAAATCATCAATTTTTGTCATAACCTAAATCTGTCCGAAATTCGTATACAGCAGTTCAAGATTATCAAGATCTACCATATCAAATCAACTCCAAAATTAATGAAATTTTACATAGATCTTCTTAAGACCTTTACCTACAACTTTCATGTGCGGCCAAAGATCTAAATCGGTCTAGAACTAATGTCAAAAACGTGATCAAAATCGGACCTAAGTTCTGTCAAGAATTTCAAGATCTAATCTCAAGCAGTTCGGTTTCGGTTGGTTTTCACATATCAAATCGTCTCTAAAAATTCTGAAAATTTTACAGTAGATAGATCTAAGCCTTAGGAACGTTTTTCATGTTTTAAGTTTTCCGTTTGAAGTCGTTTTAGGGTTCGGAAAAATTCATCAAAACTGTTGCGTCGGTAGAAAACATACATTGACAGATTTTCGCAAGATTCGATTAAGCTTTTAGGTTTCGTGTTTTAATTACTTTCAAAACCATGTAAGTATTAACTTACAGATTTGTAGATATCCGGGATCGTCTATTTCGAAGGCGTGGCTTCCAGTCCTCCGTCTATCCTCTCCGTTCGTCGGGTTCTACGTTCTAGATCCGATTCGGGACGTAGAAAGAAAAATAAGAAGATTAGGATTCGTTTTCGAATCAAACTTAAGAGATGAATGGATCGGAACTTACCACGACGTCTAGGAGACTCTGATTTTCGTCCAAATCAGTCTTGCCTTGGTCTCGTGCCTCCGACGACTCCGGAATTAGGGTTTTCGGACGTAAAGAGAGTTGTAGGGTTTTGGAAAAGTATTCGGAGCTTTTAAGAGGGCTTATTTATAGTTAAACAAGCCCTAGGGACGCCAAGGTCTGCCCCTTGGAGTCTTGAGCCGAAAGGTGTTCAACCGAAGTCGGAAAATCCGGATTCGGGCGAGAAAATCTCGCACGGGCGAATCTGTCACATGGCGCGGTCGTGGCGCGCTCTTCCTCCTTCGACCGCGCGGCCACCGCGCGACACTCGCCTGGACATCGGTCCGGGCGGGTCATGTGATCCGTCGTGCAATTCCTCCTCTCTTTCGGATTTCTATACCTCTATGCTCTCGTTTTCCGATTTTCGGGGTATCTTCGGGTTTCTACTTTCTCTCTAAATTTTTACTCGGGACTAATTGATCGTTTGGACTCAAATCCTCGAGTTCATTGGTGTCGGGTTTCGGTGTATAATTTATTTACCTTTAATAATTCTTTTTATTTAATTAAATTCCTTTAATTCCTTTTTAAGTTAACTCTCATTTCTCATTTCCTTATCTGTATTTATTCATTTATTTGCTGGATTTATTTATTTATGGTTTTATGTTATTTATTGTTTATTTATTTAATTATTGTTTTATTTTATGTTGGAAAATTCTCGGGTATTACAGTCTACCCTCCTTAAGAATCAACTTCGTCCTCGAAGTTGTGTTTCGGCTTTTCTCGTGCTAAGGTCTTGTGTTTGTTTTATTATGTTGTGACTGAACTTAGAATTAAAACTTTTAAGCTGCCTACGTACCCTGTGAAGGGATCAAGCCATAACGTAGTTCAAAAGTTTACAAAAATGCACGAAAAATAGGTGGTATGACATCCTCTCCCCCTTAAGATTGCAGTTATGTCCCCATAATTGTGTCGGTATCGGTTTGGAACAATGTCGGGTAGCGTTCTCTCATGTCGGACTCTACTTCCCAAGTTGCTGTCTCACTTTCGTGGTTCGACCAAAGAACCTTGATCATTTTGACGGTTTTGTTCCTCGTTACTCGTTCCTTAGTGTCGAGAACACGCACTGGGACTTCTTCATAAGTCAAATCTTCATCGAGCTCAATTATCTCCGGTTGAAGTACATGTGTCGGGTCCGGCACATACTTCTTTAGTTGTGAGACATAGAAGACATTATGAACTCGATCTAATTGTGGCGGTAAAGCCAGTCGGTAGGCTAAATTTCCGACTCGTTCTAGAATCTCATAAAGTCCTATGTATCGAGGACTCAACTTTCCTCGCTTGACAAAGCGCATCACCCCCTTCATGGGTGATATCTTTAGCATGACCCTATCTCCCACTTGAAATTCTAGGTCTCGTCGTCTCACGTCAGCGTAACTCTTCTGACTGTCTTGAGCGGCTTTCATTTTTCCTTGAATCACCTTGATTTGTTGAGCCATGTCTTCGATAAGTTGTGGTCCCACTACCACCGACTTATCGTTTTCTTCCCAGCTCAACGGGCTTCGGCACTTTCGTCCATACAACGCCTCGAAAGGTGCCATGCCAATGCTAGCATGATAGCTATTATTATAAGAGAATTCGATTAAGGGTAAATGGGATTCCCAATTTCCCTTAAATTCCAACACGCATGCTCTCAGCATGTCTTCTAGTGTTTGGATTGTTCTCTCGGTTTGACCATCCGTCATTGGGTGGAATGCGGTGCTCATTTTGATTTGAGTACCGAGAGCTTTTTGTAACTCCGTCCAAAAGTGAGAGACAAATCTACTGTCTCTATCGGAAATGATGTCATGTGGTACTCCATGTCGTCGTACCACATTATCAATGTAGGCTCGGGCCAATTGGTCCATAGTGCACGTGTCCTTCATCGGGATAAATATGGCTGTCTTCGTTAGCCTATCCACAATCACCCAAATCTTGTTCATGCCTTTAGGTGATCGGGGTAATCCCGAGACAAAATCCATTGAGATGCTATCCCACTTCCAACTTGGAATCTCTAGTGGTTGCATCAGTCCTAAGGGTTTATGTCGCACTGCCTTGACCTTTTGGCAGGTGAGACATTTCGCCACGAAGTCTGCCACTTCCTTCTTCATTCCCGGCCACCAATAGATCTTCTTCAGATCTTTGTAAAGTTTGTCGCCTCCGGGATGCACTGAATATGGCGTGTTGTGCCCTTCCTCCATCAACCTTTGCTTCAACTCGGCACATTTAAGGGGCACGCACCATCTCCCTTTGAAACGAATGCTTCCATCCTCGTGGACAGCAAATCCTATTGCCTTTCCTTCGGCAATATACCCCCTTATCTTCTCGAGTTTCGCATCGCCCGGTTGGGCGAGCTTAATCTCGTCCAATATTGGAGTTTCTACGACCATGGCGTTGATCGTTTCACTCACTGTGCCAGGATGCACAAGTTCTAACTCCAATCTTGCTAACTCCATGTACAATGCCGGCGGAATTACCAACGAGTTTGTCGCGTGTTGGGTTTTCCGACTTAGGGCATCGGCTACCACATTCGCCTTCCCCTCGTGGTAGGCTATCTCTAAATCGTAGTCTTTAATAAGTTCCAACCACCTTCGTTGTCTCAAATTCAACTCCTTCTGAGTGAATATATATTTCAAGCTCTTGTGGTCGGTGAACATTCGACACTTCCGCCCTAAAGATAATGTCTCCATATCTTTAGAGCGAAAACGACCGCGGCCAATTCCAGGTCATGTGTCGGATAATTCTCCTCGTGAGGTTTCAGTTGGCGTGATGCATACGCTACGACTCTCGAGTCTTGCATCAAAACGCAACCTAAACCTTCCTTCGAAGCATCCCTGTAAACTTCGAAGTCACCATTCTCTGATGGTAGTGTTAATACGAGTGTGGTTGTGAGTCGTTTCTTCAGCTCTTGAAACGCGGTCTCACAAACCTCTGTCCACACGTATTTTACTCCCTTCTTAAGTAGTTGGGTCAAAGATCGTGCGATTTTCGAAAAATCCTTCACGAACCGCCTATAGTACCCGGCTAAGCCGAGGAAACTCCTTATCTCAATTTGGCTCTTGGGAGTTGCCCACTCAGTTACGGCAGAGACTTTTGCCGGATCCACTGAAACTCCATCAGCGGATACTATATGTCCAAGAAATGCTACCTCCTTCAACCAAAAATCGCATTTGGACAGTTTGTCGTATAGATGATCGAGTAAACAACAGAAGGTAAGAAAATAAAATAAAAAAATGCTTTTAGAGGCTCGCGCGGTGCCCGCGCGGCAGCGCGCGGCGACCGCAGTTTGAAAAAAAGGGCTCGCACGGAGCGCGAGCCATTCCGCCCCATTTCCACTTCCGAGGCTTCTTCTAGTTTGCTCTCAAATTCGTTCCCTCATTCCCCAATTCTCCCATTCACGGCTTCGATTTTTCATTGCAAGGTATGTGTCTACTACATCTACTTGTCAATTTCAGAATTTATGCCTTGTTTAGCTTAGATCTTTGGATGAATTTCGAACTTAGGGTTTAGGGACAAAATTTGGGGATTTGTTGTTTTTAGACTTAATTTGTGCAACTAGCGAGTTTATGCGATACTTGGTGTTATTTTTGTTGATTAGGAAGTATTTGTGCAACAATGTATGCCTAGTTGGAGGAAGTTTTTTTTACTAGATTCCATACTTTAGGGAGAGTATGAATTTTCCCGATTTGTGTTGGTATTGTGGGCATGCGGATGAGTTCGTTGTCGTTGTTTCGTGCCCTATTATGACGATGAGTTATTGCCTAAGAAATTGTTTTGATTTGGGGACGTTTCCCATGTGTTTGCAAGTAAACTTTGAACTTGATTTATTGGGCACACAACGTGTTTGACTAAATGTCCCAAAGAGTTTTGGGACTTGTTTAGACATAGTCTTGGTTTGGTTATCCTCTTGATCGCTCGTGTTAGAGCCTACACTTCATGTTCTTGTGTTTTCTAGCCTATACTTGATGTAATCGCTGTGTAGGATTTATCCTTACATTTGGTATTGGCTGGGTATCTGCAGGATGCTGCTCTTTTTATGGGTTGTTTTGGCGTCACTCATGTGTCCACCGAGGACCAGGAGACGGGTTGCTCAGCGCGATGAGGCTGGCCCTAGCACTGCCGCTCCGGCGATGCCTGATTTCGACGGGAGCGAGTCAGAGGAGGACGAGGAGCAGCGGGGCCCTAAGCTCAAGGGTCTTCCCGACGAGGTGCGTCCCCATCGACACGATAGGTATCGGTTTGCTACTATGGCCTCTCAGGAGTTCTATTTCGACGAGCTTCGTCGGAACCGGTCTTATGTTCCGGAGAGAGGCATGGGTCCTTGCCATATGGATGATGACAGGGTTAGTCCAGTTTTGGGCCTTCTTCAGTGGACTGGACTTGCGCGCCATCCCGAGGGCATCACTTCTGGTTATTTAGCTATGGAGGTCATCGCCAACATTGGCGGTCTCGGGGAGAACAGCGACTTGTCTCGAGTCTGGGTTCGGGGTCGTCATTTAGATTTCAGTGCTCGGGCGATCAACGTCTACTTCGGCCTTCCTGACGACGGTGTATTCCGGCCACAGCCTGAGGGTCGTATACCCCCGCCTGCGTGGGGCGTTTTATGCACCTTGATGGCTCCTCAGCTCGAGCATGATCATGAGTTGCGGTTGACGACGATGGACTCTCCGTGGCGCGAGCTTGCTCAGATATGGTTAGGCCGTGTCCGGCCGATTACCCGGAGCCATATTGTTATAGACCACGTCTATGAGACCATCTGCTTTCTCGCCCGCGGTGGTAGGGTGAATGTTGGGGCTTGTATCGCGGACAACCTGAGGGGTATGCGCCGAGGACGAGGGAGTAGGGTGATTACCCACGTTCATCTTATTTGTGGCATGTGTGCGGCTCAGGGGATCCGTACGTCACCAGAGACGGATCCTTACGAGCTAACCGCTGGCGGCTACTACCGTATCCCTATCTACGCCGCTCGACGCAGTGCTCTTCGACGTGGGGCTCCTCCGGCTGTCCTTCGCCCGGAGCCTAATGGTGATGGTTTGATTCTAGTTGTCCCTCCTGAGCAGCCACCTCCCGTGGTTCCCCAGCAGGGTGCGGAGGTGCCGCAGATAGTGCAGATGATGCAGGGTATGCAGCTTAGTATGATGCGGGGTTTGCTCGTATGGACGCTGGGTTTGCAGCCGGGCAGGCTCGTTACGACGCTCTGGATGCAAGGATGGATCTATACCAGGCTCGCATGGATACGATCACTACGAGGCAGCTGGAGAAGCAGGCCACCATGACCGACATGTATGCCTACATGCGTCAGATGGACGAGTATATGCGTCGTCAGTTCCCGCCTCCCGACCAGTGATCCTTTGTTTCTGCGTTTCCATCTAGGCTTGCTGTAGTAGTGTTTTATTTAGTTGTTTTCTTATGGACTGTACAAGGATGATCTTGCTGATTATGTTTCGTAGTTTATGTTTCCGTTGTATCCTTGCTTAGTTGTCTGATTTGACTGTTATCATTTAGAGAAAATGCGGTGGAACTGTTCCGGTTCGTATCTCTCTCTTTTTTATTTTCTTTTTTTTTCGATAGTTTAGGGCTGAAGGATTTCAAAAAAATCAACTTGCATTTTATTCCTTTAAAAGAAATTTAATACAAGTAATAGGATGCGGAAAATAAATGTACTATCTAAGACAAAGTATCTAAAAGATCTCTGCGTCCTCTGGCAGAGTAGTGGGGTCTTCCATAGGATCATCCTCATCAGAGACTTGGCCGGGGCCCAAGGGTCCATGAAACACTGGGGATGGTGGATCAACGGCTTCCGGAGCTGGTTCCGGTGACTCCTCCAGATGGTTCTCCACGGGGCCCGGGTTTGGCGACGGGCGGACCGTGTGGGGCCAGAGTCCAAGGGTTCCGTAGCGTCCACGGATAAGGCCGGATGGGCTCTCTACAGGGGGTGTTGGGCTTCGTGGTCCCATCAAATGGTCTTCCACAGGGCTATATGGTACTACTATGTCAGTAAGGTCAAGCAGGTCCGTCCCCAGATCCTCGATTCTATCTATCACAGCATCGCTCCGTTCGGTGAGTTTTTGCACTTGAGTTTCTAAGTCTTTTATGCGATCTTGATCAGCGGCTCTCAAGTTCAGGAAGTGCTGGAGGTCAGCTTCCCTTAAGTCTCCCATTTAGTGCAGATTTGCCTCCAAGTGAGCTATACGGTATTTCATTTGCTCTATGGTTTGTTGGGAATCAAGGTGAACGTTCATCATTTTGATCATCAACTGCATCATATCTTGACTAGCCATCTAGCGCAAGCAAAATATCTAAGTTAACATTCGCCAAGATTCTAAGTTCAAGTTCGCCAAGATTATAAGTTCGAATTCGCCAAGATTCTAAGTTCAAATTGCCAAGATCCTAAGTTCATAGAAGGGATGCAATATGCAAATGCAAATGATGATTTCCCCCAAAAATAATTTAATGCACTATATATATATTTTTTTCATAGGTTTTAAAATAAAAATTTTCCACGGAAATAATACTTTAAAATTTAAAATAATAGTCAAAATATTAATAGTAGTTTAAAAATAGTAAGGGTTTAAAAATAATAGTTTAAAAATAGCCGGGCTCTGATACCAACTTGTAACACCCCGATTTTTGGTCATCCAGGTCGGGATGTCACCGCCACACCCCCTAGTAAGACACGGTTTCTCCGGCTTACTAAAGAGATGCAAGGCTAGGTATTTCAGTATTTAAAAGCTTTGAAAACATTTGCAAACAGCCCATACAAGATAATCTCGAAAATAATAATATCATAGCGCAGCGGAAAAAGTATTTAAGTATAATATTGCAGCGGAAATTTAAATACGACCAACATGGTCAAAACTCGGGGTAAACAGGCCCGTTTATTCTAATGTCTAATGCAAAAATTTAAATAATAAAGTTCGCAAAAATTATGGTTCCCCCATGCATGAACGTGCTCGTGATCATCCCACATACTCTGTAAGGAAAAAGAAAAATAAAATGGTTTGGTCAGCACAACTTGTTGAGTAAGTTAACACATGCATGATCGTAGGGTTTAAAAGCCATTAATTTAATATTTACATAAAAGCATGATAATATTCATAAATAATTTAAATGAAGCCATAAGTAATTTAAATAAAGCATTTAATAATTTAAAGAACAACAATTAAAAATATTTAACTATCCCCATTACTCTCAAGATAATATTTCAAGTATTTCACGATTGCATCGCAATCTCGTCAATTTAGCCGGAAACCGGCGGCCGCAGCCGTATCTGCCATACCCAGTACCACTGCGGAGCCTCGAGAAACCCATAAGGATATTCACGAGATTGTAGGCCATATATCTCATGCCGTTTTGGCAACATATCTCAAATATTTCGCGCGGGGTCACCATCGTCCATATAGGCACGAAGTGAAGCGTTAGGAGGGCACCCTGCAGAGCACTCACCCCCTAATTTTAACGATCAAGTTCGTAAAGGGGATTTCCTAATTTCCAGATTTCATATCATTATTTCAAAGAGTCTTCTACTCGTTTAAACCTTAAAGGCTAGTTTCACCGTTTCAACAAGATTTCAAGATTTGACTCGGTCAACCACAGTTTACTCTAAAATTCAGTAAAAATCGAATTTAATTCCAAAAATTCTGAAATTTTACCACTGACTCAGAAACATCGAGATGAACAACTTTCATGTCTTAACGTTTTCAATCCGAGTTACCGAAATAGGTCAAAATCATCAATTTTCGTCATAACCTAAATCTGTCCGAAATTCGTATACAGCAGTTCAAGATTATCAAGATCTACCATAGCAAATCAACTCCAAAATTAATGAAATTTTACAGAGACCTTCTTAAGACCTTTACCTACAACTTTCATGTTTGGCCAAAGATCTAAATCGGTCTAGAACTAATGTCAAAAACGTGATCAAGATCGGACCTAAGTTCTGTCAAGAATTTCAAGATCTAATCTCCAGCAGTTCAGTTTCGGTTGGTTTTCACATATCAAATCATCTCTAAAAATTTGGAGACGTTTACAGTAGATAGATCTAAGCCTTAGGAACATTTTTCGTGTTTTAAGTTTTTCCGTTTGAAGTCGTTTTAGGGTTCGGAAAAATTCGTCAAAACTATTGCGTCGGTAGAAAACATACATTGACAGATTTTCGCAAGATTAGATTAAGCTTTTAGGTTTTGTGTTTTAATTACTCCGAAAACCATGTAAGTATTAACTTACAGATTTGTAGATATCCGGGATCGTCTATTTCGAAGGCGTGGCTTCCAGTCCTCCGTCTATCCTCTCCGTTCGTCGGGTTCTACGTTCTAGATCCGATTCGGGACGTAGAAAGAAAAATAAGAAGATTAGGACTCATTTTCGAATCAAACGTAAGAGACGAATGGATCAGAACTTACCACGACGTCTAGGAGACTCAGATTTTCGTCCAAATCAGTCTTGCCTTGGTCTCGTGCCTCCGACGACTCCAGAATTAGGGTTTTCGGACGTATAGAGAGTTGTAGGGTTTTGGAAAAGTATTTGGAGCTTTTAAGAGGGCTTATTTATAGTTAAACAAGCCCTAGGGACGCCCAAGGTCTGCCCCTAGGAGTCTTGAGCCGAAAGGTGTTCAACCGAAGTCGGAAAATCCGGATTCGGGCGAGAAAATCTCGCACGGGCGAATCTGTCACATGGCGCGGTCGTGGCGCGCTCTTCCTCCTTCGACCGCGCGGCCACCGCGCGACACTCGCCTGGACTTCGGTCCGGGCGGGTCGTGCAATCCGTCGTGCAATTCCTCCTCTCTTTCGGATTTCTATCCCTCTATGCTCCTGTTTTCCGATTTCCGGGGTATCTTCGGGTTTCTACTTTCTCTCTAAATTTTTACTCGGGACTAATTGGTCGTTTTGGACTCGAATCCTCGAGTTCATTGGTGTCGGGTTTCGGTGTACAATTTATTTACCTTTAATAATTCTTTTTATTTAATTAAATTCCTTTAATTCTTTTTAAGTTAACTCTCATTTCTCATTTCCTTATCTTTATTTATTTATTTATTTGCTGGATTTATTTATTTATGGTGTTTATGTTATTTATTGTTTATTTATTTAATTATTGTTTTATTTTATGTTGGAAAATTCTCGAGTATTACAAGGAGTCTGATTGATTTTTTGCCAAGAAGCTGATCCAGAGGGGGAGTAGCAAATTTCAACCTCAAGATGAACTTCTGGATGTTTGGTATAATCTTTCTAACCCTATCTCTTTAAATTCTCTAATTTTCTTGATATTTGTTATGTTTTGCTGGTTTTGGACTATGATGGACAATGCTGTTTATAGTTGTGATCTGTAATGTCTGGATGAACTATGTTTGAACTGTTTTATGTGGGCTAATTAGTAAGATGAATAGTTCCCCTACTTTACATGTGTACAAGCTCTATGTTTAGCTGTTGATCCATCTTATGTAAAGAGCTTTTTATTATCTGGGAAATATGTCTTAGAGTGTTCTTCATTGCTATTATTTACTTAGTGTTCATCATCGGTTTGCCATTTGTAATTACTGGCTCACTTCCTGCCAAAAAAGGGGAGATTGTTGAGTCATGTGTTTTGTTGGAAGTTCAAAACCGATGATTGAACTTAGGATGTGAAACCTCTTCTAGTACTGTCTGTGTCGTCCTATACTATGGAAAGAAGACTGAAGAACTAGAAGCCCTGTAAGCCCAACAGCTCTTTTCTGAAATGGGAGTAGGTACACTAACATGTTTCTTGCAGTAAAACTCTCCCATTTCAGGAATAGAGCTGGTACTCTAAACCTTGCAAAATCCCAACGGTTATTTCCCTAATTGGAAAATTATTCAAATCTGCTTGTGGGATCATTGGTTTAAGAGAAGGGTTTTGAAGATTGGAGAGTAGAGTTACAACGATCAATTCCTAACGTTCAAAACACTCTCATGAGCTCCAAGGCTTTAGTGTGGAAAAACCTTTTCTGATACGCAGCCTCTTGTGCATCGATTCGATCTGCTGCTGTGGAATCAGAGTGCCCTTGGACGCGATTTTGCGAAGCTGTGTTTATCATTCTTTAAGTGAGTCGACTCTTATTTAAAGGGAAGCAGTCAAAGGCACCTTGTGGATTTATCTGGCAAACGATAGTTCATTGCGTTGAAGGAAGTGTTTCACAGAGATCTTTGAAACTTTTGACAATTTCCTACACGAGTATTTTATAAAATATCAAGCTCGAATTATTAAATGAAAAGAGTTATGATTCATGGGAAAGGGGTTTAAGGATATATTCCACTTTTTATTACTCATGTGGGAAACTTTGATTTCAAACGGCGCTGTGGAACTCCCCGGCATTAAACTTTTGACAATTTCCTGCCATGAAACTTTTGACAAGTTCCCACTATATGAGTATTTTCTGAAAAATAATCATCCTGGTTTTCAGTTTTATTTAATAAAACCAAATTATGAAGATGGAGTTGGGATTAGGGATATATTTATAGGTTGTCACATTTTTATATACTCGTGTTAAGAAACTGTGCCCCCGAAAGCGCACGGAGTCAAAAATTGTAGTAATTTATAGTAAGACCAGATCGTTCACTGGAGGATGTGCGATAGAAGCAGGTCCCACGTCGTTCTACTAGATTTTCCACTCGTATTGCTCAAATCAGTTTTGAAGTTGGACTAACAACTACATGACTGAATTTAATCTACATTATGAAGGCAGTTAAATAAGCTAAAGAACATGCTAATATTGAATCTAAAAAGCAGATGGAATAGTTCCACAAAAATAATAAAAGCTGTAAATCTATGATATATTAGCTTATGAAGCTGAGTCAATAGTGATGACAGAAAGGACAGGGAGAAAAGAATAAAGATTGGACAAGGTTTAGATAAAACACAATTAAACTTCCATTTTTATACACAGATCTTTGTTTGGGATAATCCTGTCAGAAAGCTAATTCTCATGCTCTCAGTGCCATGTTCCCTTTAACAGACAGGTACTTACAGTGTGAGTTTACATGTTCTTAAGACCACAAATTCTAAGATACCACAGATTCATAACTGCCCCGGCCAGGGTATGATATTTCATCTGTGGTGGTCAAGCAACACCTGACAAATCATTAGTTGAAACGCCAAGTACTGCTATCATTCCCCCATGTCACACCCAAAGTCTAGAATTAAATCTGAACTATCCCTTAACTCTCAGTCCTAGTAGCAGTTAGAAGATCTAGTGACACATCCGAGTGACCTCTACGAAAGCATTTAAAAGAAAGCAGTAAAGAAAGCATTTTAAAATCCTATCACTCGGAAGTTTCAAAAGCTTTGTACTGGTAGTAAAAGAAAGCCCCCAGTGGGGATGACCGGATGTGGATCAAGAATTCCCGGATCTCGGTGAACCGCTCGCAGTGTTCACGTCCTTCCGGGTGATTATGAGATACAAACTAATGAAACGGACTAATAGATTAGTTCGTTCCGGATGCACTCACTCAGGACTCAAAAGTAGGCTTTGGCAGAAGAGGATAGCAGTTGAAAGGAACTCAACCCTATCTTAGAAAATAACCAAGGCCTACGTATTGTTCCTCTAGTATTATCTATCACACTGTATTTGAATCCAAATGGATCCCATCTCGGTGTGATAGTTAAGACTAAATTCCCAACACATAGCAATTTCGGAGATAATAAATGTGAAAATCATTCCTTTAACAGGTACTAGACTCTCAATAAGAACACAGACCCTTTCGGTCTAGAAAAGACCTAATCACTTTCTAATTCCCCAAAATTCAACCCTTGACAGAATATGAATTAGGCATAACTGAGGAATTTATCCCTTACTCAGATCCGGATTTTATAAATGAATTTTTGTTGAAAGTTTACTATGCGGTATCTGTTTTAAATCCAGACTTCTAATGTCCAAGGGAAGGATCCCAAAATATTATGGACCATAGTAGCTACATAATAATATCATGCATAAGGATATATGGAAGTGTAAAATTAATCAACTCAAAATATAATGGTGGGTTTAGACAGAACGCGTGACCCAGATATGAGGTAGCTGTGAGGCCAAAAGTGGTGGCAGAGTAATTAGGTGGAATGCAAACATCTGCTTTCCAACTTCCTAATTACTCGGATGGAGCGAATTTAAACAGCAGAAACCCTAAAATGGTAGTGTCGCTACCAGTTGGGCCCCTACTGTCTGCGAATTCTGATAAAAACCTACATGCTTCCTCTCAGTAATGCTTGTTAGCTAATATTGATAGATATTGGCTGACTCACATCACAGATTAGAATTTGGGTTTTGAAAATTAAGGTAAAGAGAATAAAACTGTATTTGGACACTAATTAACCGAGTGGCTACTTCGTTTCCCGGCGAAAGAACCGTTCGCCTGACCTCGTTAGTCATTATGCAAACCATGCAAAATAACATACAGTAATTAATATACAGACTATGGGCTACTTCATTTCCCGGTGAAGGGACCGTTCGCCGACATTATTCTGCAGTATCTCTCACTGTTTATTCATACATCACGAAAAAGATAAGAGAAAATAAAATAAAAATAAAAAATAAAGACAATGCCTTGTATGAGAGACATTGGTTTCTCATGCAAGGTTATGGAATTAATCCATAATTAATGTCTTAAATAATCCTTCATACCCTAATTAATTACAATCCGGATTATCTACTTAAGGCATTAAGGTTTTGTTTATAGAAAAATATTTTAGGGAGAATTGAACAAAGATCCTTTAATCAAGGTAATTATCGATCTCAATCATTTCCAATCTTGATCTTTAATTATCGACTTAAGGGTTTAATTAATTAATGAAGAAAATGGAGAAATGAAAAATCTGGCAGAAACTGTCAATTACGACGCTAGACAGATTTTACGACGCTATCCTAGGATATCGTCGTGGGGACAGCGTCGTCATGGGTTGGTGAAAGGGATGAAAATTTTGGAGTTAAAAGGGTTATGCACGACGCAGCACATGATTACGATGCTATACAATGTTCCACGTCGCAGTGTTGACGTCGTGCATGAGTGTTAAGAAAGGAGGGACTACGATGCTATGCATGTCCTACGACGTTAAACATGGTTTACGTCGTAGGGTCTAGCGTCGTAGTAAGGAGAGATGGTTTTGAAAAAGAGAGAAGTGCTACGACGCTATACACTAAATTACGACGCTATCCTAGGATGGTGTCGTAGGTGTAGCGTCGTAGGTGGATTTTTCTGAAGAGTTGATAAAATGGGGGTTTACGACGTTATGCACTAAATTACGATGCTATCCTAAGATGGTGTCGTAGGTGTAGCGTCGTAAATGGGTTTTTATGAAAATGATGAGTTTTGGGGTCCTACGACCTTTAGACAAAAATTACGACGCTATCCAAGGATAGCGCCGTAGCGCCGTAGGTCTAGTGCCGTAGGGTAAATTTTCTTGAGTTTGAAGCAACTACGACGTCAAACCCTACCCTACGTCGCTATCCTTGGATAGCGTCGTAGGGCGGTTAGCGTCGTAGCTACCCCAGAATATGTTGTTGGTCGGGTAATGCAATCTCTGCGATTGCAAACCCTGTTTTCAAGTTCATGGTTCATCGATGCAAGAACAGTAATGAAATAAGATGAAAACAGTAAGCAAAAATATATAAAAACATGATAAAATAAGCTAAAAGCACACACCCATGAACCACAAACCCAAATGAGGGTTTTCAACCATGAAAACATGCATAGGAACCCAAAAAGAAAAAGAAGACAGAAAACCCACATTGCAAAAGAAAATAAAATGACCAAATGATCATTACACCAAAAATAAAGCAAGAAAATCCATGGAATCATTTCTATTTCATGTTTTGGGACACTTTTGAAGCTTAACTTCCCATTTATATCAAATGGTTTGATAATACCCATCATTTGGGCATTTCAAACCTAAATAAAAGTTTAACAAAACTAGAAATAAGGGAAAACAGTGGCTACCTAAGCTGGAAATGCTAAAAACATACTAATCTAGTGAAAGGGAAACCAAACTAGGGCATGAATTAAATAATACAAAAAAATACAAAAAAAAATAAAATCCTAACTAAACTAACTAACCTACACACTGCTCAAGAACTCCAGTTGCCTCCAAGTGTAGGGAATGTATGAAGTGACAAGACCTGGGAGTCAACACCTCTATATATAGGCGAAAAACCCTAGGCCCATGGGCCCCCAGGCCCTTGAATTTGAATTCTGCAGCTTGGTACGACGCTATGCATGACTTCGTCGCTATCCATTACTACGACGCTATAGGTGTAACTTCGTAGTCTTCCACTTCGAATACACTTCTTTGTCTCTAAGTGAACAGCCTATGAAGCTATACTTCGTTACGTCGCTACACTTGGTCGACGACGCTATGTTCGGCGTCGTAGCTCTTCTCCTTCGGAATTTTGCCTCCATTTCTGCCTACGACGCTATGCTCGGCTACGACGCTATACATGCTCAGCGTCGTAGTTCAGTGTAGCGTCGTAATTACCTGAAAGTTTGACTTTTTGTGGGTTTTTATTTCTTTTCCCATCTTTTTGTTTCCTTTTTCTTTTCTTTTCTTTTTCTCATTTTTTGGATTTTTCTAGCATAAATGTGTAACAAAATTACATATTTATGCATTTTTCATACCAGCTCAATATTTTTACAAATATGCATAAATCAGTCTAATTCTACTACTTTCTTATTTAATATAAGACCGGAATGCGATCAAATGCCCGTTTCAGACACGGAAATGGATTGAAAATAATGGACATTTCTGGCCATTATCAATCTTCAATGGGAACTCAAGGTGGGAAGCTTTGAGGGGTTGCCATAGGTGGAGATACCTAGTCAGAAGCTGGGAAGGTTCCTGATCAACCAACCAACCTCTAGGAAGATTAGAGTGAAAGTACTGTCCATGTCTTACTTATGTGTATGGTTGTGAACCATGTTTGAAACACATAGTAAAACACTCTCCTGAATTGGTATCCCCAGATGTAGGCCGAAGGCCGAACTGGGTCAACAACCCCTTGTGTCTCTCTTACTCTTTATGCTTGTTGATTGTTCATTATATTCCGCTGTTGTAATACCCGAGAATTTTCCAACATAAAATAAAACAATAATTAAATAAATAAACAATAAATACAATAAATACCATAAATAAATAAATCCAGCAAATAGAGAAATAAATAAAGATAAGGAAATGAGAAATGAGATTTAACTTAAAAAGGAATTAAAGGAATGTAATTAAATAAAAAGAATTGATTAAGGATAAGTAAATTGTCCACCGAAACCCGACACCAATGAACTCGAGGATTCGAGTCCAAACATCCAATTAGACCCGAGTAAAAATTTAGAGAGAAAGTAGAAACCCGGAGATACCCCGGGACTCAGAATTCGGGAGCATAGAGGGATAGAAATCCGAAAGAGAGGAGGAAAAGCACGACGGATCGCACGACCCGCCCGGACCGAAGTCCAGGCGAGTTCGGCACGGTGGCCGCGCGGTCGAAGAAGGGAGGGCGCGCGACGGCCGCGCTGTCAGACAGATTCGCCCGTTGCGTGAATCTCTCGCCCGAGCGCGGATTTTTCGACTTCGGTTGAACGTCTTTCGACTCAAGACCCTTAGGGTCAGATCTTGGACGCCCTAGGTCTTAGCTATCTATAAATAAACCCCCCTTGGAAGCCCGAACACTTTTACAAAACTTACAACTCTCTCTATACATTCGAAACCCTAATTCCGGAGTCGTCGGAGGCACGAGACCAAGGCGAGACTGATTTGGACAAAAATCAGAGTCTCCTAGACGTCGTGGTAAGTTCCGATCCATTCGTTTCTTACGTTTGGTTCGAAAACGAATCCTAATCTTCTTATTTTTCTTTCTACGACCCGAATCGAATCTAGAACGTAGAACCCGACGAACGGAGAGGATAGACGGAGGACTGGAAGCCACGCCTTCGAAATAGACAATCCTGGATATCTACAAATCTGTAAGTTAGCCTTACATGGTTTTGGGAGGAATTAAAACGTTCGAAACTAAAAGATTTAACAAGAGATCGAAAATCTGCCAACATGGTGTTTTTACCGATGCAACAGTTTTGCCTAATTTTTCCGAACCTTAAAACGACGTCAAACGGAAAAACTTAAAACATAAAAAACGTTCCTAAGGCTTAGATCTATCTACTGTGAAATTTTCAGAATTTTAGAGACGACTTGATATGCAAAAACCAACCGAAACCGAACTGCTTGAAATTAGATCTTGAAATTCTTGACAGAACTTAGGTCCGATCTTGATCACGTTTTTGACATAGGTTCTGGACCGATTTAGATCTTTGGCCGAACATGAAAGTTGTAGATAAATGTCTTAAGATGGTCTCTGTAAAATTTCATCAAATTTGGAGTTGTTTTGCTATGGTAGATTTCAATATCTTTAAACTGTGACATACAAAATTCGGACAGATTTGTGTTTCTGTGAAAATGGGCGTTTTTGACCTATTTCGGTATCTCGGATTGAAAAAGTTAAAACACGAAAATTGTTCATCTCGATGTTTCTGAGTCATCGTGAAATTTCAGAATTTGTGGAGTTGAATCTGATTTTAGACGAATTTTAGAGTAAACAGTGGTTTACCGGAAGTCAAATCTTGAAATCTTGTTGAAACATGAAATTAACCTTTAGGGTTGAAATGAGTTGAAATATGATTTTTGAATAAACTAAATTGAAATCAGATTTTTGAAATTAAATCCCCTCACAAACTTGATAAATTAAAATTAGGGGTGAGTGCTCTGCAGGGTGCCCCCTAACGATTCACTTCGTGCCTTAATGGACGATGGTGACCCCGCGCGAAATTGAGATATGATATTGCCAAAACGGCATGAGATATAGAGCCTACACTCTCGAGAATATCCACATGGGTTTCCCGAGGCTCCGGAGTGGTACTGGGTATGGCTGATACGGTTGCGGCTGCCGGGCTACCGGCTAAACTTGTTGAGATTGCGATGCAATCGTGAAATACTTGAAATACCAAATCTGGGATGTAAGGGGGAAATTAGAATTAAATTAAATTGAAATGTGTGTGTTTGTCTAATTAAATTATTTGAATGCTTTATTTAAATTATGGCTTTATTTTAAGTTGAATAGTTAGTTAAATTAAATCTGTTATTATCATGCTTTTATTTAATTATGGAATTAATGGCTTTTAAACCCTACGATCATGTCTGTGTTAACTTACTCAGCAAGTTGTGCTGACCAAACCATTTTTATTTTCTTTTCTTACAGAGTATGTAGAATGAGCATGACCATATTCATGCATGGGGGAAATTACATTTTTGGAAAACTTATCGTTTTTAAATTCGTACATTAGACTATATTATGAACGGACCTGTTTAACCCGTGTTTTGGCCATGTCAGCCCTATTTACATTTTCCGCTGCAATACTATACTTAAACAAATATTTCCGCTGCGCTATGATATTATTATTTTCGAATTATATCGTATGGGCTGTTTTGAATGCTTTAAATGTTTTAAATACTGCAATACCTAGCATTGCATTCCTTTAGTAAGCTCGAAGAAATCGTGTCTTACTAGGGGGATGTGGCGGTGACATCCCGACCTGGGTGACCAAAAACCGGGGTGTTACAAGTTGGTATCAGAGCCCGGCTATTTTTAAACTATTATTTTTAAAACCATTATTATTTTTTAAGTACTATTAATATTTTGATAATTATTTTAAATTTTAAAGTATTATTTCCATGGAAAATTTTTATTTTAAAACCCATGGAGGACAATATATATATAGTGCATTAAATTATTTTTGGGGGGAATCATCATTTGCATTTGCATGTTGCATCTCTTCTATGAACTTAGAATCTTGGCGAATTTGAACCTAGAATCTTGGCGAATTTGAATCTAGAATCTTGGCGAATTTGAACTTAGAATCTTGGCGAAATTGAACTTAGAATCTTGGCGAATATTAACTTAGATCTCTTGCTTGCGCTAGATGGCTAGTCAGGACATGATGCAGTTGATGATCAAGATGATGAACGTTCACCTTGATTCCCATCAAACCATAGAGCAAATGAAGTACCATATGGCTCAATTGGAGGCCAGTTTGCACCACATGGGCAACTTAAGAGAGGCGGATCACCACCGCATAAACCAACTCGAACGCCAAGTCCAAACCCTCACTACACAAAACCTAATGCTAAAGGAGCACATCGATGCCCATGGGCAAGACTTGAACACTATCTTTGACGATCTACTGCCGCCGAGTTCGGAGGAGGATCCTGCTACCCCACCGGAGGACGTCTTGAGACGCTAGAGATTCTATTTTTAGATACTATTTTGCTAGGAAAATATTTCTACCTTTGTACTAAAATTTCTTTTGAGATAATATAATGCCCGATTTATTTATAATAAATCGAAAAAAAAAACGGACAAACCTATCCGTACAGCAGTAAAAAAAAATTGAAATAAAACAAATTAAAATAAAACCCAGAAGCGTACGGCGCTTCTTAGTTCGATCGAGCACCACGTGCTAAATTACAAAACACATATACATTTATAGAAATTGCTTAGACTATATGTTAAATTCACAAGTCCTAATCCACCCTATGTGTACCAGAATGGCACCCAGAGGAAGAGGAAGAGGAAGAACTCAACCCGCTCCCCAAACCACTACTGAAACACCTACTAAAACACCTACTGAAACATCTCCTAATGTCACGGAACCGGCCCCACTTGTAGAGGAACAACTCCAAGGTGCGCAGGACGCCCCCGCACCGAACAACGTGGGTGATCGTCTTCGGACGATAGAGGAGGTTTTGATTGCGCTAGGAAACGCGCAAGTCAACCAAGGCCAAGCTGCGGCGGTACCTCCGCCCCAAGCTCGCCCTAACTATCTGGCTATGGTGAATACTACCAGCCACCCCACTATGCTGGTGAGGAGGATCCAGCCAAACTGGAGGAATGGATCCGGACCTTTGACAAACTGCTGGGAGCAGTCAAGTGTCCGGAAGAAGAAAGGGTGCATATCGCTTCGTACTACTTGGGAGGCGAAGCGGACGACTGGTGGCAGGCCACTCAAGCTAAGCTGACGGAGGATGACGAGCCCTACTCATGGGCGGAAATGATGGAGATGCTCAGGGATCGATTCTATCCCCTGAGTACCAAATCAGCGATGTACGAAGAGTTCCTATCGCTGAAACAAGGAGGCCAAACTGTGTAAGAATACTACACACGTTTCAAGGAGCTGGTGAGGTTTGCACCAAGACTCGTACCCACTGATGCGGAGAAGGCTCAAAAGTTCGAGATGGGACTGAACCTGTCTGTTCGCGAGGTGATCGCGGGGGTACACTACCCCGATTTGCAAGCTGTGTATGACCGCGCTGTGGCAGTAGCGCGTGTGCAGCAACTGAAGAGAAGGGTGAGTGGGGAGTCCAGCAGGGGTCCCCAAGATAAGAGAAACCGGGATTCGAGAAGCGAGAACAACACTGGAAGGAACGAGCAGCGGAGAGGGCCGAATAGGCCCCAACAAAACAATAATGGGAGAAGGTTTAACCAAGAAGAACCCGTACCACCCTGCCCAAGGTGTGGACGACCCCATCTGACGAGGGGATGCCCTCTACAGGGCGCCTGCTTCCGATGTGGTCGAATGGGTCACATACGTCGGAAGTGCCGAACTAGGCTTGAGAACATAACGAAAAGGGAAGAACTGGTCACGGGGCAGGAACAGCCTCAGAACCAAAACGGGCGGAACGGGAATAACCAGGGGTATGGACCCCCCTCAAAACCAATTTAGGCCGCCGAATCAGAACCAGAACCAACGACCTCCGCCACCGCAAAATCAAAACCAACAGCAAAACCAGCAGCAGAATGCGAATCAGCAGGGCAATCAAGGACGCCCTGTGGGGAGGCTCAATGTGGTTAACCAAGCGGACGTGCCTGCGCATGGAGAAGTGATGGCAGGTACATTTCACGTTTTGAATACACCCCTTAGAGTTCTATTTGATTCTGGAGCTAGTTGTTCGATCATAGCATCAAGGATAGTGCCTGAGTTAGATCTACCTAAGTGCGGGAGAATTAGCTTAGGAATTCAATTGCCTTCTGGAGAAGTAGTATCTTGCTCTAAACGATATAACGGAATTCCTATAGTGATAAAGAACGTAGAATTCTTCGCGAACTTAGTAGAATTTAACTTAAGAGACTTTGACATCATACTGGGGATGGATTGGTTATCCCAGTATAAAGCGGAGATCGAATGCCAAAAACAAAAGATCACCTTGTCAAAAAGTAGGGGAAAGAGAGTTATCTTTTACTCTCAGCCCCCTAAGAAGAGTAACAAAATCGTTAGTGCACTTAAACTAAGTAACTTGATGCGTAAGGGGTATGAACTGTATGCGTGCTATGTGCACAACCTTGAGGCGGAAGAGAACAAGGTTGATAGCATACCAGTGGTAAGAGAATACCCGGATGTGTTTCCCGAAGACATCCTGGGCATGCCACCTGAGAGGGATCTTGAATTCACGATAGATCTCATTCCGGGCACAGAGCCTGTCTCAAAAGCTCCGTACCGGATGGCACCACTGGAAATGAAGGAGTTAAAAGACCAACTTGAGGAGCTGTTAGGAAAGGGGTATATAAGGCCGAGTACTTCCCCCTGGGGAGCACCGGTTTTATTCGTTAAGAAGAAAGGCGGAGGACTACGTCTTTGCATAGATTACCGAGGACTAAACCAAGTGACCATCAAGAACAAATACCCTTTGCCGAGAATTGAGGATCTATTTGATCAACTGAAGGGAGCTTCAGTATTCTCGAAGATCGACTTACGATCTGGGTATCACCAGTTGAGAATTGCCGAGAAAGACATTCCGAAGACGGCGTTTCGAACTACGAGTTCACAGTGTTATCCTTTGGGTTAACAAATGCTCCGGCAATGTTCATGAACCTCATGAACAATGTATTTCGAGAGCTGTTAGATCGGTGCGTAGTGGTGTTCATTGATGACATCCTGATCTACTCGAAAAACGAGGAGGAGCATGCCCAGCACTTGCACCAAGTGTTAGGGACCTTACGAAAGAATAAACTATACGGCAAACTGTCCAAATGCGACTTTTGGTTGAAGGAGGTAGCATTTCTTGGACATATAGTATCCGCTGATGGAGTTTCAGTGGATCCGGCCAAAGTCTCTGCCGTAACTGAATGGGCCACTCCTAAGAGCCAAACTGAGATAAGGAGTTTCCTTGGCTTAGCCGGGTACTATAGACGGTTCGTGAAGGATTTTTCTAAAATCGCACGACCTTTGACCCAGCTACTTAAGAAGGGAGTAAAATACCTGTGGACAGAGGCTTGTGAGACTGCGTTTCAAGAGCTGAAGAAACGACTCACAACCACACCCGTATTAACACTACCTTCAGAGAATGGTGACTTCGAAGTTTACAGCGATGCTTCGAAGGAAGGTTTAGGTTGTGTTTTGATGCAAGACTCGAGAGTCGTAGCGTATGCATCACGCCAACTGAAACCTCACGAGGAGAATTATCTGACACATGACCTGGAGTTGGCCGCGGTCGTTTTCGCTCTAAAGATATGGAGACATTATCTTTATGGGCGGAAGTGTCGAATGTTCACCGACCACAAGAGCTTGAAATATATATTCACTCAGAAGGAGTTGAATTTGAGACAGCGAAGGTGGTTGGAACTTATTAAAGACTACGATTTAGAGATAGCATACCACGAGGGGAAGGCGAATGTGTTAGCCGATGCCCTAAGTCGGAAAACCCAACACGTGACAAAATCGTTGGTAATTCCGCCGGCATTGTACATGGACTTAGCAAGATTGGAGTTAGAATTTGTGCATCCTGGCACAGTGAGTGAAACGATCAACGCCATGGTCGTAGAAACTCCAATATTGGACGAGATTAAGCTCGCCCAACCGGGCGATGCGAAACTCGAGAAGATAAGGGGGTATATTGCCGAAGGAAAGGCAATAGGATTTGCTGTCCATGAGGATGGAAGCATTCGTTTCAAAGGAGGATGGTGCGTGCCACTTAAATGTGCCGAGTTGAAGCGAAGGTTGATGGAGGAAGGGCACAACACGCCATATTCAGTGCATCCCGAAGGCGACAAACTTTACAAGATCTGAAGAAGATCTATTGGTGGCCGGGAATTAAGAAGGAAGTGGCAGACTTCGTGGCGAAATGTCTCACCTGCCAAAAGGTTAAGGCAGTGCGACATAAACCCTTAGGACTGATGCAACCACTAGAGATTCCAAGTTGGAAGTGGGATAGCATCTCAATGGATTTTGTCTCGGGATTACCCCGATCACCTAAAGGCATGAACAAGATGTGGCTGATTGTGGATAGGCTAACGAAGGCAGCCATATTTATCCCGATGAAGGACACGTGGACTATGGACCAATTGGCCCGAGCCTACATTGATAATGTGGTACGACGACATGGAGTACCACATGACATCATTTCCGATAGAGACAGCAGATTTGTCTCTCACTTTTGGACGGAGTTACAAAAAGCTCTCGGTACTCAAATCAAAATGAGCACCGCATTCCACCCGATGACGGATGGTCAAACCGAGAGAACAATCCAAACACTAGAAGACATGCTGAGAGCATGCGTGTTGGAATTTAAGGGAAATTGGGAATCCCATTTACCCTTAATCGAAGTCTCTTATAATAATAGCTACCTTGCTAGCATTGGCATGGCACCTTTCGAAGCGTTGTATGGACGAAAGTGCCGAAGCCCGTTGAGCTGGGAAGAAAACGATAAGTCGGTGGTAATGGGACCACAACTTATCGAAGACATGGCTCAACAAATCAAAGTGATTCAAGGAAAAATGAAAGCCGCTCAAGACCGTCAGAAGAGTTACGCTGACGTGAGACGACGAGACCTAGAATTTCAAGTGGGAGATAGGGTCATGCTAAAGATATCACCCATGAAGGGGGTGATTCACTTTGGCAAGCGAGGAAAGTTGAGTCCTCGATACATAGGACCTTACGAGATTCTAGAACGAGTCGGAAATCGAGCCTACCGATTGGCTTTACCGCCACAATTAGATCGAGTTCATAATGTCTTCCATGTCTCACAACTAAAGAAGTATGTGCCGGACCCGACACATGTACTTCAACCGGAGATAATTGAACTCGATGAGGATTTGACTTATGAAGAAGTCCCAGTGCGTATTCTCGACAATAAGGAACGAGTAACAAGGAACAAAACCGTCAAAAAGATCAAGGTTCTTTGGTCGAACCACGAAAGTGAGACGGCAACTTGGGAAGTAGAATCCGACATGAGAGAACGCTACCCGACATTGTTCCAAACTGATACCGACACAGTTATGGGGACATAACTGCAATCTTAAGGGGGAGAGGATGTCATACCACCTATTTTTCGTGCATTTTTGTAAACTTTTGAACTACGTTATGGCTTGATCCCTTCACAGGGTACGTAGGCAGCTTAGAAGTTTAATTCTAAGTTCAGTCACAACATAATAAAACAAACAAAAGACCTTAGCACGAGAAAGGCCGAAACACAACTTCGAGGACGAAGTTGATTCTTAAGGAGGGTAGATTGTAATACCCGAGAATTTTCCAACATAAAATAAAACAATAATTAAATAAATAAACAGTAAATACAATAAATACCATAAATAAATAAATCCAGCAAATAGAGAAATAAATAAAGATAAGGAAATGAGAAATGAGATTTAACTTAAAAAGGAATTAAAGGAATGTAATTAAATAAAAAGAATTGATTAAGAATAAGTAAATTGTACACCGAAACCCGACACCAATGAACTCGAGGATTCGAGTCCAAACATCCAATTAGACCCGAGTAAAAATTTAGAGAGAAACTAGAAACCCGGAGATACCTCGGGACTCAGAATTCGGGAGCATAGAGGGATAGAAATCCGAAAGAGATGAGGAAAAGCTCGACGGATCGCACGACCCGCCCGGACCAAAGTCCAGGCGAGTTCGGCGCGGTGGCCGCGCGGTCGAAGAAGGGAGGGCGTGCCACGGCCGTGCCGTCGGACAGATTCGCCCGTTGCGTGAATCTCTCGCCCGAACGCGGATTTTTCGACTTCGGTTGAACGTCTTTCGACTCAAGACCCTTAGGGTCAGATCTTGGACGCCCTAGGTCTTAGCTATCTATAAATAAACCCCCCTTGGAAGCCCGAACACTTTTACAAAACTTACAACTCTCTCTATACATTCGAAACCCTAATTCCGGAGTCGTCGGAGGCACGAGACCAAGGCGAGACTGATTTGGACGAAAATCAGAGTCTCCTAGACGTCGTGGTAAGTTCCGATCCATTCGTTTCTTATGTTTGATTCGAAAACGAATCCTAATCTTCTTATTTTTCTTTCTACGCCCCGAATCGAATCTAGAACGTAGAACCCGACGAACGGAGAGGATAGACGGAGGACTGGAAGCCACGCCTTCGAAATAGACGATCCCGGATATCTACAAATCTGTAAGTTAGCCTTACATGATTTTGGGAGGAATTAAAACGTTCGAAACTAAAAGATTTAACAAGAGATCGAAAATCTGCCAACATGGTGTTTTTACCGACGCAACAGTTTTGCCTAATTTTTCCGAACCTTAAAACGACGTCAAATGGAAAAACTTAAAACATGAAAAACGTTCCTAAGGCTTAGATCTATCTACTGTAAAACTTTCAGAATTTTTAGAGACGATTTGATATGCGAAAACCAACCGAAACCGAACTGCTTGAAATTAGATCTTGAAATTCTTGACAGAACTTAGGTCCGATCTTGATCACGTTTTTGACATAGGTTCTGAATCGATTTAGATCTTTGGCCGAACATGAAAGTTGTAGATAAATGTCTTAAGATGGTCTCTATAAAAGTTCATCAAATTTGGAGTTGTTTTGCTATGGTAGATTTCAATATCTTTAAACTGTGACATACAAAATTCGGACAGATTTGTGTTTCTGTGAAAATGGGTGTTTTTGACCTATTTCGGTATCTCGGATTGAAAAAGTTAAAACACGAAAGTTGTTCATCTCGACGTTTCTGAGTCATCGTGAAATTTCGGAATTTTTGGAGTTGAATCTGATTTTAGACGAATTTTAGAGTAAACAGTGGTTTACCGGAAGTCAAATCTTGAAATCTTGTTGAAACATGAAATTAACCTTTAGGGTTGAAATGTGTTGAAATATGATTTTTGAATAAACTAAATTGAAATCAGATTTTTGAAATTAAATCCCCTCACAAACTTGATAAATTAAAATTAGGGGTGAGTGCTCTGCAGGGTGCCCCCCTAACGATTCACTTCGTGCCTTAATGGACGATGGTGACCCCGCGCGAAATTGAGATATGATATTGCCAAAACGGCATGAGATATAGAGCCTACACTCTCGAGAATATCCACATGGATTTCCCGAGGCTCCGGAGTGGTACTGGGTATGGCTGATACGGTTGCGGCCGCCGGGCTACCGGCTAAACTTGTTGAGATTGCGATGCAATCGTGAAATACTTGAAATACCAAATCTGGGATGTAAGGGGGAAATTAGAATTAAATTAAATTGAAATGTGTGTGGTTGTCTAATTAAATTATTTGAATGCTTTATTTAAATTATGGCTTTATTTTAAGTTGAATAGTTAGTTAAATTAAATCGAATATTATGTTATTATCATGCTTTTATTTAATTATGGAATTAATGGCTTTTAAACCCTACGATCATGTCTGTGTTAACTTACTCAGCAATTTGTGCTGACCAAACCATTTTTATTTTCTTTTCTTACAGAGTATGTGGAATGAGCATGACCATATTCATGCATGGGGGAAATTACATTTTTGGAAAACTTATCGTTTTTAAATTCGTACATTAGACTATATTATGAACGGGCATGTTTAACCCGTGTTTTGGCCATGTCGGCCCTATTTACATTTTCCGCTGCAATACTATACTTAAACAAATATTTCCGCTGCGCTTTGATATTATTATTTTCGAATTATATCGTATGGGCTGTTTTGAATGCTTTAAATATTTTAAATACTGCAATACCTAGCCTTGCATTCCTTTAGTAAGCTCGGAGAAACCGTGTCTTACTAGGGGGATGTGGCGGTGACATCCCGACCTGGGTGACCAAAAACTGGGGTGTTACAGCTGTGCATGTTTATCAGTTTACTCTGGTTTGTTTGATTTGGGTGTTAACTGTGTTAGTTTGAACCTTTTCATTGAACCCTGCATAAAGAGTACATCTTGTGTGTGCTGGGAACCTAACAAACGAAAGGTAATTTTTATTTTCAATTTCAGTAGATTAATATATTTACGATTTTGGAAATGCATTTGGGGATTTGAAATTCAAAAATATCAATTTTGATTATAAAGAAAAAGATTTTGATGCTGCTGTTTATTTGATTTTTAATTGGATTTGACGTTGAAATATGCTCACCAAGTGTTTGAGAAAACACCCAAGTGAAAATTTTATCCTACAGCTTATTTGATCTTTTCTTATCTTGATTTCATCAAACTTCAAAGTCCTGTGCAAGTCAGGGTTTGGATTTAGAAAGAAAGATGATGTGAAAAATATAGGGCTTTAGTTTGATTACCAAATATCGGGAAATGAAAAGGCAATGGTGATGAGAAAAAAGAGGAAAAAGAATAAAGAACAAAACACAATTTTCAAACCTAAACCTGAATTAGACAAGTAAATAGTTATGGTAACTTCGGTACTAGTAGAACATGAAATTTAACTCGCCTGCAATGTTGTACCCGACTACTGGCACTCTTACTCATTTGGCTTTGTTGGTGCTTAGTTTGGTGGTTTTGTAGGGACTAGGAATGAGACGACTAGCACATTGGGTGTGGCTTTGGTTAATTTAAGCTTGCAGGTTGCATGAAGCGTTTGCTTATTTATATTATTTATTCTCTACTTCGCTAGGATAGTTCCTTTTGTTTTGTATTATGTTTAAGGGTTTATATATAAACATTTGGTTGATTGTTTGGTTAATTCTTATATAGTATCATTTTAAAGTATTCGTGGGACTGTGACCATTGTTGTTATTAGCTCCTCCAACCCACAACAAAGGTCTAGCTAGAAGCAAACAAGTTAGTTACTATTCGAAAACAATTTTTATCCTGCTATTGTTTCCAGTAGAGTTTAATTGAAGGGGATTGATGGGATTTGTAAAATGTCGTGGGAAGAGATCAAACTAGGGCTTGGGGCAATGAGATCGTTCCGTGTAATGATCTTGATAGTCATTGATGAGGCTTGAATCTATAATTGATTGAGGGATTAGGTGGGAATATGGATGTTTGGGAATGGATTATTTGGGATATTTAACAAGTAGGGATGTAGGGGAGTTTGAGATTTTGCATTGTTCATTGCAGTAATTTGTTGTTAAATTTGTTTCATCCAATCCCATTGTCAGGTAGGTTCCAGGCTTGTAAGAATTTAAACATTTGTAGACACTTCATTCATTTTTATACTAGCCTACTTGTTTTCTCTGTGGAAATTGAAAATTTTACTTTTATTTGTTGGATGCAATGAGGATTATTGGAAAAACATCTCAGTTGAAGAACGAGAAGATGCAGAAGAAAGCTGAGAGGTCCATAAACTCATTGAAGAGAATGTTAGACTCAATGCTCTTTTGGACAAGAAAGAGGCTCAGTTTGTGGCAATGAATGAGCAGTGTAAGTTTGTGGCAATGTTAGTTCGACATGCTCGGTTCCTACCAACGAGCTACTGCTTCTCGTCTGCCATTTCAACCCGCCAACTATAACCGGACAATTTACTTATGTATTTTATCGCTTATTCTTAATGTTCAAGTTGCTATTAGAAAGGCACAAGTATGAGGTTTATGCTCTGTTTTGATTCACCATTAGATGCGAAAATGATTATGTGTTGATATGTCAACTGAATGCTAAGCATGTACTCTCAGAACCTTTTTCTATAGATTTCTTGGTGCAATGTGTGATTGATTGCCTTAAATTTGCATTGTTCATTACGTGTAATTCTTATATTGACATGCATTTCATATTAGAACTCTTTGAATTTTTATTTTTAATTTTTTTTATGTGGATTATTAGGATTATAAAGTAATTCCTCTATTTTGTTTTGATTGCTACATGTAGAAATATGACACTGTACACACAAACATTTTCATATTAGAACTCTTTGAATTTTTGTTTCGTTTTGTTTTTTTTTTGTTGGATTATTAGGATTATAAAGTAATACTTCCTCCATTTTGTTTTGATTGATACATGTGGAAATGTGACACTGTTTATACAAATATTTTGACTTGAAGTTTTATCATAATTATATAAGTTAAAATATAGTTAAGTGAGATCTTGTTAGATTCGTCTCGTCTTATAGTTTTTTAATATCGAACTTTTAGAAGTTTTAACTTATACCAAACTTGAGTTATTAATAGTTTAAAATATGTATTAGACTGTGTACTGAGTGGGTCCGTAGAAAACAATAATAAACAGATTAAGTAAATGATTATTTAATATAATTTATTCAAAATAATATAATGTAATATATAATATTTTTTTTCGGTAAGCCAATTTAATGGCCGGAGAAAACACAACAACCACACAAAAATACAAAAGAATGAAACAAAAAGAAAACAACACTGAGGAAGAGACAAAAAAGCAAAAGACAAGAAACAAAATCAACAACATAAAACTAGGAACATAACTAGCTAAACTCAATGAGGGTCCAAAGCAAGCGGAGCACCTTCCTCCTCAGTTTTCACAGCCTCCATAGGGTCTTTTGGTTCAGCCCCCTTGCCCTCGCCATCCTCTTTATCCGGGTAAGCAGAATTGATCTCTGTCAGTGGATCCTCGTTCACTTCCGCCGACCTTGCTTTTTAGCTAGCGTGGGGTTGCCATCGGAGTTAGAGGTTGGTTTTTCCGGTGAGCCTTTGCCCCCAAAATGGGGTGCTTTTCCCTTCAATTTGTTCTTTCCCTTGGAACCATCGTGTTTGTTATCTGGCTAGGGGGCCTAGATCCGACCAATGGGCTGTTGAACTTTTTTCCTTGGGGTACAAAAGCCTCCATCCCAGCACCCTTCTTCAGTCCATGGGGCCTTTTTTTTTATGACTTTGATCAATCTCCTCCTGATGGTTGTGGAGGAGCATTCGTCCCTTGTTATGCTATTTCCATAAATTCTACTTTCCTAGATACATTCTCGTGATCATCTTTATGGATGTCTGAGCTAGTATCAGGAGTTTGACATTTTGCCTCGGCAACCTTGTTATCCTTTTTAGTGTTCCCTTTCCTGCCAACTTCCACTATAGGAGCCTCCCTTTTGTTTTTCTTCCCATTTGTGGATTTTTTTCCCTTCCCTCTCTGCAAGCGTCAAATTGTCCTTCCCTTTCACAGGACTCAGTGAATTGTCAGTCTTCGTCGCTACCGGTGTCTCCCCACCAACCATCTCCGGAGAGTATTTGCAAACATGGCTCCCGTGTCCATATCGATGGCATTTTGTGCAAAGAAGGTGAAGCCCTTCATAGGCTACCTTTTGCCACCTTTACACAAACCCTAGCAAACTTTCCTCTGTTCACTCCCTTAGTCATTGCATCAATTCGCACTAGTTTCCCGAAGGCCGCAGCCATCCTTGTGAGCAAAATTTCTTCATAATGCTCAAAGCATAACCCTGGAAACCGAACCCAAACGACTGTCTTCTTGGGGGTTTCCTCATCCGCTATGAAGTTTGGTCTCCATGGACACACCATCAAGTAGCTATCAAAAACTGGCAAAGGACCATCATGAAGAACTCTTGTGCGATCTGCCAGTCAGTCAAACTTCACCATGAAAAAACCCGCGCCCATATCCACCATTTCGAATCGGTTCTGCATCTTCCATAGTGTTGATATTTTCTCCAAGAGGGCCATATACCCAACTTTCTTGCCCAAGATTGAAATGATTAGGCCATCTTCAAATGGCTTGCACATACGCTCGTTTAGTCGTGGATCAATGGTAATGCGTGGTTTAAGACGATCTACATCTACAAAGTCAAGTGTCACTAAGTTTGCATTAGCAGGGTCTTCACTCAAAGGCCTAGGGACTGCAGTTTTCCTTACTATCACTCTATCACGGAAGGAGACAGTAGAACCATTAGTAAAAATGAAGGGTGGCGAGTTTTCTAGAGAGTTGGGAGGAGGCGGGTTGAGGGAGCAGAGCTAACAGGAAGCTCCATTCCTTAGAGAGAGATTTATATATAAGTTATTGGCGAAGGGATATGAATAAAATATATTATAACATAAATAAGATATTAAAAAAAATACTCCCTCCATTTTTTTTTAATGTTACGTTTTTAAGGGAGATTGAATAAATTTTCTTATTGATTAATAAGAGGATATAGGAGTATATATAGATTGATGAGAGGTAAAAAATTTCTTAAAACTCTCTCAATCAAACAAACTAATATGAGATTTACAAGATATATAAAATATTTGAAAAGATATGAAAATATATTCTTCGTTCCTTAATACACGCCCCCTCAAAATCGATGTTCCATCCGCAACGGAGATTTTTGACCGTAGAGACTGAAAACGTGCACGAGGAGGAGACTTTGTGAGCAAGTCGACAAGCTGATCATTAGTGTCAACATATGATACCGATATGCACCTTTTCGAAGCAAGATCCCGGACAAAGTGAAGATTGTTGGCAATGTGTTTCATCCGCGAGTGTTGCACAAGATGATGAGCTACGCGTGTGGCACCCATATTATCACACAAAAGGCGTGGTGGGGAGTTGCAAGCACTACCAAGTTCAGGGAAAAGATGGTGTATCCAACAAACTTCCGAGGCTGCCGATGCTAGAGCACGATACTCTGCCTCTGTAGATGAATGAGCAACAGCCCGCTGTTTCCTAGACCTCCAGGATATTGATTAGAGCCAAGGGAAATGATATAAGCTGATGCGACTTGCAGTCGCTAAAATCACCAACAAAATCCGAATCCGAGTAGGCCATCAGCTGAGGAGAGTGTCGTAAGGAAGATTGCTGCAATAGTAGGCCATGGTGAAGAGTGCCCCTCAAGTATCTAAAAAGACGCTTTACAGCATCCCAGTGAGAGCTCAACGACACAGTCATATGTTGGGCAAGTTTGTTGACTGCGAACGCGATATCCGATCGTGTAAAAGTGAGATGTTGAAGTCCTCCAATTGCACTTCCGTACTCTGTGGTGTCAGTAGTAGCAGTCGACTGAGACAACTTGTTGGCCATCGGCATTGAGACAGGTTTCACGCCCTCTAGCGAAAAACATTTTAGCAAATCAATTGTGTATTTGTGTTGTGAGAGGAATAGTCCCTCTCGGCAGGTGGCAACCTCTATTCCCAAGAAATAATTTATTGGCCCCATGTCCTTAATAAGGAATGATCTCTGTAGGTGATGCATGACCTCTGAAATGGTTTTAGAGCAAGATCCTATGATGATCAAATCATCCACATAAGCTAGGAAAAAGATAGTAACGGACTGACGTCTGTAGATGAAAAGTGATGAATCAACGCGAGATTGAGTGAACCTAAATGATAATATCGTCAAGCTAAGTGCCATGTTACATGCACGAGGTGCTTGTCGTAAGCCGTACAAGGTACGACGTAAACGACAGACATGATGCAGAGACTGGGGATCAAGGAATCCCGGTGGTTGGCACATATAGACAGGAACATCTATAGTGCCGTGCAGAAAAGGATTTCTAACGTTAATCTGTTGTAGTGGCCAGCCACGGTGTAGGGTAATGGACAGGACAATGCGTATGGTTGCCGGTTTAACAACTGGGCTAAACGTTTCTCGAAAATCAATACCCGGTCGTTGTTGGAAACCCTTTGCCACAAGCCTCGCCTTAAAGCGATGAATTAATCCGTTGGGGTGTCGTTTGACACGACAAACCCATTTGCATCCAATTATGTTGGCACCAGATGGTGGTGGAACTGGATCCCAAGTGCCAAATTTCTAAAGTGCATTAATTTTGTCTGCCATAGCATTCCGCCCAAGTGGATTCAAGAGTGCTTCTTTAGTGGTGGAGGGCTCGAGAAATTCTGGCAATGGATGCTTACTGGCCATATAAAACCTCTTTAGTTTATGTATGTTGTTGAGGCTCCGCGTCTGCATGTTGTGCGTTCGAGTGACGGTCGGTTGCTTGGTTGTGGCAGATGGTTGTATGTCTGTAGATTGAGCACCGTCAACAGTAGGTGAAACACGGGGCTCGGTAGTCGATGGAAGCGATGGTAATGAAGGATTGGGAGGTGTTGCAGCGGTGCCATGCTCATTGGTGGCATCCGGGACATGCACCGCCGATGGCAGGACTGAAATAGTGAGAGGATAATTGTTCACAGGCGATGATACACTTGATATAACACCCGGGAATACGTTCTCCAAGAATCGGACATGTCTTGGCAAATACATCTGGCCAGTACCTGTATCATAACACTTGTATGCATTTTGAGATAGTGAGTATCTAACAGAAATGCAAGGTAGAGAGGGTGGGGTTAGCTTTCCTGGTAAGTACATGCAGAGCCAAGGGAAGCACCGACACCCAAAAATTCATAGTTTTTCATAATTCGGTGTCTTCCCAAATAGAGCATGAAACGGACTTTGGTGTTGCAATAATGGAGTTGGCATTCTATTAATCAAATACACCGCGGTTTGAACACGGAAAGACCAAAAGGATGGTGGAAAGGACGCCTGATGAAGAAGTGAGCGGCTGACTTCCCAAATGTGACGATTGCGCCTTTCAACAATGCCATTTTGTTCAGGCGCGTGAAGTTCCGTTGTGAACCAAGAAATACCATTTTGGTTTAGATAGGAACGGAGTGCAATAAACTCTCCTCCATTGTCAGAATATAGATTCCGAGTAGCATGCCCAAATTGTTTTTCCACCAACATTCGAAACTGAGGAAACAAAGTAGCCACCTTTGACTTAGCACGTATAGGGTATATCCAACAATAACGAGTAAACAAGTCAACAAGCAACAAGAAATATTTGTAGCCATCAATGGAAACCACAGGCACAGGGCCCCAAACATCAGTATAAATAAATTCCAAAGGATGAGTGACATTAAATGATGACTCAAAAAATGGCAATTTATGAGATTTGCTCAGAAGGCAAGTTTCACAGTGTCTGATGCTCATGGTAGACTGTTTTATTACAGGCAAATGAAAAGAATTTATTATAAATGAACTGGTGCTCATGGAGGGATGCCCAAGTCGAGCATGCCACAGAGGAGGTGAGACAGAGTTCCAACGGAAGTAAAAACAACAGGGTTATCCAGCTTTATGGAAGAAGACAGCTGGTAAATACCCTGATAACACGGCCCTTTAAGTGGTATTGCTCCCGTGTTGAGATCCTTGATTGCATAATAAGAGGGAAAAAATTCCATGGAGACATTGTTAGCTTCTGTAAATTTACTGACTGACAAGAGATTTTGCTTTGCAGTAGGAGCACATAAAACATCAGTCAATGCAAAATTATGAATCTGAGAAGTACCAACATGAGAGATAGGCAGATTTGTCCCATATGCAATCAGAACCTCTTCCGTGCCATCATATTCAGAATGAATAGACAAATTACTTAGGTCTGGAGTAATATTGTGAGAAGCTCCGGTATCAACAATCCAAGGTAGGGACTGTGTTGCATTTGCCGTCGGGGAAGGACGGCGAAAATAGAGAGCCGTGTGTCCTGGAGTGCCACAAAGCTGACAAAAAACATTAGATCTAGGAAACTGTCCAACTTTACCTGGTTTAGGAGGACGGTTCCTCGAATTGCGACGCGGCTGAGAACTTCTTGGTGCAAAGGAGTTGTTGCCGCCATGATGTGAATAGCCACGATTAGAGGGCACACCTCTGCCAGATTGGTGCTGTCCAGGGGAATTCTGCCTAGGGTTTCGTGGATGGGACCGAGCCGTGTTAGCCGTGGCCAGGAGTTGGCGCTGAGCCGACTTCTATGACTTCAGAGACAAATCGTGCTCGACAAGCAAATCATGTAGTTCCTCAAATTGTAGAGGAGTTTCACGAGCCCGAATGGGTTCGACGATGTTGGCGTAGTCAGGGCCAAGACCGTTGATGACGAACAGTGTCAAGTCATCATTAGAGATCGACTGATTGATAAGGCTAGTTCATCAACCTTCACCTTAACATAGTGGAGGTATTCGGTGATAGTCCGATCCCCCATCTAAACACGGAACAAATCGCTCTTCAACTGGTTCACACGAGAACGTGACTTCTCAGCGAACAGGCGAGCGAGGATGGTCCAGGCCTTGGCAGAAGTGCTGGCAGAGGACACCAAGGGAAGAACGGTTGTGGATAGAGATCCGAATGTGGCGTCCAAGAGAAAGTGGTCTTGTCGTATCCACTGTGTTAGATCGTCGGCGTTAGTGTTGTCTGCAAGGAGGTTAGGACATCTGTTGGTGCCGTCAACAAACCCTGATATGTTATGGCTGCGTAACAAGGCAACCAGATGAGCCCTCCAAGAGGGATAGTTAGTATGATCAAGTTGTATTGGAAGGTGGTGATGGGCAGTGATGGGGACGATGGAAGGACGAGTGGTTGAGGAAGAAGCATCTTTGTCTTTGTCTGCAGACATGGTGAGGCACACACAGTTTTTTGTTGAAAAAAAAAGGTTTAGATCGCAACATGCTCTGATACCATAAGGGATATTGAATAAATTTTCTTAATGTTTTGTAAGATGATACAGGAGTATATATAGATTGATGAGAGGTAAACAGTTTCCTAAAACTCTCTCAATCACACAAATCAATATGAGATTTACAAGATATACAAAATATTTGAAAAGATATGAAAATATATTCTTCATTCCTTAATAGTTTTTACTTTTTTTACTGTTCATTGTAGCACTTTGGCTTCTATTTTCTTTATAATTATAGAAGACAAAATATAGCCAAGTGAGATCTTGTTGGATTCGTCTCATCTTGTAGTTTTTAAATATCAAATTTTTAGAATTTTTACTTGTGCCTAATATGAGTTATTAATCGTTGAAAATGTGCATTGGCATACATGCAAATTAGAAGTGTAACCTTAAAAAAAAATCGGAGGAAGTATTTGATTATTCTTACCAAATTCTTTATGGTAATTTTACAAACCAAATCCGTTAGGGTGCAATCACCCTTTTTGACTTGATGTGCTGTGGGAATTTACGGCCGTTGATTGTCTTTAAAAATCGACGATTGAGATTAACTCTAAGGGTAGAAAAGTAATTTCGTATATTTGCCATATTGTTCGCCGTTGGACGTCGTCTTCTTCGGATTTCCGAGTTTTCTTTTGTTTTTTGTTTGCTCTGTACGTGTTGCGGCGGTGTGAGGAAGTTGCTGGCAATTATGAATGCGATTAGCATGTCGTTGAATGCGTCAGCAACGTTTTCAGATTCGAGTTCTGCGTTCAATGGTACTTTTTAGAATTTTCGAATTTTGAGTAGTTTTATCGCAGATTGTCGTTTTTTATTTTTATGTATGTTTTTTGAGTTTTCGAGTTCTGCTTTGATATGTTTCTCTTTTTTTGTGTTTTTTGAAGTTTGATATCTATATGTTCATTTAAGCGTCAAAACGTTTGTACATGTGATTATGAGGGACAGAACCATTATATTTTCATCGATGCAAGCTTAGCATTTTCGGCGATGCAAGTGCATTGTTTTCAGCGATGAACATTAAGCATTTTAAGCGATGGTTTATGTCAGCTACATGTATTTATTATTTTAATGTGAATTCTTTGTTTATTTCTTCACAGGTAATATAAATTGGAGTGAGTTAAGTTTTGTTACAGCTGATTATGTGTTTAGGTTTTATTGTGATTATGCTCATAGTTTAGGTTTCTCGGTAAGGAAAATGTATGAGAGACCGAAGCGACATGAAGTTTGATAGATTGTTCTATTTATAATATGAGTTCGTCTATGCGTTTAGTTTTTATTGTGATTATGCTCATAGTTTAGGTTTCTGAAGTTTGATATCTATATGTTCATTTAAGCGTCAAAACGTTTGTACATGTGATTATGACGGACAGAACCATCATATTTTCAGCGATGCATGCTTAGCATTTTCAGCAATGCATGTGAATTGTTTTCAGCGATGAACATTAAGCATTTGAAGCGATGGTTTATGTCAGATACATGTATTTATTATTTTAATGGGAATTCTTTGTTTATTTCTTCACAGGTAATATAAATTGGAGTGAGTTAAGGTTTGTTACAGCTGATGATGCATTTAGGTTTTATTGTGATTATGCTCATAGTTTAGTTTTCTCGGTAAGGAAAATGTATGAGAGACCGAAGCGACATGAAGTTTGATAGATTGTTCTATTTACAATATGAGTTCGTCGATGCGTTTAGTTTTTATTGTGATTATGCTCATAGTTTAGGTTTCTGAAGTTTGATATCTATATGTTCGTTTGTACATGATGGACAGAACCATCATATTTTCAGCGATGAATGCTTAGCATTTTCAGCGATGCATGTGAATTGTTTTCAGCGATGAACATTAAGCATTTTAAGCGATGGTTTATGTCAGCTACATGTATTTATTATTTTAGTGGGAATTCTTTGTTTATTTCTTCACAGGTAATATAAATTGGAGTGAGTTAAGTTTTGTTACAGCTGATGATGCGTTTAGGTTTTATTGTGATTATGCTCATAGTTTAGGTTTCTCGGTAAGGAAAATGTATGAGAGACCGAAGCGACATGAAGTTGATAGATTGTTCTATTTACAATATGCGTGAATAAGGAAGGATTTCGTCGTGGTTGTTTGTTGGATAGTGATTCATCTTGTCGTTCTAAGAGTCTGAAATTTCGTAGGAGTGATGAAACCCAAACTGGTTGTGAAGCAAAGGTTAGGTTACATTATAAAACTGATGAAAAATTTTATAGAGTTGTGTTTTTCTGTGGTGATCATAATCATGCTCTGCATGGACCATCAAGGAAGCATATGTTGAAATCGAATAGAAGAGTTGGTGAGTTACACAGTGTTGTTGCTGGTATACATGAAGAAGTTGGATTGTCATTGAAGTCATCATATGACTTGTTGAGTATGGGCGCTGGAGGTAGTGGACTTGTAGGATTTTTAAAGGACGATTTGAAGAATGCACTCGTTAGAAGGCGGCAAAGAAATTTAAAAGTAGGGGATGCTGGTGTTGTATTGAAGTATTTCTCTGAGAAATGTGTCAGTAATCCATTTTTCTTCCATGAGTATGATCTGGATGATGATGAGAGAATTACAAATATCTTTTGGTTAGATGCTGAAATGAGGATGGATTATCAAGCTTTTGGTGATAGTGTGACCTTTGATACAACGTATTGGACAAATAAAAATTATAGACCATTAGTTGTTTTTGTTGGATTCAATCATCACCGACAGACTTCTATTTTTGGAGCTACATTGATGCTTGATGAAACTCAAAGATCATTTGAGTGGCTATTTAAAACATTTATGAAGTGTATGGGGGATAAGGCACCTCAAACGATTTTCACAGATCAAGATTGTGCGATGGCACCGCCAATTAGGAAAATTTTGCCTAATACCTATCATGCTTTATGTAGTTGGCACATTATAGAAAATGCGAAAAAAAATTTGAGTCAACTGTACACACCAAGGTAAATATTTAGTTATTTTTACTTTCAATTGTTTTTTCGATTGGATATTGATATGTACACGTTGAACTCATTTTTTTAGGTTTGATAAGTTATTTCATCATTTGGTATATGATGTTAGGACAGAGATGGAATTTGAGGTGGAATGGGAATACATGCTATCAACTTGTTTCTCACAGTCTGAACATAGGTGGTTGTCGACTACTTATAATTTGAGAAGGCAATGGTCCGCTGCTTGGGTTAAAAATCATTTTACTGCAGGAATGAGGACTACTCAGCTAAGTGAATCTTTTAACTCAGTTGTGAAACGGTATGAATAAATTTCATTTTCAGTGATAGTTGAATAGTTATTTTCAGCGTGGGTGTTCTGTTTTGATCAGCGAGGGTGATCTATTTATTTCAGCGATGTGTTTTTGCTTTATGTAGTTGAGATTTGATTTTCACATTCCCATATGTGTTGACATTTCACAGGTTCTTAAGGCCAGTTGATAACTATGTTGAGTTCTTTGCACATTTTGAAAGGGTTGTGGAGTCAAGGAGGGATAATGAACGGATGGAAAATTTTAAGGCAGATGATAGACAAGTTTCTGCCAGGTTTATTATGAATCCACTATTGAAATATATAGCTGAGAAGTATACACCAAATGTGTTCAATATTTTCCAAAATGAGTATGATCTGTCATTTGGGTATGTCGTTGAGGTTCAACCAGATGCATTAATTTATCGTGTTTGCAAGAGAGAAGATGCAGATTCAAAGATGATTGGTGATCATGTCAATGTTAACATTGATGATGGTACAATTGGATGCACTTGCAATATGTTTGAGAATATGGGGATTTTATGTTGGCATGCTTTGAGGGTGATGGATGTTCTGTCAGGAAGTGGAGCAAAAGTGTTTCATACTATTCCAGATAAATATATTTTGCAGCGGTGGTCAAGGAATGCAAAATGTGATCTCAGTTATGTTGATGTTGGTGTTGGAAAAGAAACAAATGTGGTCAATGCAGCATCTAGATACCGGAAATTGTGCGGCTTGTTTTTTAAGTCAGCAATTGTGTTGTCACGAAATGAGGATGCTTGTGAATCGTTTATGTATGATTTTGAGACATTGATGAAAACAAAGTATGACAATATTGATATTAACAAAGAGTCGGGTAATTTCTAATCAAAGACATATTTATGTTTTTGCTTTTTTGAAATTAGTGTTTCTCAATGTTTTTGTTTTTTTTTGCAGAGATTGGAAGTACATCAGATTACTCAAATTTGCATTTAAGGGAAAGAGAAACGTGTAAAGGGCGGAAGAAATCGAACAAGAGAATGGTCTCTATTTCTGAAGCTGTTCGGAAAAAGAAAGAGTTAGAACATCGTAAACGGATGCAGAAATGAAGATTTTTATTTTTTAGAAATGACATGATGTGTATTGATCATTAATATTGTATTGATCGACTTAGTTCAGTGCTAACTAATGCAATTCAGCGATGATACTTATATTGCGAAAGTGATGATCATTATGCAATTCAGCGATGGAAGTTAGTTTTAATAAAAAAATAATCGTGTAGTATTTAATAAAATTTTACAATGTTCAGAAATCGCGTAACTAATGCAATTCAGCGAGATATATCTATATAAGAAAGCGATGGTCATAATGCAATTCAGCGATAGAGATTTGTTAATAAAAAATAACCGTCTAGTAACGCGATTAATAAAAAATTTACAATGTTTCAGAATTCGCGTAACCGTCTAGTAACGCGATTAATAAAAATTCACCGTCTAGTAATTAATAAAAAATAACTGTTGAGATTTCCCCGTGTAGTATTTAACGTCAATTTAACCGCCAAATTTAATTTATCACTGTCGATACTTTCTCTAGGGCTTTTTCAGCGATTTAGCGATTGAGCGTCTACGGCGAACGGCGATTGTTTTTCCGATCAGTGAAACGGTGAACGGTGATACTTTTCTTTTTTCTTCTGAAGAATGGCTGAAAAAGTGCATACTCAGGTCTGTTGCGTTCCATCTAGCATTTGTCTTTTAAATAAAATCCTGAACGAGAGTGACGGAGATGGGAAGAAAGAGTTTATTCACGAAACTTGCTTTAGTTGTCTGCTTATGTTCAATATGTGCATGCTCAAGGTTGATCCTGTTATTACTTTGATTAATCAGTGGAGCATTCAGGAGGAATGTTTTATTATTGATAAAAATCGTCGATGGAGGTTTTCAGATGAAGACATTCATAAAGTATATGGTTTTCCATGGGGAGTCGATAAGTTTATAATAGATTTGAAGAATAATGAGATTGGGTATGATTTTGCTGATCAATTTTGTGACAAGTATTCTCTTATTAAGAATAAGAAGGAGCCTAATCGAATACCTGTTAAGGATCTTAGAGCTATTTTAGAGAATACGGAGAATACTGAAATTCCATTGGACGACTACTGGAGGATGTATGTATTGTTTGCTCTGCAGAAAGTCTTTACTCCTAACTCAGGGAGGGTTGTAAACAAAAGGTATCTTCAGTTTCTTAGATCTCCGGAAGAAGCTTTAAGGTACAATTGGTGTCTTCATATTAGACGATTTTTGATCAAATCTCTGAATGAGTATAAGGCAAAATTGGATAAGGGAACCAGTGCTCAAGCGCACCCCTGTGGAGACCTGTTTTGCTTAATGGTAATTTTAATTTTGTGTTTGTTATGCAATTTATATTTGTTATGTGATTTATATTGTTGATTATGGTCATTGTTTATTGATTATGTATCTTGTTTGTTTTTGTTTTTTTCAGCACATGTTTTTTGATTTCTATGAGCGTGAAGAGCTTCATTTGGTTGGATTTACATGTAAAAAGGATCAATACTTGGAGATGGTTGATATTTGGAAGGTTTTCCCTAATGCAAAGTATCCAGATATTGACTTTAAGAAGAAATCGAAGGCTGTGAAAAGGAATGTGGAAGATGACGATCGAATTAGTACTTTTGTTTCTGATCTAAAGAAGAAAATGAGGGGTGGAAAAGAAGTGGAAGTTGAGCGTGTGAATTCTAGTGCAAATGAACCAACTGCCAATCTTTCTAGGAGTGTGGATGGAGGAGGAGATGAGCAGTTAGGAGAAAATGAGGATTTGAATGCTAGTGGAAATGAACAAGTTGCCAATCTTACTAGCTTGCACTCTATGTATTCACCCGTGCATGAAGCTAATGCAAATGAGACAAATGATTCTGAACCAGTTGTCCATCTTTCTGATCACACAATGGACTCTATTGTGAACATTGCTTGCCAATATAGGGATGCTGATGCTTCAGACAATGTTGATCCTCTCATAGAAGCATCCAGAGATGATGTTGAAGCTTTAGGTGATCCTGTTCAATCCCCTGCTTTAGGTGATCCTCTTCAAGCTTCCCCACACCCCCCTTGTGATCAAGATGCAGGTGAACAGTTGATTAATGTGGGTCGACGTCGTGAAGGAGAACAGTCAAATAATCTTGATATAACTGCAAGTGAAGGAGAACTCTTGATGGGTATATTAGCAGGAGCTGGAAATGTTGTGATGAGTCAAGGGGGTCCGGAGGTGATGTAGATGCTGGGAATGTACAAGACAAAACTGAAGAGAGAGTTGCCCCGGAGACTGAAAATTTACCTGAAAATGTACCGAAGGTAGTTTTATAAATTTTGTACTTCATAATATTTTTTGAAGGTAGTTTCTGACATTCTTGTTTCTTTTTTGCTTTTTCTGTGTTGTTTATTTTTATTGCAGAGATCTTTATTTCGATTCCGAATCCCTTTCAGTTTCGATTCTTTGAATGTATGTACAGTAACAAAATGTTTGCTATAGGGATTACAGTAACAAAATGTTTTTGATATGTTTTCTTGTGTCATTTTTAGTTAGCACATGATGGGGCTAAGAAAGATGTAGCACATGATGGGGCTGAGAATCCAGAGGTATTTTAATAGTTTCTAGCGATTGTTCTTTTGTATTTCAGCGATGATTTGTGGCACATTTCAGCGACGATATGATGCACTTTTCAGCGATGATATGATGATTGGTTTGCATTAACTGTTTTAATAGTTTTTAGCTATATCACTTGTGACGTATATAGAGGTATTTTTTCTAACTTACTATAGTATGTTTGATATATTTTCTTGTGTAATTTTAGTTAGCACATGATGGCGCTGAGAAAGATGTATCGAATGTATTGGAGAATCCAGAGGTATTTTAATAGTTTTCAGCGATGGTTTGTTATGTTTTAAAGCGATGGTCTGTAGTTTTTTTTCTAACTTACTCTAGTATGTGTGTAGATGCCTGCAAAAGATGTGCCAACCTTTTCTTTGGGCATATCTGAGAATGAGAATGTTGTATCAGATGAGAATCCAGAGGTATGTTAATAGTTTTCAGCGATGGTTTTTATGTTTTTCAGCGATGATACAATGCATATTTCAGCGATGATTGATATATTATACTGTGTGAGAAATATTAATAGTTTTCAGCTATATCATCTGTAATTTTCAGGAAGAAGCTAAGACAGTTGATAGAGCTAAGACAATCGAGAAATTGAAGGAGAAGTATATGCCTCGTAGAGTGATGATGATTGATCTCCAGCCTATAGAAAAATGCAATAAGTTTACATACATGGACATGACTTATACCCGATTTAAAGACTATCCAGAATTTGAGGCGTCATACAAATGTACTCCAGAAGAGTTGAATGTGGCTGTTTGGGCTATCATTACAAATATTCTAGGAAAGGTTGAAGCGAAAAACATGATTGTTTATGATGATAAAGAAATGAACTTGTCCAAGCTTGACATTGAAACACTGAGGGTTGATAGTGATATTGCGGATGTTGTTATAAACTGTTATGCGAAAGTGATCAACCATCGTGAATTCGAAAGAGCCAACGGGAAACCAATGATGAAATATTGTTTTTCATCATTATTTGTTGTGAGTCTGATATATACATACATACATATATATATATATATTTAACTTCTTTTTGATGCATGAAATGTTGTATCTTTTGAAACAGACATTTGCAGAGGCAGAGGTGGATGCAGATTTACCATTAAAAGATGGTGCAGAAATTGTTGATACATTCGTGAAAGAATTCAAGTTTTTCCCTGAAGAAATGATTGATGTGGTTTTGAATGCAGAGAATGTAATATACATTTTTGTTTTGATAATTTTGTTTATATAGTTGATCATTATTAGATTCTAATTATATGTTTACTCAATGTTCCAGTTTTTCTTCCCATATTGTCGTCAAAACCATTGGGTTACTTTTTCTGTTGATATGAGAAAGAGAAGAATTTTTTACTTCAACAGCAAGAATGCTGAAGGCGGGTGGACAGCTGATTATAACGTTTTGAATAGGATATGGTGTAACACCCCGGATTTGATAACCCAGGCCGGGATGTCACCGCCACATCTCTCTAGCAAGACACGGATTCCCCGAGCTTGCCAAAGAGATGCAAGGCTATAGGTATTGCAAAAAGATTTAAAACAAGTCCGGAATCTATGTAAAAATAATAAGTGTCATCCACACATATAGTAGTAAATATATATTGCAGCGGAAAAATGTAAATGGGCCGACATGGCCAAAACTCGGGGTTTACATGCCCGTTATGCAAGTATCGTAAAAAGCAAATAAACAATGTTTAATAATCCATCCCCAATGCACATGCTATGCATCATCTCCGTACTCTGAAATAAAAAGAGAATACAACAATTTTATCAGTATATAAAATACTGAGTAAGTCGATCCTAACATAGCAATAAAGGGATTTAATTAGATAATTTAAGATTTCACTCCTAACATGCATTCACAAAATTTAAAGGAAATAATAATTTTAATTGTGTATTTAAACATGCATCTAATCCACAATAATAATTTAGTCATGCCATGAAATTTAAAGACATAATTTAAAGACATGCAAAAATAAATAACTACTTAAAAACATTAATTCTTTTATTTCCCCGTTACGTAACCATTTCTCAGTGTTTTGTATAGCCGGTGATCCGGCGGCCGCAGCCGTGTCGTAAGTATCTTGTATAGCCGGTGATCCGGCGGCCGCAGCCGTATCTGCCATACCCAGTAACACTCCGGAGCCTCGAGAAATCCATACGGACAACCCGAGAGAGTAGGCCATGTATCTCCCGCCGATTGGCGTAATATTTCATCAAATTCTCTCGTCCATTATAGGCCCGAAGAGAAAAGGCTAGAGGGGCACCCTGCAGAGCACTCACCCTCCACCAAGTATCTCATGTATCGTTTAGATTTAATGTATCGGGGTTTTTCAAAAGTGTAGATGTATCGTGTTTCAAATCTTTGATCGTTCGTTTCGAAATTTCAAAATCCTTCGATTTAAAAGTATCTTGGCGTCACAGTTTGCGCCTTTTCAATTTAAAAATCCGTTTTAAGTCCGAAAAATCTGAAATCTTCACACTTTATGCAAAACACCCTAATGAACAACTTTCGTGTTTTAACTTTTTCGAAATAAGTTGAGGAAACATGTCAAAAATCGATTTTTCTATGCAATCAGAAATCTGTCCGAACTCAGGTATGACACAGTTCAAAATTTCGACGTTTTAACATATCAAATGGACTTCAAAAATTCTGAAATTTAATATGCACATACTAGACATGATTATATACAACTTTCATTTAGATTGTAAAGATCAAATCGGACTAGAAAATATAGAAATAAATTCACTAAGTTCGAACATGTTCATAGGCAGATTTCCACACGTTTTGTCAAAACAGTTTCTTTTCGATGCGATTTAAAATAGCAAACGTTAACGAAAATGGCTGAAATTTTTACACAACCTAGATTTATGTGTTAGGATTAAAAGTCTAGTTTTGAGTTTCTCGGATTGAATCCTCGAAATATGAGTTTTAGGCCGATTACAGAAACTGCACAAGATGGGGTTTTTAAGTTCGATTTTTACGTTTCGTTACATTACGCCTATACCGGACGCCCCGAAATCACCCGTATTGATATGGAAGGCTCAACTTACAGTGATAGAGAGGTTTGGGTTGTCCTAAGGTCGCTGGCTCGTCCAAAATCCTACGAACGGATCTCCTCAACGTCAAGCTTCCGACTTTGGCCACGATTTCGAATCGGACGAAGAAATCCAATGTTAGATCAAGTTTTCGGGTTCAAAAACTTAAATAGAAATCTGTGAACGACTTACCACAGATTAGGACACTAGGAATCTTGTATTCAACGCCTCCTCCGTCGGTTTTCGTCGCCGGGAAACGATCGGAAAGTCGTCGGGAAGTCGCCGGAAAGTGTTTTGGCTTTGGAGAGAGTTGAGAGAGTTTGAGAGTGAATGGTGACTGATGAAAATGGTGGAGAGGCTGCCATAGGTCGCCTAAGAGCTTCCCCCTTCGGCCAAAATCCGCTTTCCAAAGTCGGGAGGTCGAATTATGGTAAGAAATCGCCGAAAACGCGCAAGTTGCCAAAACCTGTAGGGCCACGCGGGGTTGGCGCGCCTTTTAGCCAAACCCCGCCCGGCCAGCGCGCGAGACTCGCCTGGACTGCGGTCCGGGCGGGTCCGTGCGATCCGATCCGTCGGGTCTTTTTCTCCTCTCTTTCGGACTTCTATCCTTCCCCGTTTTCGCGCTCGATTTTTCCGGGTCATTTCCGGATTATGCTTCTCATCATAAATTTATTCCGTCTCAATTCGATTACGTGCTTGAAATCCTAAGACCGTCGGTTTTGGTCCGTCGGGTTCTAATTCGTCGTCCTTTGACTTCCGTGCATTTCCGCGTCTACGGGTTCTCGGAAACGAAACCTTCTCTCCTATTGGATTAATTCCTATTTTTATATTTTAAAATTTACGGGTATTACAGTCTACCCCCCTTAAGAACCAACTTCGTCCTCGAAGTTGTACTTCATCCTCTCGCGAGTTCGGGAATTGTTTGATTAAGCGATTGTATTATTGTGTGTCGTTGTTTGTTATTATTTGACTGAACCCAGAATTGAAATTTCCGAGTTGCCTACGTACCCCGTGAAGGGATCAAGTCATTACGTAATTCAAAACAATTTGAATTTGTTTATTTGGGGTACAAAGTATTCGTACAAAATATTCAGAAATACTCGGGTTGTCACATCCTCCCCCTCTTAAGATTACAGTTATGTCCCCATAACTGTTGTTGCACTGTCTTGGAATAGGGTTGGGTAACGCTCCCTCATGTCTGCTTCCAGCTCCCACGTTGCCGTCTCGGCTTCGTGGTTAGACCAAAGAACCTTAACCATCCTCACGGTCTTATTCCTTGTTACCCTCTCCTTCTTGTCGAGTATTCGCACCGGAATTTCTTCATAGCTTAAGTCATCGTCCAGCTCAATTTCCTCCGGTTGGAGTACGTGGGTCGGATCATGGACGTATTTCTTCAGTTGCGAGACGTGGAACACGTCGTGGACACGAGCAAATTGTGGCGGTAATGCCAATCGGTATGCAAGATTCCCCACTCTTTCTAGGATCTCGTAGGGTCCTATGTACCGTGGGCTTAATTTTCCCCGCTTGCCAAAGCGCATCACACCCTTCATCGGTGATACCTTTAACATGACCTTATCGCCTATTTGGAATTCCAAATCTTGCCGTCTCACGTCGGCATAGCTCTTTTGCCGGTCTTGCGCGGCTCTCATCTTTCCTTGGATTATTTTGACTTGTTGAGCCATGTCCTCAACAAGTTGCGGTCCAATCACCATAGTCCTCTCGCCCTCTTCCCAGCTCAATGGGCTTCGGCATTTGCGTCCATACAGTGCCTCGAAAGGTGCCATGCCAATGCTAGCATGGTAGCTGTTGTTGTAGGAAAATTCGATCAAGGGTAAGTGGTTTTCCCAACTTCCTTTAAACTCTAGTACGCATGCCCTCAGCATGTCTTCCAAAGTTTGGATCGTCCTTTCCGTTTGTCCATCCGTCATGGGATGGAACGCGGTACTCATCTTTATCTTCGTACCGAGGGCTTCTTGTAGTTTTGTCCAAAAATGTGAGACGAATCTACTGTCTCTGTCCGAGATGATGTCGTGTGGTACTCCATGTCGTCGTACCACGTTGTCGACATATGCCCTTGCTAATTGGTCCATGGACCAGGTATCCTTCATGGGGATAAATATGGCAGCTTTTGTCAACCTATCCACGATCACCCAGATTTTATTCATCCCCTTCGGTGAACGTGGTAACCCCGAAACGAAGTCCATTGAAATGCTATCCCATTTCCAACTTGGGATTTCCAATGGCTGCATTAATCTTAAGGGTTTCTGCCATACGGCCTTGACCTTCTGGCAGGTAAGGCATCTCGCCACAAACTCGGCTATTTCTCTCTTCATGTTCGGCCACCAATAGTTCTTCTTTATGTCCTTGTATAGCTTCTCGCCTCCGGGGTGGACCGAATATGGGGTATTATGGCCTTCCTCCATTACTCTTAGCTTCAGGTCCTCGCATTTTCGTGGTATGCACCACCTTCCTTTGAAGCGGATGCTTCCGTCCTCATGGATTTTAAAATCCATTGCCTTTCCTTCAGCAATGCTCTTCCTAATTTCCTCCAACTTTTCATCACCCTGTTGTGCTAGTCGTATCTCATCAAGTATGGTAGATCCTACTACCATCGTGTTGACGACCTCACTTACTTCGCCAGAGTGTACCAACTCCAGACTCAATTTTGCCAAGTCTCTGTACAACTCGGTCGGTACCACAAGTGAGTTCACCACGTGTTGAGTCTTTCGACTCAAGGCATCGGCCACGACGTTGGCCTTTCCTTCGTGGTACGCGATTTCCAGGTCGTAATCCTTAATCAGTTCCAACCATCTTCTTTGCCTCAAATTCAGCTCTTTTTGCGTGAATATATACTTGAGGCTCTTATGGTCGGTGAACATCCGACACTTTCGCCCATAGAGGTAATGCCTCCATATCTTTAGAGCGAACACGACTGCGGCTAGCTCCAAGTCGTGCGTCGGGTAGTTCTCTTCGTGTGGCTTTAGTTGACGTGATGCATATGCTATAACCCTTTGATCTTGCATTAGCACGCATCCCAATCCTTCCTTCGAGGCGTCGCTGTACACCTCGAAGTCCCCATCCTCCGATGGTAATGCCAACACCGGCGCTGTAGTAAGCCGTTTCTTCAATTCTTGGAATGCGGAATTACACTCGATGGTCCAGTCGTATTTCACCCCTTTCTTTAACAGCTGCGTCAATGGGCGAGCGATCCTTGAGAAATCCTTTACAAACCTCCGGTAGTACCCTGCCAATCCGAGAAAACTTCTTATCTCGGTTGGATTCTTCGGTGGCACCCATTCGGTCACTGCCGAAATCTTTGCTGGGTCTACTGCCACTCCGTTGGCGGATACGATATGTCCCAGAAATGCCACTTCTATTAGCCAGAAGTCGCATTTGGAAAGCTTGCCATACAGCTGATTGGCTCGTAAGATCCCTAACACTTTGTGTAAGTGTTCGAAATGCTCTTCTTCGCTTTTCGAGTAGATCAGGATGTCATCTATGAACACCACCACGCATTGATCTAATAGTTCTCGAAACACGTTATTCATGAGATTCATGAACATAGCTGGGGCGTTCGTCAGTCCGAACGATAGCACCGTGAATTCGTAATGCCCGTAGCGAGTTCTGAATGCCGTCTTTGGGATATCCTTTTCGGCGATCCTTAACTGGTGATATCCAGATCGTAGGTCGATCTTTGAAAATACTGAGGCTCCCTTCAGTTGGTCGAACAAATCCTCGATTCTTGGCAACGGGTACTTGTTCTTGACCGTGACTTGGTTAAGTCCTCTATAATCGATGCATAGTCGCAGACCTCCATCTTTCTTCTTCACGAATAAGACCGGGGCTCCCCATGGGGACGTGCTCGGCCTTATGTAGCCCTTTTCTAGCAACTCCTCGAGTTGTTCTTTTAGTTCCTTCATTTCCAGCGGCGCCATACGGTAAGGAGCCTTCGAGACAGGCTCCGTTCCCGGAATAAGATCTATAGTGAATTCCAGATCTCTCTCAGGCGGCATGCCGGGAACGTCTTCCAGGAATACATCCGGGTATTCTCTCACCACCGGAATATTATCCACCTTGACCTCTTCGGCCTCAAGGTTATGAATGTAGCATGCATATAACGCGTACCCTTTACGCATTAAGCTACATAGCTTCATGGCGCTAACTATCTTGGTAGACTTCTTAGGGGGTTGGGAGTAAAAGATGACTCTCCTTCCCCGACTCTTTGACAACGTGATCTTTTGTTTTTGGCAATCGATCACGGCTTTATATTGGGTTAGCCAATCCATTCCTAGTATGACGTCAAAATCCTGTAGTTCGAATTCTACTAAGTTCGCGAAAAACTCTACGTTCTTTATAACTATCGGAATTCCGTTATATCGCTTAGAGCATGATACTACCTCTCCCGATGGAAGTTGAATCCCTAAGTTAATCAATTCGCACTTAGGTAGATCTAGTTCAGGTAAGACTCTAGATGATATTATCGAACAACTAGCTCCTGAGTCAAATATAACTCTAAGGGGTGTACTTAAGACATGGAACGTACCTCCCATTACGTCCCCTTGCATAGGCACATCTGCCTCATTGATGACATTCAATCGCCCCATTGGACGTCCCGGGTTGCCTTGCTGATCCCGGTTCGGGTTCTGATTCTGTTGCGGATTTGGATTCTGTGGGGGACGTTGATTCTGATTGAGATTCTGGTTCTGAGGGGGTCTATACCCCTGGTTGTTTCCATTCCGTCCATCCTGGTTGCGAGGCTGAGTTGGCCCCGTGCCTAAGTCCTCTCTCTTGGTGATGTTTTCCAGTCGAGTGCGGCACTCATTCGCCATGTGGCCGTTGCGACCACACCTGTAGCAGGCGCCCTGTTGGGGGCACCCTCTGGCCAAATGAGGCCTGCCGCATCTCGGGCAAGGTGGTACCGGGTTACCCCGGAAAAGGGTTCTATCGTCATATCCTCTGTTGTTGTTTTGAGGGGGTCTGTTCAGATCTCCCCGAAAGTTGTTCCCTACAGCATTGTTTCCGGAACGGTTGTCTCTACCCCTCTTATCCTGACCCTGAGATCCTCGGCTGGGTTCTCCACTCACTTTCCTTTTTAGTTGTTGCACCCTTGCAACAGCTACCGCACGATCATACACCGATTGCAGGTCTGGGTATGGGACGCCAGTGATCACCTCTCGTATAGCCAAGTTTAGCCCCATTTCAAATTTCTGTGCCTTCTCCACGTCTGTCGGCACGAGTCTCGGTGCGAAACGCACCAACTCCTTGAAACGGGTGTAATATTCCTGGACTGTTTGCCCTCCTTGCTTCAGAGATAAGAACTCCTCGTACATGGCGGACTTTGTGCTCATGGGATAAAAGCGATCCCTGATCAGACTCATGAATTCTTCCCAAGAATAGGGTTCCTCGTCCTCGGCTAGCTTTTCTTGCATGGCACGCCACCAGTCATCCGCCTCCCCTCCGAGATAGTACGATGCCACAGGCACCTTCTCGCCAATTGGGCACTTCACCGCGTTTAGTAGCTTGTCGAATGTTCGGATCCATTCTTCAAGTTTGGCCGGGTCCTCTTCTCCGGCGTAGTTCGGCGGACGATACGAGTTCACCATAGCTAGGTAGTTAATGCGGGCCTCGGGTGGAGGTACCGCAGCGGCCTGGCCTTGGTTCACATGCGCGTTCCCTATCGCGATGAGAACCTCTTCTAGAGTCCGTAGGCGCGCTTCCATGTTGTTTGGCATGGGGTTTGCCGGCTCCTCTTGAGCGTGTACCCCTTCGCCGGGTATGGGCATTTCTGGTTGCATAGGGGTTTCGTTGGTGTTTGGAGTAGTGGGCTGAGCGCGTGCTCTTCCTCTCGGTGCCATGCTGTTGCAAGAACAAGAGAGTTTAGATTCTTTTGTTGAAGTATTATGTAATACTTAGGAAATAATTTGACTAAATAAATGACGATATTAACAGGTATCAGTTCTGTTGGAACCTGTTAGTATAGGTTGTTGGGGTTTAGCGTATTGTTTGTTGTTATTCGGGGTTGGTTCTACTTACTGCTTTGTTTTTATTTTGTTTATTATTTTTTTTCCGTGAACAGTAACCTGTTCAGGTTTTTTTTTTTTAGACCCTAGGGTTCAGGGTTTAGGGTTTAGGGTTTAGGGTTGGAGATACCCTTGTCCGATAATTATCTCCATACAAAGTATATTTATATATATTTACTACTTGTATTTTTGTTTAGTTGTTATCTATAGGTCATTGATTATTATTAACTTGTTCGTTTGTTTGATCGGGTTTTAGTAGGGTATTCGAAGAGAAATAATTTATTTAAAATGTAAGGAATGCTTTAAATATAATTGTATAAAATAAATGCTTGTAGATTTATTACTCAAGAGAAAATTTTTCAGCTGATTACAAGCATTCGTAACAGGAATGAAATAGTAGTGCTGGTACTAATTTGAAAAAAAAGAATATAGATAGTAGTGCATCGGTATGGACTCCTATGTATAGGGTGACTAGGCAGGTACATCCTCGATGGGATCGTCCTCGTCGCTGGATACGTCAATCGGTGCTGCAGCATTAGGGTGAGGTCCCGGGTTCTGAAGGACCCCCCCGTCAATCTCATTGGCCAAGGTAGTCAACTCCCAGGCTACGTTCCCTATTTGTTCCTCCAAGTCATCACCCTTGTCTTGGAGTTGGGCCATTTGCGCTTGGAGTTCGGCGACTTGATTTTGCAGCTGGGTTATGTTATGATGATCGGTCTCCCTAAGATGCCCCAGATGGGCCACTTGGCCCTCTAGTTGTCCTACTCGAGTCTTGAAATAGTTGACATGTTGTTGGGACTCTAAATATGCGTTAATCAGTTTCACCATCAAGTTGACCATGTTCATGTTGGGTTCGGCCATCTAGTGTCAACAAGGAGGTTAGAGTTAGAGTATGTTTCGAATATAAGTCATGATATGCAGGAATTTAAATCTACATGAATATGCACATGCAATCCCCCCAAAAAAATTAATCTTAGTGTATTTTTAAATTAAATCATGGGAAAAAAAAGAGTTGGGCCTATATTGGGCCAAAATAATAATTTGGACTTTAAAAAGTAAAAACATGGGTATTGGGTCGAAATGGTTGGGCTTAAAATAAATAATTATAAATATTGGGTCAAAATAATTTAACCCCCTTTGGGCTCAAAATATTATACTACTTGGGTAAGAAAATTTTTGGGCTCAAATTTTGGGCTAAAATAATAATACTAGTAGTCTTAAAAATAATAATGATAATAATAAATTTAAAAATAATACTTAGTTCAAAATATTTTAAAATAAAAATAGTAGTAGCTTCAAAATATTCCGGGCTCTGATACCAACTTGTAACACCCCGGATTTGATAACCCAGGCCGGGATGTCACCGCCACATCTCTCTAGCAAGACACGGATTCCCCGAGCTTGCCAAAGAGATGCAAGGCTATAGGTATTGCAAAAAGATTTAAAACAAGTCCGGAATCTATGTAAAAATAATAAGTGTCATCCACACATATAGTAGTAAATATATATTGCAGCGGAAAAATGTAAATGGGCCGACATGGCCAAAACTCGGGGTTTACATGCCCGTTATGCAAGTATCGTAAAAAGCAAATAAACAATGTTTAATAATCCATCCCCAATGCACATGCTATGCATCATCTCCGTACTCTGAAATAAAAAGAGAATACAACAATTTTATCAGTATATAAAATACTGAGTAAGTCGATCCTAACATAGCAATAAAGGGATTTAATTAGATAATTTAAGATTTCACTCCTAACATGCATTCACAAAATTTAAAGGAAATAATAATTTTAATTGTGTATTTAAACATGCATCTAATCCACAATAATAATTTAGTCATGCCATGAAATTTAAAGACATAATTTAAATGCATAATTTAAAGACATGCAAAAATAAATAACTACTTAAAAACATTAATTCTTTTATTTCCCCGTTACGTAACCATTTCTCAGTGTTTTGTATAGCCGGTGATCCGGCGGCCGCAGCCGTGTCGTAAGTATCTTGTATAGCCGGTGATCCGGCGGCCGCAGCCGTATCTGCCATACCCAGTAACACTCCGGAGCCTCGAGAAATCCATACGGACAACCCGAGAGAGTAGGCCATGTATCTCCCGCCGATTGGCGTAATATTTTATCAAATTCTCTCGTCCATTATAGGCCCGAAGAGAAAAGGCTAGAGGGGCACCCTGCAGAGCACTCACCCTCCACCAAGTATCTCATGTATCGTTTAGATTTAATGTATCGGGGTTTTTCAAAAGTGTAGATGTATCGTGTTTCAAATCTTTGATCGTTCGTTTCGAAATTTCAAAATCCTTCGATTTAAAAGTATCTTGGCGTCACAGTTTGCGCCTTTTCAATTTAAAAATCCGTTTTAAGTCCGAAAAATCTGAAATCTTCACACTTTATGCAAAACACCCTAATGAACAACTTTCGTGTTTTAACGTTTTCGAAATAAGTTGAGGAAACATGTCAAAAATCGATTTTTCTATGCAATCAGAAATCTGTCCGAACTCAGGTATGACACAGTTCAAAATTTCAACGTTTTAACATATCAAATGGACTTAAAAATTCTGAAATTTAATATCCACATACTAGACATGATTATCTACAACTTTCATTTAGATTGTAAAGATCAAATCGGACTAGAAAATATAGAAATAAATTCACTAAGTTCGAACATGTTCATAGGCAGATTTCCACACGTTTTGTCAAAACAGTTTCTTTTCGATGCGATTTAAAATAGAAAACGTTAACGAAAATGGCTGAAATTTTTACACAACCTAGATTTATGTGTTAGGATTAAAAGTATAGTTTTGAGTTTCTCGGATTGAATCCTCGAAATATGAGTTTTAGGCCGATTACAGAAACTGCGCAAGATGGGGTTTTTAAGTTCGATTTTTACGTTTCGTTACATTACGCCTATACCGGACGCCCCGAAATCACCCGTATTGATATGGAAGGCTCAACTTACAGTGATAGAGAGGTTTGGGTCGTCCTAAGGTCGCTGGCTCGTCCAAAATCCTACGAACGGATCTCCTCAACGTCAAGCTTCCGACTTTGGCCACGATTTCGAATCGGACGAAGAAATCCAATGTTAGATCAAGTTTTCGGGTTCAAAAACTTAAATAGAAATCTGTGAACGACTTACCACAGATTAGGACACTAGGAATCTTGTATTCAACGCCTCCTCCGTCGGTTTTCGTCGCCGGGAAACGATCGGAAAGTCGTCAGGAAGTCGCCGGAAAGTGTTTTGGCTTTGGAGAGAGTTGAGAGAGTTTGAGAGTGAATGGTGACTGATGAAAATGGTGGAGAGGCTGCCCTAGGTCGCCTAAGAGCTTCCCCCTTCGGCCAAAATCCGCTTTCCAAAGTCGGGAGGTCGAATTATGGTAAGAAATCGCCGAAAACGCGCAAGTTGCCAAAACCTGTAGGGCCACGCGGGGTTGGCGCGCCTTTTAGCCAAACCCCGCCCGGCCAGCGCGCGAGACTCGCCTGGACTGCGGTCCGGGCGGGTCCGTGCGATCCGATCCGTCGGGTCTTTTTCTCCTCTCTTTCGGACTTCTATCCTTCCCCGTTTTCGCGCTCGATTTTTCCGGGTCATTTCCGGATTATGCTTCTCATCATAAATTTATTCCGTCTCAATTCGATTACGTGCTTGAAATCCTAAGACCTTCGGTTTTGGTCCGTCGGGTTCTAATTCGTCGTCCTTTGACTTCCGTGCATTTCCGCGTCTACGGGTTCTCGGAAACGAAACCTTCTCTCCTATTGGATTAATTCCTATTTTTATATTTTAAAATTTACGGGTATTACATATGGTATAACTTCAGGATGCTGGGAAATACACTGATGAATTCTGAAAAATGGTTTGCATCATATCGTATGCTTTTCTCGCCGTTGGCAGAGCAGAAAGATGAGCACAGCTGTGGTGTTTTTGTCATGTCATATATGGATTATTGGGAAGGATTAATTATGGATGACATGTTGGCAGAAATGAAGAACAAAAGGTACAATCTGGCAAAAAGATCCAAGGTCTGCGCTCAAATATTGATGTCAGGTGTTAATTAAAAGAAAGATTTTGTGCTTGGAGAAGTGAGTAGAGAGATGCAGTTGGTTGCCCAGCATAGTCAGTCATTTGAGGTAAAGAAACCAGCACCACCTAAGTCAAAAAAGGGTCGGAAAAAGAAACAATGATGAATGAAGTGTGTTTTGATGGATGAATGAACTGTTTTTTCGATCGCTGAAATGTACAATTTGTGATCGCTGAAATGTATAGCTTTTGATCGCTGAAATGTACACCTTTTCATCGCTTAAATGTACATTGTTTCATCGCTTAAATGTCTATTGTTTAATCGCTTATATATATTGCACTTTTTTTGATTGCTTAAATGTACATCTCTCTATTCTTACATGGGCTTTGTAAATTATGGAGTATTATTCTCTATTTGGTTGATTTGAAGCGATTCGGTTAGGTTGGGATAGCTGAAAAAGGAACTGATGTGGATGTGGATGTGGATCCTGAATTTCCTGAGCACATCAGAAATCTAAGGGAAAAAGTGCTACATGAGATAAGGCATAAGAACTGGCCAGTGCTGAGAAAGAATGCAAGACAGTACAGATTGATGAACAAGGCTGAGGCAGAGGAGTATCTGAAATATGATCTGGCACAAGATATGTCTTATTTAAAGGAAGCCCTGGAAAGAGACATGGTGTCCGCCATGATGGAGCGTTACAGAACTTCTTGTCTCGAACTCCTCATGGAATTGGATCAGAAGGCCCTGGAGCATTGTAACACAGGAAATAAAAACAAGATCATGCATTATGACTACAAAGTCAGAAGTCTAATCTGCAAACGGATCAAATGAGCATGGGAACTGAAGCTGGTGAGGATCACCAATCGAGAATTTGTGAGAGATTACTTGAGGATTGCACATAAACAGTTTGGCCAAAAGTAGAACAAAAGTTCTGAGTTCTGTTGTGATATGTTTTTCTTTTTCTGAGTTTTCTGAAATTTCATATTTATACATTCATTTTAAGCGACAAATGTTTGTACATGTGATTATCAGTGAAGACGGAATCAATTTTTCAGCGATATTGATATAGCATTTTAAGCGATGGTTAGATATTGTTTTCAGCGATGGACATGAAGCATTTTAAGCGATGGTGATTGATCGTCGTTTTGATTTTATGTATGTCTGAGTTCTGAGTTCTGTTGTGATATGTTTCTCTTTTTCTGAGTTTTCTGAAATTTCATATTTATACATTCATTTAAGCGGCAAAATGTTTGTACATGTTAATATAGCATTTTAAGCGATGGTCTATATTGTTTTCAGTGATAGACAGTAAGCATTTTAAGCGATGCGTATATGTTGTTTTCAGCAATGGAAGGAAATATATTTCATTTTTATGGAGTGGCCTAAATGAAATGGGCCTAAATAAAATTAAATGGGCCTCGGAAAATTTTTTAAACTGTGAGCCTTATAAATGGAATCACATTCATTTCTCGAATCTTCATTTCTAAACCTAATTTCTCAAAACCGTAATCGGAATCACCTTCATTTCTCAGAAATGTCGTCCAAAAGAAGATGCACGGGAGAGAGTTCCAGTCGCACATCCGACTTGTTCACACAATGCTGGGAGATGTTCGGGAATTATCTGAAGGATACACATCCGACGTGTGACAATGCGCGCAGACTGAACGATTTAATAGAAAAAATGTTAAACGCTGGGTATGTGCCGAAGAAGCATCGAGATATTCTTATTGAAACACATGTATTTCTTATTGAAATTACAACTGAGTATGCTTAGGAACCTTTTGATTAATGGTTTGAATTGTTTTATGGTTTTAATGGTTAGAATGGTTTTGGTTGGAATTGTTTTGAACTGATTTATGGTTTTTAATGCTGTTTTGAACTGATTATGGTTGTTCTAGGGTTACGAATTGTTTCAGTGTTTTATGTTTGAACTGTTTGAACTTATTATGGTTGTTCTAGGGTTATGAGTTGTTTAAGTGTTTATGGTTGTTTTAGTTATTAATTGTTTTGTACTGATTATTGTTGTTTTAGTGATTTGGTTTGAACTGATCATGGTTGTTTTTGTACTGATTATGGTTGTTTCAAAAAATTGTTTCAGTGCTATGAATTGCTTTGTACTGATTATGGTTGTTTCAAAAAATGGTTATGAATTGCTTATATTTACATCTTATGTGTTAATAAGCTATCTTTCTTATATGTTGAAACACAGGAATTTCTGTTGAAAATTATAACTGAGTATTCTGATATTGAGGCTGCTGAAAGATCTTATAACATCATGTATCCCCACTTCGAAGCTCTGGATATTCATATTGGTGTCCTCCAAAATGAAGGCAGATCTAATGGTGTTGATGTGAACAGACGTTCATTTGATCCCACACAGCTGCGTGAAATGTCAAATCATTATCGCAGCGTTAAAGTCTCATTTGCAAATACTCCAGGGCAGTTGAGAGAACGCAAAAAGGCTTTTACAAATATGTGGGAAGATCTGATTCATAGGCTTAGGGCGATGCATCAAGCCATCTCTGATCCAGCTAATATCCCTGCTGTTTAATATTTTGGAATGTTTTTGAATGACTCTTGAATGGTGGTTTTTTTGGAATGACTTGTTTTTGTGAAGTTTTTGGGATGTTTTTATGACTTTTTTGAATGGTGGTGTTGAATGTGTTTTATGACTTTTGTGATTGAATGAAATGTTGAATGTTGAATGTTTGATTTATGGTTTGATTTATGGTGTTGAATGTTTTATGACTTTGAATGGATTTAACTGATTTAGTGTTATGAATTGTTTCAGTGATTATGGTTTTTATGATGTATCGCTGAAAAGTATACAGTGAACTCGCTTAAAAGAATAGTTGTTCATCGCTGAAAAGTTATAACATCTCTGCAAAGCGTATTAGTATCTCGCTTAAAGGAATTTCAAGTCATCGCTGAAAATAATAGTACAATCTCGATGAAATGAAGCACATACCATCGCTGAAAAGTATAATGTTCTGTCGCTGAAAATAATGATACAAATTAATATGTTTTAATTAGGAATTAATAATTTCGTTAAAAATAAAAACTTATGATGTATCGCTGAAAAGAATATTGTGATCTCGCTTAAAGAAATATTAGTTCATCGCTGAAAGGAATACTTATACATCGCTGAAAAGATATATCATCTATGCAAAGTGTATCAGTATCTCGATGAAAATTGTTCCACATCTTGGGGGCAAGGAATTGTAAGTCATCGCTGAAAATAATAGTACAACCTCGATGAAATGAAGCACTTTTCATCGCTGAATAGTATTATGTTCTCTCGCTAAAAATAATGATGCAAATTAATATGTTTTAGTTAGGAATTAATAATTTCGTTAAAAATAAAAACATATGATGTATCGCTGAAAAGAATATTGTGATCTCGCTTAAAGAAATAGTTTTTCATCGCTGAAAAGAATACTTATACATCGCTGAAAAGATATAATATCTCTGCAAAGTGTATTAGAATTGTAAGTCATCGCTGAAAATAATAGTATAAACTCGATGAAATGAAGGTCCTTTTATCGCTGAAAAGTATTACGTTCCCTCGCTGAAAATGAAGGTCCTTTTATCGCTGAAAAGTATTACGTTCCCTCGCTGAAAATAATGATACAAATTAATATGTTTTAGTTAGGAATTAATAATTTCGTTAAAAATAAAAACAAATGAAGCACATGCCATCGCTGAAAAGTATAACTTGATATCGCTGAAAATAATGATACAAATTAATATAATTTGTGTCAGTAATACGCTTTAGTGAATTTTAGTGAATTTTTCTGTTGTAAGATATTTTAGGATACAAATCCGTTTAAGATATGAAGTAAATCCGTTAAAGATACATACTAATCCGTTAATTTCGTAATTAAATAAAACTGTTCCATATTTTTATTGGACAACTTTACCCTTTTGCATTTACAACCCTTGGATTTTAATTGGACGCTCAAGATTTTGGCCTTGATGTGCTGCGATTTGATGCAATCACACCTTAACCGGACCCTTTACAAACTCAATACACAAAGCCAAACACTTAAAAATTGATTATCAGATTATTGTGATTTAGAATAGCATAAGCTGACCCAAACACTAAATTTTCTACAGTACGTTTTTTTACGATAATTGGCTGATTATCCGTTTTCAAAACATTATAGCACTTTTCAAAATGCACATCTAATGGCCCCTTAGTACCTTAACCAAAGTTATTAAAATCGTGATCCTGATCGCAAGATCCTACGATCCCAACGTCATAAAACCATCCGGATCGCCATAGGGTCGAAAATGTGGTGGGATTGGTAGGAACGGTGTAGGATCATAGGATTGCTGAGCGATCCGATCCTACTCTTTAATTTTTTTCGGAGCAAAATTACTTATTGTCTCTGGCTTTTTATGGTTTTGGTTATTTTTTATTTTTTTATTTTTGTGTCAATGTATCTTTGCATATATTGAACTCAGAATAGTACATAATGTAATGCACATTTCTAACAATACCCAACTTGACTAATTTTTTTCAAATATATACCCGTAATAACATTGAGTCAAAGTTAAATAATGAACAACGCCAAAAATTTAAACAAAACAAGTATAATGGGACGGAGGAAGTATTAAATTTTTGTTTAAATGAATATAAAATAGATATTTCCAATTCTATTGGCACCAATTTAATACGATAATTAGCGAACATCAAATTTAGAAAAATATAAATAATAATTTTATACGATCTTAAAATTCTGATTGGATCGTATCCATCTTTGGAAGACAAAAACCATTCACATTTTAATAACCGGCTAAACCAAACATTTTTATTCAAGCCATAACTAATTAATTAATTGTGTCTTCCACCAGAGACAAAACAGGAGTCCATCATCATCAACTCATCATCATCACCATCACCCTCAGCCCTCATATCATCTCCAACCTACCCTGCATTTTGGCAAAAATGCAGGGTGGGAGGCAGGGTGGGTTCTCCAACCCACCCTGCAAAAATGGAGGTCCCATTTGGGTTAAAATGAAATTATTGAAGTTTATTTTTTATTTTTAAAATTTATATTTTAATTCTTTTATTTTATTTGTATTTTATTTTTATAAAATAATAATTTAGAATATTATTGTGAAGTGGAATATGTAAAAATTATAAAATGTTGGGTGTTATTTGTAAATAAGAAAAGTAATATAAAATAATATATGAAATGGAATATGTGGGGAATATTTTTTGACCCTGCAAAAATAGAGGGTTGGGTTGGAGATGCAGTTACTGTAGCAGTCCTGCAAAAATAGAGATTTATACTGTAGCTCCTGAAAAATAGAGGGTGTGGTTGGAGATGGCCTCAGGCGGCCCTCCTCGCCTTCCCCATCACACTGGAATTCCCCGCCTTCCCCTGCGGCGGAGCCCTAACCTAAATAAATTTACTTACCCATACAATAATTAATTAGATCTAAAATCTCATCGTCCGCTAATTCCTCCTCCGCATCTCATTTCTCACCTACACTACATCATCTCCCCACCCCCACCCCCACCCCCACTACAACAACAAAACAAAACCTCTGTGTTTTTCTGACCACACATCTTTGGCTTTGTGTAGTAGAGTGTAGACCCACACTCACTCACATTCTTGCTCTTCAATTCATCTAGTGCTCCACTCCCGTGACTCACTCCTCCCTCTCCCATTTCCCTATTCGCTACCTTCCAAACCTAATTCGTCTTTTCCGATCCGTTCTCTCCCAAAAAAGAAAAAAAAAAAAAAATCGTTTCTTTTTCAGTTTTTCTATTGCCTCCCTCCCCCCATTCATTGATTGATTGCGATGTTCACATCTCTGTAATGCAATAAAATTCCAACAATGATGCAGCTCAGAAAGCACCCTATAAATATAAAACCCCCTTCCCCTTCCCCTCCGCCTCTCCCATCCCCTCCCAATTCCAAGCCGCCTTCCCCCCACTATTTCTACTGCAAACCCTTTTTCATAGCTATGGCTGCCCTAATTTTCTCGGCCCTTATCTCCCTTCTACTCTTTTTTACCCTCTCCGCCGCCTCCCGCCACCGCCCGATCCACCCCGCCCCCACGCCTTCTTCCGGCGCCGTTCAATCGGGCGACGACATTATTGGCCGAACCTGCAAGGCCTCCCGTGATCCCTCTTTGTGCCAATCCTCCCTTTCCAATTCCAAACGATTACCCCCCGAAGCCTCCGTTTTGCAGGTTATCCAATCCGCAATGTGGGTTTCCGCCGATAATCTCAACGCCGGGCGCGCCATGGTTCACGGCATACTCGACGCCTCCTCCGATAATCAGAACCGCTCTAATGCTGCCAAGAATTGCCTCGAATTGTTGCGCTATTCCGAGTACCGGATGAACCTGGCGACCGAGGCTCTCCCCGGCGGCAAGCTCAAGGACCCCCGCGCATGGATGAGCGCCGCCTTGGCCTACCAGTATGATTGCTGGTCCGCCCTCAAGTACGTAAACGACACCTCCCTCGTCGATAAAACCATGGCGTTTTTCTACTCCCCTCTGCTCGCTTCCACCAGCACTGTCTTGGCGATGATGGCCAATTACGACTTCTACGGCGACAAAACGGATTCCTGGGGTCCGCCGAAGACCGAGCGCGACGGCTTCTGGGAATCCAGTATACAATCGTCGCCTTCCGGCACGGTGGGCGGCGTCCCGCAGGGTCTTAAGCCGGATGCGACGGTGTGCAAGGGCGGCTGCAATTACGAGACGGTGCAGGAAGCGGTGAATGCTGCACCGGACAATGCCGCGGCGGGTAATCGGTTTGTGATATGGATTAAGACGGGGGTTTATGAGGAGATTGTTAGGGTTCCGTTGGAAAAGAGGAATGTGGTGTTCTTGGGGGATGGAATGGGGAAAACGGTGATTACAGGATCGTTGAACGTCGGCCAAATGGGGGTTTCGACCTACAATTCAGCCACCGTAGGTAAGCTTCTTGTTGCCTACCACTGTTGTACAGCTTTTCGCTGATCTATTTTTGAATTCTTTATTGTTCAATGTTTTCAAGTCCCATTTTTTAATATCTACATGATGTTAGAAGCTTTAGAACTCATAGTTAGTCACTGTTTTGGTTTTAAGCATAATAAAGGGATTCTGAGTTTTGATTTAGGATATAGAGGTACATCTGAGTTATTTCAAATCCATTGTTATAATTTGTTGTTCACAATGATACTATGGACTTGATGATACAAATGGAATGTTAGGTGCCATTTGACAGATTGTTTCTCTTCTCTTCTGAATGTTAGGAATATTGACACCCAAAAATTATTTGCTGAAATGCCCCCGATAGGATTGTTAATTAGCAGACGAAATCTGGTAATTATCGATGCATAGAGGACGATTCTGGTTTATATTTCGTCAATGTTATGTTTGTTATTGTTGTCTTTCTGGAGCAGAAAAGTTATGGCTATCTTTACATATTCTTTCAAAAGTGGCTCTTGAATATGAGAGACAATGAGGCCTAATTTATTGTTACCTATCGCTGATACAGGTGTTATCGGCGATGGATTTATGGCGAGTGGCCTGACCATCCAGAACACAGCAGGCCCTGATGCTCACCAAGCAGTAGCTTTCCGATCAGACAGCGATCTCTCAGTGGTAGAAAATTGCGAATTTCTTGGGAATCAGGACACCCTGTATGCCCATTCCTTGCGCCAGTACTACAAGTCATGCCGCATCCAAGGCAATGTCGACTTTATATTTGGAAACTCGGCTTCCTTCTTCCTAGACTGTCTCATTCTTGTCGCGCCTCGTCAGCTGAGGCCAGAAAAGGGCGAGAGCAATGCGGTGACAGCCCATGGCAGAATAGATCCCGGTCAGACAACAGGTTTCGTCTTCCAAAATTGTGTGATAAATGGCACGGATGCGTACATGGCTTTGTATTACAGCAAGCCAGCCGTGCATAAGAATTTTCTGGGGAGGCCGTGGAAAGAGTTCTCCAGGACGGTATTCATTCGCTGCACCATGGAAGCACTTGTTACACCCGATGGATGGATGCCCTGGAGCGGCGATTTTGCATTGAAGACCCTTTACTATGGTGAATTTGGAAACACTGGGGCGGGGTCTGATACATCGAAGCGGGTGAGCTGGAGCAGCCGGATTTCGCCTGACCATGTTGATGCATACTCAGTTGAGAATTTTATTCAGGGTGATCAATGGATTCCTACCTCCTCCTGATTTTGTGCTGCTGCTGCTGCTCATCAAACTCCACAACCTAATGGTGTCGAAGTTAGAACTTAGAACTAATAATTGAGGAAAGGCAGAAATTATGCTCTGCATTATTATAGGCTATACTATAGGTAACTTGGATTTTGGGGGATGAAATATGACTTGCTAACATTGTACTACCATACTAACTAACCACCTGTTTGGCTGTTTCATACCATTACTTACCTTAAAAAATGGCTTCAATATTTTAATGAATTAAGTTTCTTTGAAAGTTGGTCTGAATTTTTAGTTAAAGAATAAATTACTATGTAAAAGGTGGTTTTTAAATCATGTACACTTAATACTAGTATATGATACTATTATTCAAATCTCATGAAATTTGATTTAAGGACAAAAGGTTAAATAGGTTTTTTTTTTTTTTCAAAAATCCAAATTAGTTTTTTTTTAAAAAAAAAAATACCAAAACAGTTTGTTATAAATGCTAATTATGTCTAAATTAGTTCTTTATTTACTAATTATGCTCTGATTGCTTAGGTGGCAATGATTTTAATTTAAAGCTGACACAAGGTCATAATATTTTTCATTTTTCTTTTATCTTTTGTCAATTCAGTCCTAAACTTTTGTTTTGTTTCAATTAGTCCTCTACCCAAATCAGTCATTTTTATATTAATTGTCTTCCAACATTTCAAATTATTTCATTTCAGACTCAGAAGCTTAATTTTTTTATTATTACTAATTCATTTATCAAATAAATACACAACATGCTTCTGTAAATAAAATTAAACATCAAACCTCATACATTGGGTTTGACATAATTAGCATTTGAAGTAGACTGTTTTGATAATAAAATAAAAAAAGGATTGATTTGAATTTTTAAAAAAAGAAAAATGACTTATTTAACTTTTTTTTTCCTTTGATTTAATGTGACCCAACATATTTTTTTTCCTTTGATTTAACGTGACCCAACATACGTCGGCAAGAATTAATGTTAAATTTTAGCATGGGGTTTTGGGAAGATGGAGTTATCTCTATTCATATAAATCAGGGAGGATGCCATAATTTTTTTTGATGTGGGACATGTCATTAACAGGGGCGGATGTACTTGTAAGCAGGTGGTGGCACGTGATACCACTCAAATTGATAAAATTGCTATTTTAAGTTTAAAAAGAAAATAGATTTAACTTAATTTTGCTTTGTGCAACCACTGAATTTTTGTGATGATACCACAATAATCATTTATAACTTAGTCCTTTTCAATAGTTTTTGGATTTTGACTACCATTTTTAATTTCAATATAATTTTCATTATTATTGTGATACCACTGAAAAAAAAATTCTGGATCCACCGCTGCATGTCAATACTCTTCGCTACCGCTGATATTCAATTTGAAATCAAATATCCCATCATGTACACGGTTATTTTTTTTTTTTTCATTGAACCGAAACCAACAAATAAATGGACACAATAATTGTGATACCATAATAAAGGAGGGGATAAAAATGTCTAGCCCAAATTGGCGATGAATGCAGGGCTATATAAGTATGGGGAGTCCCACCCCTTCAAGATGATATTCATTACGAAGTCAAATCATATGACTAGGATCGAAACTGCTTTTATACCATGGAGAAACCATATATGGGAGATTTCTTCGAATGGTCGAAAATTAAAAATTAATTGGTGATAGATGAAGTTAATCTAAGTATATAAACCCATGACATGATTTCACATACGTTTTCTCATATTAACATCAATTAGTATTTGTATGGTAAACTAACTGATAGTCACCGACAATACATCGAGAAATACTCACAAGCAATGCCAAAAAGTGGAATTGATTTTTTTAACATTTTAGGAAAAGTGGTGCAATAATTTGGGTGGATGTGAATTTGTCTATTCACGGGAGTGAGTGAAAGCATTTATTAGTTTATAATGTAGTGCATCATGTGTATGCGCTATGACGATGTAGGGTTAGCAATGACATGTGAACTTCACTTGGCACTTTGCATTTGTCTCAATTCATTTATTGTTGTGATCCCTCATGTAATAGAAAATTTACAAAATAGGTGTAATACCCCGTAAGGATGCATAAGCATTTATTTTTGAAACCCGAATAGTTTGTATCCCAAGTAAACAAAAGAACCCTAACTCTTAGCGCGAGAAAAGCCGGAGCACAACTTCGAGGACGAAGTTGATTCTTAAGGGGGGTAGACTGTAATACCCCCGGATTTTTATCAATGTCCGAAGGAATAAAAAATTTATTCCGATCAATGTCGAAATATATCCGAGAAGAAGAAAATAATTTATCACAATAAATTATTGCTCGAAATATATCCGAGAAGAAGAAAATAATTTATCACAATAAATTATTGCTCGGAAATGAAACGCCGATAGATTTAAATTCAAAAGGGAATAAAAGAGGGAAAGGAAGCCCGAAGACATTCCATGAATTGAGTCAAGATAATTGGAATTAAATTCAATAAGGAAAAGAATTTTAATTCCAAGAACCCGTGAAGTCGGAAGAAATTTAATGAAACAAGTTATTGCACGGGAATCAAAAGACGACGAATTGGAAGCCGACGAACCCGAGACCGACGGACTTAAGATCTCAAACATGAAATCCATTTGAGTCAAGATAAACTTAAGATAAGAATTTATGACCCGAGAATGACCCGAAAAATCGAGCCCGAAAACGTAGGAGGATAGAAGTCCGAAAGAGATGAGGAAAAGCACGACGGATCGCACGACCCCGCCCGGACCGAAGTCCAGGCGAGTGTGGCGCGCACCTCGCGCGGGGTTTAGCACAAAAGCGCGCCAACCCCGCGCCGTCCTGACAGCAGCGACGTTTTGTCGCGTTTTGGCGACTTTCTCGCCAATTTTCGGGGCCCAAGGTTGGGAATCTGATCTATCACGGGGGAGGCCTCTTTTGGACGTTATGTAATCAATCCCATCTCCATTGTCAGCCATTCTCATCAATCATTCACCCCAAAACTCTCCCAAAACTCTCCCAAAGCCAAACACTCTTCCGACGAACTTCCGGCGACTTTCCGACGAGTTTCCGGCAACCAAATCCAACCAAGGAAGTGAGTAGATCAAGGATTGCAGGCTTTGGATTGTTGGTAAGATGTTATTCAAGTTTCCTTATGATTTTAAGATCATAACCATCATCCTAACTTATGAATCTTCGTATTCAAACACAAATCGGAGCCAAGGGAAGAATAAATCGGGTGGAAGAGATTCGTTCGTGACATCCCGTGGATTCCGGACGACCCCGTGACTTCCTAGACATCATCCCCACTGTAAGTTAACCTTACTATGGTTTTGGGTGACTTAAAATGCAACCAAACATGGAGTTTTAGAAACTCTAAAATCTGTCAACAAGAGAAACCCTCAACGCAGCGTTTTCGTATGAATTTTTCGAACCTCTAAAGCTGCTCAAACAAAAAAACTCAAAACATGAAAAGTGTTCCTAAGACTTGGATCTAGCTTCTGTAAAAATTTTAGAATTTTTCATGTTGTTTTGAAACCTGAAACCAACCCAAAACCGAACAGTATTAAATCTGGATCTTACAACTTGAGCAGATTTCACTCTCAATCTTGTTAGCCATTTTGACCTTGGATCTAGGTCGATCTAGGATTGGTGTTGAACATGAAAGTTGTAGATCTATGAGTCTTGAATACCTCTGTAAAATTTCATGCATTTTCACCAAGTTTTGATACCCCAAATCGAGTCGGACATATTCTGCGTTTTAAAGAATTTTCAAAGGTTGACAGTTTTCTTAACCGAACTTGATGAGCATATTTCTATCATTTCTAGTCCGATCCAATCTTTGTGATCTAAACAAAAATTGTAGATAATCATGTCTAGTATGAGTCTGTAAATTTTCGGAATTTTTGGAGTTCATTTGTTATGTTAAAAAGTCAAATCTTTGACAGATATCAAACCTGAATCCTGACAGTAAACTATTACTGTAGAAAACTTGATTTTTGACATGCTTCCCATCATTTTTCCGAAAAACTCAAAACAGGAAAGTTGTTCATTGGGATGTTTTTGAGCTACTGTGAAAATTTCAGATCAATCGCCTAAGAAATGGATTTTTAAACTGAAAAGGCGTAAACTGTGACATCGATCGGTTTTAAACTTGTGAGATTTTGAAATTTCTAAACAACGATCGAAATCTTGTGATACGATAAAGCTGTATTTTTGGAAATCCCGTTACACTAAAGTTGAAACGATATCGGTTACATTGGTTATATAAAATTAGGGGGAGATTGCTCTGCAGGGTGCCCTCCTAATTATTCATTTTGTGCCAAAACGGCAATGATGATTACGCGCGAAAGATTGCCAAAACGGCATCTTATATTTTTGGGCCTATTCTCTCGGGTGTATCCGTATAGGTTACTCGAGGCTCGACGGAGCGGTACTGGATATGGCGTATTTGGTCACAAGAGACCAACGGCCTACCCTCTCGAGTGTATCCGTATGGGTTACTCGAGGCTCGACGGAGTGGTACTGGGTATGGCGAATCGGCTGCGGCCGCCGGAATACCGGCTAAATGAGATGATACTTATGAAATTGGCTGAGGCCGCCGGATCACCGGCTAAATGATATATATATTGTTGAGATGATGGCGTAACGGGAAATATATTAAAAAGCTCAGATTTTATGAAATTGGCTGCGGCCGTCGGATTGCCGGCTAAATTAAATATTGTTGAGATGGTGGCGTATCGGGGAGAATTTTTAAAAGCTCAAATTTTTTATTTACTTACTTACGACATTATTCATGTTTTTAAATCATGTCTTAAATAATTGCCCATGCTTAAGTTTTTAATTATGAAATTAAATGTGTCTTTAAAGTATGTAATTATATTCGCATTTTTAAAATAAAATGTTTTTATGCATGACAAAAAAATCTTATCTTAACTATGCCGTGCAAATCATTTTACTATGTAAGTTGAATCATGATCACGTGGAAATCTTTATTCTAAATCATGCCATTTATTTATTAGTGGATGATTAAATTAAATTGTGTATTACCTACAAGCATCTTTTTATTAAATCTTAATTAAAGGATTTGAAACCCCTAAATCATGCTATGTGTTAACTTACTCAGCGCGTTTTTGCTGACCCAAACCATTTATCCCCTTTTTCTTACAGAGTCTGAAGATTATGCATCGTCATATGCATACATGGGAACATTTGGGGAAATCTCTATTTTAAATCCCTGCATTTAATTACGACTTGTATGAACGGGACTGTTTAACCCGTGTTTTGGCCATGTCGGCCCTTATATTATATTTCCGCTGCACAACTTATATTTCCGCTGCAACTTTGATGTATTATTTTTAAATTATATATGAATGGGCTGTTTGAATATTTTAAATTCTGAAAAACCATAGCCTTGCATCTCTTTAGTGAGCTCGGAGAAACCGTGTCTTGCTAGGGAGGTGTAGCGGTGGCATCCCGGCCTGGGTTACCAAAACCGGGGTGTTACAAGTTGGTATCAGAGCCCGGAATATTTTAAAGCTATTATTTTAAAGAACCCGGAATATTTTTAAACTATTATTTTTAAGTATTATTATTTTTAAAGTTATTATTTCTAAACTAGTAATATATTTTAAAGAGCCCAATTATTATTTTGAAGTTAAAGCCCAAATTTTTTAGCCCAAAATGTTTTTTTAGAAGCCCACGAAATTATTTTTGGCCCAATAACCTTGTTTTTATTTAAAGCCCAAATAATTTATTTCTTTCGGCCCAATATAGTGGCCCAAACCTTTTATCCTTATTTTAGTCTATCCATGGAATAAATTTATTTTTAAACCCATGGATAAATAAATGCATGCATAAAATTTTTTTTCTCGGGGGGATCATCACTGCATGTGCATATTGCATTTCTATACCTTAGAGAACCTAGAAGCGTTATGTTGTAACCTAGATCTTTTCTTGCGCTAGATGGCTAACCAAGACATGATGAACTTAATGGTCAAAATGATGAATGCTCACTTTGATTCCCAACAAACCATACAACAAATGGAACATCGTATGGCCCAATTGGAGGCAAATCTGCACCATATGGGAAACTTAAGAGAGGCGGACCACCACCGCATAAACCAGCTCGAAGACCAAATCCAAAACCTCACTACGCAAAATCTATTTTTAAAGGAGCTTGTTGATGCTCATGGGGAGGACTTGAACCACATTTTTGATGACCTACTACCGTCAAGTCCAGTGGAGGAAGATCCGGAGGAGGATCCCACCACTGTGCCGGAGGACGCCTAGAACGATAGGAGGATCCTATTTTGGTATATCCTATCACTTGTACTAAAAATTCCTTTTAAGGAAATAAAATGCAAGATTTATCTATTTAGATAAATTTAAATCCGAAATTATAAAAACATAAAAACACACGATGCATCAAACTATGCAGTGCAAACAGAGACATGCACAGAATCTGAGTAACGTCACAGTACTACATCTTAAGAGAAATACCAAACCAAGTCTAACTGAAAACGCAAATGGGAAATACTAAACCAGCCGCTGCTAACACGAGTCTAGATAAAACATAAAAGGGAGACATAAAGTCACTGATCAGGAGGAGGGAACTGGCGACGCATGTAGTCATCCATCTGACGCATGTAGGCGTACATGTCCGTCAAGGTGGCCTGCTGCTCCGCCTGTCTCACAGTGAGCGTGTCCATACGATCCTGATAGAGATCCATCCTAGCATCCAAGGCGTCATAGCGAGCCTGCCCAGCTGCAAACCCGGCATCCATACTGATACGCATCTCCTGCATCATCTGGAGCATCTGCGTCATGTCCTGACCCCGCGGTGGAACCACACCCTGCTGTGGAACCACAGGAGGAGGAGGTGGTCGCTCAGGAGGAACAACTAAGATCAAACCACCATCCTCAGGCTGCGGGCGCAGTATAGCCCGAGGCGCTCCACGACGCAAAGTGCTGCGCCGGGCGGCATAAGACGGAATACGATAGTGCTCACCTGGAGCTAAAGGATAGGGGTCCGTCTCGGGAGACGTGCGGAGCCCCTGGGCAGCGCATAAGCCACAAATGAGGTGTGCGTGAGTAATCACCCTACTCCCTCGCCCCCGTCGTAAACCCCTCAGGTTGTCCGCAATGCAAGCGCCCACATTTACCCGGCCGCCCCGTGCGATAAAGCAGATAGTCTCAAAGACATGATCTATGACAATATGACTTCGGGTGATCGGCCGGATGCGTCCTAACCAAAGCTGAGCAAGTACACGCCAATGAGCATCCAAAGATGTCAGTCGCAACTCGTGAGGGTACCCATTCCGCGGGGGTACCTCGGTACACAAGACACCCCAGGCAGGAGCATAAACCCGACCCTCTGGCTGCGGTCGGAACGCGCCATCATCCGGAAGGCCGAAATAGGTGTTGATCGCCCGAGCACTGAAGTCTAAGTAGCGACCACGAACCCAGACTCGAGAGAGGTCGTCGTCTACCCCAAGACCGCTGATGTTGGCGATAACCTCCATGGCTAGATAGCCGGAGGCAACGCCCTCGGGATGACGTGCAAGACCGATCCACTGGAGATGCCCCAAAACTGCACTGATCCGGTCATCGCCCATATGATCGGGGAACAAGCCTCGCTCGGGAACGTAAGCCCTCTTCCGACGAAGCTCGTCGAAATAGAAGTCCTGGGAGGCCATCGTATAGAAACGGAACCGATCATGCCGGCGAGGACGCACCTCGTCAGGGAGACCCCTGAGCCTCGGCTCTCGCTCCTCGTCCTCCTCGGACTCACTGTCGTCACTGCCGTCACTGTCATCACTATCCGGCATCACCGGAGCGGCAGTGCTAGGGCCAGCCGCATCACGTCGAGTAGCCCGTCTCTTGGCCCCCGGAAGGACCATGAGGAACGCCAAGATGAACCACAGAAAAAGCAACATCCTGCGAAAACCCAATATCAAGGGTAAGGCTAATTTTCAACACATCAATTCACAAGCAAAAAAAAAAAAAAAAATACATAAAGACATAATAAATATAAAGTTCCAACGGGTAAAATCTAGGAGGGATTTAGACCCAATAGTTTATCAATACATATTGGGAGAGAATCACACCAAGGAATGTGCCCAGACAAATTCAAAAACCCATTGTGGCATTCTGTCGAACACCTTATGCGCGCAATAAATTAAGTTCAAAAAGAAAATTTGTTTGTAAAACATGGCAATTAACCACAAAACCAAACAATTGCTTGAACAACAAATCATAATCACAAGTGTCAACAAACAACACCAACGAAACCACTTTTACACCAATAACACCAACAAAATCGAAAATTTCATAGTTCCCCTAAAAATCCAAGTTCTAGCAAGAAATTCCACAACTTAGGCATATATGTCCATACCAATATATCCTAAACAATAGAAATGGCACCAAAGTACTACATACACCCACTAATTCACGAGAATTAAGCCGAAAATTTCAAAACCCCAATTTACATGCCAAAACCCTAATTCCACAATTCAACCAAATTCTAACAAATCAAGGCATAAAACTTGAAATTGGCAAGTGAAAATAGAAGATACATACCTTACAAAGAGAAATCGAAGTCGAAACTAGGAGAATCTGAGCACGAAGGGACGAATTTGAGAGGAAGTTGGGAGGAATTTCGGAAGGGGAAAGGGGTGAATTGGCTCGCGCCCCGCGCGAGCCCTATATGTTCACCCTGGGGGCGCCGCGCGGACCCCGCGCGCTAAACCCCCAAAACCCGCGCGGACCCCGCGCGGGTCTAAAAAAAAAATAATAAAAAAAAAATGAATTTTTTTCAATTTACTTACTCCTCCTCTGCTCTACAAAATACAAGTGGACCGAAACGTGTGAAACGGCAAGACATAGAATTTCAAGTCGTAGATAAGGTCATGTTAAAGATATCACCGATGAAGGGGGTGATGCATTTTGGCAAACGAGGAAAGCTAAGTCCTCGGAATATAGGACCTTATGAAATTCTAGTAAAAGTCGGGAATCTAGCATATCGTCTAGTCTTACCGCCACAATTGGCTGGAGTTCACAATGTGTTCCACATATCACAATTGAAGAAGTATGTGCACGATCCAACCCATGTACTCCAACCGGAAGAAATTAAATTGGATGATGACTTGATCTATGAGGAAATTCCGGTACAATTACTCGATGTTAAGGAGAGAGTAACAAGGAACAAAACCGTGAGAATGGTCAAGGTTCTTTGGTCGAACCATGAAAGTGAAACAGCAACATGGGAACTAGGAGCCGACATGAAGGAGCGTCATCCGACCCTATTCCAAGATGGTGCAACCACAGTTATGGGGACATAACTGTAATCTTAAGGGGGGGAGGATGTAATACCCCGTAAGGATGCATAAGCATTTATTTTTGAAACCCGAATAGTTTGTATCCCAAGTAAACAAAAGAACCCTAACTCTTAGCGCGAGAAAAGCCGAAGCACAACTTCGAGGACGAAGTTGATTCTTAAAGGGGGTAGACTGTAATACCCCCGGATTTTTATCAATGTCCGAAGGAATAAAAAATTTATTCCGATCAATGTCGAAATATATCCGAGAAGAAGAAAATAATTTATCACAATAAATTATTGCTCGAAATATATCCGAGAAGAAGAAAATAATTTATCACAATAAATTATTGCTCGGAAATGAAACGCCGATAGATTTAAATTCAAAAGGGAATAAAAGAGGGAAAGGAAGCCCGAAGACATTCCATGAATTGAGTCAAGATAATTGGAATTAAATTCAATAAGGAAAAGAATTTTAATTCCAAGAACCCGTGAAGTCGGAAGAAATTTAATGAAACAAGTTATTGCACGGGAATCAAAAGACGACGAATTGGAAGCCGACGAACCCGAGACCGACGGACTTAAGATCTCAAACATGAAATCCATTTGAGTCAAGATAAACTTAAGATAAGAATTTATGACCCGAGAATGACCCGAAAAATCGAGCCCGAAAACGTAGGAGGATAGAAGTCCGAAAGAGAGGAGGAAAAGCACGACGGATCGCACGACCCCGCCCGGACCGAAGTCCAGGCGAGTGTGGCGCGCACCTCGCGCGGGGTTTAGCACAAAAGCGCGCCAACCCCGCGCCGTCCTGACAGCAGCGACGTTTTGTCGCGTTTTGGCGACTTTCTCGCCAATTTTCGGGGCCCAAGGTTGGGAATCTGATCTATCACGGGGGAGGCCTCTTTTGGACGTTATGTAATCAATCCCATCTCCATTGTCAGCCATTCTCATCAATCATTCACCCCAAAACTCTCCCAAAACTCTCCCAAAGCCAAACACTCTTCCGACGAACTTCCGGCGACTTTCCGACGAGTTTCCGGCAACCAAATCCAACCAAGGAAGTGAGTAGATCAAGGATTGCAGGCTTTGGATTGTTGGTAAGATGTTATTCAAGTTTCCTTATGATTTTAAGATCATAACCATCATCCTAACTTATGAATCTTCGTATTCAAACACAAATCGGAGCCAAGGGAAGAATAAATCGGGTGGAAGAGATTCGTTCGTGACATCCCGTGGATTCCGGACGACCCCGTGACTTCCTAGACATCATCCCCACTGTAAGTTAACCTTACTATGGTTTTGGGTGACTTAAAATGCAACCAAACATGGAGTTTTAGAAACTCTAAAATCTGTCAACAAGAGAAACCCTCAACGCAGCGTTTTCGTATGAATTTTTCAAACCTCTAAAGCTGCTCAAACAAAAAAACTCAAAACATGAAAAGTGTTCCTAAGACTTGGATCTAGCTTCTATAAAAATTTTAGAATTTTTCATGTTGTTTTGAAACCTGAAACCAACCCAAAACCGAACAGTATTAAATCTGGATCTTACAACTTGAGCAGATTTCACTCTCAATCTTGTTAGCCATTTTGACCTTGGATCTAGGTCGATCTAGGATTGGTGTTGAACATGAAAGTTGTAGATCTATGAGTCTTGAATACCTCTGTAAAATTTCATGCATTTTCACCAAGTTTTGATACCCCAAATCGAGTCGGACATATTCTGCGTTTTAAAGAATTTTCAAAGGTTGACAGTTTTCTTAACCGAACTTGATGAGCATATTTCTATCATTTCTAGTCCGATCCAATCTTTGTGATCTAAACAAAAATTGTAGATAATCATGTCTAGTATGAGTCTGTAAATTTTCGGAATTTTTGGAGTTCATTTGTTATGTTAAAAAGTCAAATCTTTGACAGATATCAAACCTGAATCCTGACAGTAAACTATTACTGTAGAAAACTTGATTTTTGACATGCTTCCCATCATTTTTCCGAAAAACTCAAAACAGGAAAGTTGTTCATTGGGATGTTTTTGAGCTACTGTGAAAATTTCAGATCAATCGCCTAAGAAATGGATTTTTAAACTGAAAAGGCGTAAACTGTGACATCGATCGGTTTTAAACTTGTGAGATTTTGAAATTTCTAAACAACGATCGAAATCTTGTGATACGATAAAGCTGTATTTTTGGAAATCCCGTTACACTAAAGTTGAAACGATATCGGTTACATTGGTTATATAAAATTAGGGGGAGATTGCTCTGCAGGGTGCCCTCCTAATTATTCATTTTGTGCCAAAACGGCAATGATGATTACGCGCGAAAGATTGCCAAAACGGCATCTTATATTTTTGGGCCTATTCTCTCGGGTGTATCCGTATAGGTTACTCGAGGCTCGACGGAGCGGTACTGGATATGGCGTATTTGGTCACAAGAGACCAACGGCCTACCCTCTCGAGTGTATCCGTATGGGTTACTCGAGGCTCGACGGAGTGGTACTGGGTATGGCGAATCGGCTGCGGCCGCCGGAATACCGGCTAAATGAGATGATACTTATGAAATTGGCTGAGGCCGCCGGATCACCGGCTAAATGATATATATATTGTTGAGATGATGGCGTAACGGGAAATATATTAAAAAGCTCAGATTTTATGAAATTGGCTGCGGCCGTCGGATTGCCGGCTAAATTAAATATTGTTGAGATGGTGGCGTATCGGGGAGAATTTTTAAAAGCTCAAATTTTTTATTTACTTACTTACGACATTATTCATGTTTTTAAATCATGTCTTAAATAATTGCCCATGCTTAAGTTTTTAATTATGAAATTAAATGTGTCTTTAAAGTATGTAATTATATTCGCATTTTTAAAATAAAATGTTTTTATGCATGACAAAAAAATCTTATCTTAACTATGCCGTGCAAATCATTTTACTATGTAAGTTGAATCATGATCACGTGGAAATCTTTATTTTAAATCATGCCATTTATTTATTAGTGGATGATTAAATTAAATTGTGTATTACCTACAAGCATCTTTTTATTAAATCTTAATTAAAGGATTTGAAACCCCTAAATCATGCTATGTGTTAACTTACTCAGCGCGTTTTTGCTGACCCAAACCATTTATCCCCTTTTTCTTACAGAGTCTGAAGATTATGCATCGTCATATGCATACATGGGAACATTTGGGGAAATCTCTATTTTAAATCCCTGCATTTAATTACGACTTGTATGAACGGGACTGTTTAACCCGTGTTTTGGCCATGTCGGCCCTTATATTATATTTCCGCTGCACAACTTATATTTCCGCTGCAACTTTGATGTATTATTTTTAAATTATATATGAATGGGCTGTTTGAATATTTTAAATTCTGAAAAACCATAGCCTTGCATCTCTTTAGTGAGCTCGGAGAAACCGTGTCTTGCTAGGGAGGTGTAGCGGTGGCATCCCGGCCTGGGTTACCAAAACCGGGGTGTTACAATAGGAGTAATTGTATAGTAGTACTACATATAAGTATTTGTATTACAGTACCATTTACTACTATTATCAGCTCACAGCCGACCACGTTGTCTTTCGGATCATACACTATATTATTCTTGTTTGGTTTTCAAAAAATTGAAACGGGAGCACGCAGTTCAATACACATTTTAAATTATTAATAACTCAAGTTTGGTACAAGTAAAAATTCTAAAAGTTCGATATTTAAATATTACTCGACGAGATGAATCTAATAATATCCCACTTGACTATATTTTAATTTGTTATAACTATGATAAAACTTTAAGTCTATGTGCATTTGTGAACAATACCCAATTTCTAAACGTTTCAATCTTTGAAAAACGAGCCTGTTATGATAAACGGGTCCCCTACTAATTTTTTCAAGATGCATAAAGGGCTAAGACAGGGCGATCCAATATCTGCATACTCGTTTTTTTGGTGGCCGAGATCTTAAATTGTTTAATTAAAAATGCTGCCGAGTTGGGGAATGTACTCGGGCCTGGAGTCTAGCGTGTGTGGACCGATAATAATGCTCTACAATACGCTGACGACACCATATTATTTTGTGAAGGAGAACTTTCACAGGTGATTTAATTAAGCAAATATTAAGGTGTCTAACACTCTTGCGACAGGACTAAGAATTAAATACGGGAAGAGCAGCTTTTTTTGGAATCAACTGTTCAGAGGAGATGGAAAGGGAGGCTGCCTTATTTCTTGGGTGTGGAGTGGGGAGGTGGCCTATAAAATATTTGGGAATCCCAATTCGGGGTAGAAGTAATAGTACGGGAATTTGGAAGCCAGTGCTTGATAGAGTTGAAAAGAGATTAGTGGGATGGAAGGGGAGATTGTTAACCCAAGCAGGGAGATTGTCCTTAATGAAGTCAGTGATGAGCAGCCTCCCGGTTTACTTCTTATCTATTTTTAAGATCCCAGTGACGGTGGCGGACCGGTTGGAAAAGCTTAAGAGGCAGTTTTGTTGGAATGAATGGGAGGGAGTGAGGTGGATGCATACTATTAGTTGGGAGTGGATCTGTTGACACACAGAGGATGTGGATTTGAGTGTTTGGGATACTAAAAAGTTTAATACAACCCTTCTGTTGAAATGGAAGTGGAGATTCAGTAATAAACAAGCATTGTGGAAAGAAGCCATAGATTCAAAATATTATGGGAAAGAAGGGCCTCTAATCCCGAATGCTAAGATAGGAAGGTCGGTTTGGGGCCGCAAATGCCGGGCATGGGAGGAAATTAATGTGGAGAGGCCTGGAGGTGGATTTAAAGTTATGGTGGGAGATGGTTCCGCAGCAAGCTTTTGGCAAGATGAGTGGTTGGTGAAAGGGAAGACATTGTAGTCAATCTTCCCTAGGATCTTTGCCCTGGAAACTAACAAGGAGGGAAGGATTCAAGAGTTTGGGAGGTGGAGAGGATTTGAATGGGAATGACACATTGAACCGCATGTTGTTTGATTGGGAGGTGGATTGTTGGCAATAGATATTGGACTTGTTGAGACATTGTCGGCTTAACAGGTATATGAAGGATAGGGTTGTATGGATTAAGGAGGGTAACAGATGTTTTTCAATAAGTTCGTGTTGGAAGAAGAGAGGGTGTGATGGCAGAGTTGATAGGCAGGGGTTCTGGAAGAAGCTTTGGAGGCTCAAAACTCCCATGAAGGTTAAGATGTTGGACTGGAAAATTGCACACAATGCGTTGCCTGTGAGGGAGGTGCTGGCTAAAAAAGGATGCATATCCATATCTAATGCCCTTTGTCCAGTCTGTGCAAGAGAGGTTGAGACGGTCGGCCATCATTTTTGTCAATGTGAGTGTGCAGGGTTCTTATGGCAACAAAGTGCAGTCTGGTTAGGGACACAGTGGGTGATGTCGGGAAGAGTTTTTAATTTAATGGCTTGGTGGTTGGATGTGGATCCGATGCAAGGGATGAGAGAACTATGGTTATTAACTGAGTTGCAACAGCCTGGAATATTTGGAAGCACCGCAATGAAATTTTATTTAAAGGTTGCAAGGTGACCTTAATGCCACAATAGAGGAAATCAAAAGGTAGGTCTGTTGGTGGTGGAAAGCAATGAGGAATGAAGCTGATGGTTGGATTGAGGGGTTAGGTCTGAGTTTCCCTGATGGTTTCACTCGGACATGGAAAAATAACTCTAAAGCACATCGCAGGGGGTTGGTATGGGAACGTCCGGATAGGGGATGGTGAAAAATTAATACGGATGGTTCTTCTTTTGGTAATTCAGGTTCGGCAGGGGTGGGAGGGGTAATTCGCAATGATCAGGGTGAAGTAATATTTATTTTGTCAGACTTTGTTGGTTGTGTTGATTCGTCTATGGCTGAAGTATTGGCGAGTAGTCGAGTATGCTCGGTGCTTGCTCGTGATCAGGGGTTCCCTATGTAAACTGGTGATCGAGTGTGACTCACTAAACGTTGTTCGATGGCTGCAAAGTCCAGAGCTAATACCGTGGAGATTTTGGGAGATAATGAGTCCGGTGATGACAGTATTGAGATTCACGGGAAAGGTGAGAGTACAACACATATTGCGAGAACGGAACAATGCGGCTGATCATTGGGCGCGATTGGGTGCAGCTGGTGGAGGCAAAGTTGAGGAGTGGTACTGAATGTGCAGAGGTGAAAGATTGGACAGACCAATGGTTGGGACGAGAAGATGTCGCAGGTGCGGTGGAGTGGTCTTGAATTTCATGAGGTATTGATTGGGGATTGTATTGATATAGCCAAATAGGTTGAACATATTTTATGTGATGATGTTTTGTGAGTGCAATGCTCCAGTAATAGTCTGTGCAAAGGGTTCTTGATTGGAGTTTTTGGCTCTGTTTGTACTGTCGTTTGTTTTGGTGCCATTTAATGGAACTGAATAAACAAGCTTCCCTAAAAAAAAAACCCAAGTTTATTTATATCACTTTAACTATTAAACATCACTACCTAAATTCTTGTGCCCAAAAGAAACTAGCCACAATTAACAGTACGGGGGGAGTATAATTTTTACTTATACCAATTTTGAGATATTAATAGTAAACAAATGCGTTGGACTTTGTGTAGAAAATATAGTTGTCATTATTGTAGGGGTTTTAGTCATGCTTATATTGATTTAATTTCTTTAAAATGGAAAGTGACCATTGTTATGGGGACAACTCAAAAACGAAATGTAGACAAAATTAATGGGCGTCCCGATTAAAAAGTCATGCTTGACTTTTTTACACTGTTCATTATTTAACTTTGACTCAAAATTCTTGTAAGTATACATTTGCTAAATTATAGTCAAATTCGGTCTTGTTAGATTCGTCTCATCGTATAGTTTTAGAATATACTTCCTCCGTTCCTTTTTAAGTGCACGTTTTGGATTTTGTCACTATTCATTGAATAACTTTAATTCGATTTTTTAATACAATTATATAAGATAAAATTTGGTCAAGTGTGATTTTGTTGGATTCGTCTAATGGTATAGATTTATAATATCAAATTTTCATGATTTTTACTTGTATGTAATTTGAGTTATTAACTATTAAAATTGTGTATTGGATTGAGTGAAATGTGGGTCCGTAACATTTAAAAAGGAATGGAGGAAGTATATTTTATACTACTATAATTTTTACTTGCATATATTTTGTGATGTCAACGATTATAAAGTGTATTGGATTGTATGCAGAAATGAAACATGACATTTTAAATGGGGCGAAGGGAGTATTACCTACACAGAGTTTGAAGCTTTGTGTATCTTCCTCCCCCAACAACGAGGTTGAATAAATATATGAGGTGTGTTGGTGACTAAAACATTTGGTAGTTAAATAATTTAATTAAGAATTATTTAGCCTTGGGAAAGGAAGGTACGGTTGTGATGGTAAACATCGTGAACTGAAAGCGCATGGTGTCAAGCTTGCAGTATTTATTTATTTATTGAGATCGTTCTCTAGAGGGTATACGATAGAAACATATAATAGCGCACGAACTTAAAACAGTAAAAACTGTAAAAGAGAATGAGATGTTATGTTTAGATTCATGCGTTATTGAATAATGTTTGACAGAATTTCACAGAAAGAAAGGAAAAACAATTGAGCAGTGTTTATGACATGCTATGTAATGAACTTGTTAGTGCGTAAGTATAATACATTGGGATAGATCATTTGTTGATGTTTGCTGATAAAATCCTTCATGTCTTTAATCACTTTCCCAAGATGAGTACTTGTGATTCATTGTCATGGTGTTATTAGTTCTGAAGCTATGGAATACTATAATCATGAGATGATCTTGTCAGACTCATTTCATAATTAGAGCTTTAGTGGTTATCACTTAATCTGTTTCTTTCAGATTCAGATTAAGTTCAGGTAAAAATTCTTGGTCACATCCAACAAATAAAAGACTCGTCCGACCCCATTGTCATATACCATTATTCTATTGTGAAAAGACATTCATACTCCCTCTTTCAGTGGCCTCTACAAATTGAAATAAAAGCTGGTATTTAAATCTATCACTCAAAGGTTTTCTGTAACTCAAATCACCTAAAATACCCCAATGGGAATTTTTAAGAAATTATAGCTTCTGTGAATATGACAAGATAAAATTGCTAACCAAAATCCTTGACTCAACTAGACTACTCACATTTGTAGTTAATTGGTTGCAGAAAAGTTCTCTATAAGATAAACACCTTACCCATATCTTGCCTCGGATTAATAATTTTTTATTTAATATAACTTCCTACCTATAGCATGTGATTTACATCACAACAGTCTATAACCCCCAGAAATTATATTCGATGAACCTTCATTAATTTGTGACATACAAAAGTGGATTTTGAAATATCTTTCCATTTTAAACGACAGGTACTTGAAATCCAACATTAGATCCAGTTTGTTTAATAGACATCCTAAGTAAATGATGATAAGCAAACTTCACATCCTTATCCTGAGTTCATTATTATATGGATCAGTGGAATGCATATGGAATGGAAGATGATATGGATTAATAGAGTTCATTGCATTTATATCATATTGAAAGTAATTCACTTTACTCAATATGGGAAGGATCCCAAAATAATATGCATATAGGTATACTATATGTATAGAGAAAGACGATGAGGGGTCTGAATTCTCAAATTAAAATGATAGGGCATCTTAAAAATATATGAGGGACTAGACAGAATTGAGGGTGGTTAAACCCTTAAACAGAAGTTAGAAGGATTAAAATATGCAAAATAGGTGTCCATATTAACTTGCAGTAGTTGATCTGGGGTTTAAAACTATGAGCACTCTAATTTTCCGCACGCTATATTTGGACAGCATGGAGGGAGTTATTATTCATAGAGTGTTCCTCTAGTTTATCGTAATACAGAGGGGCAAATGATTCTTGCTATGAGATCTTTAAAATGTAAAGCATGGGTCTTTTGTTCCACTATTATAGGGTAGGTGATATATATTTATGATATGAAATCATCTTCAGATCCTTAGAATGTGGATCCTAATATTGAATTTCTTATGTATCAATCACGCTTTGATGATTTTACATAGCAGGAGGAATACTAAGCATGTGATGATACGAATGATTACGAAGTGGAATCCTATGCTTTGTTCTCCAGAGGACATAGCGTGGGCGCGGTGAATTTTGAAAATGAGAGGAGTGAAGTATCAGAATTTTTAACATCCTCATGATTTTATTCTATTGTGAACATAGCGTGGGGACACTTGAATTCTGAATGTTCAAGTATATGGAATTTTAAAATTATGTTCAGAGAGATTGTCACGCTATGATTAACACAGCATGGGTCTCCCAGAAACATTGTCTGGGTTTTGGTACTCGAACAGTGGCAAACACATTCAAACATGCAATTCAATTCAAAAGTGCAAAAAATTTAAACAACCATACGTAAACAAGCATCCAAAGCAGAAATTGCGAAAGACATGCAAAATCATTAACCCTTAATGTGCCAGAAACATGTGGGATGAGGCAAAACGAAGGCAGGATTCTGTAGAGCAAATCTGAAATGCACATGCAGAAAACTTCATTCCCATAATTTGAAATGGGTTAACCTTCAAACACAAACAAGCATGCTAAACATCATAAACCAATAATTTCACCCGAAGGAATCACTTAGATTTCATCAAAAGATTCGATTTGCTGAATTAGAAAATCCTGACTAGCAAAGTCTTATGTCAATATCAGAACATCAACAGAGTTTATTCCAGAATGGAGTTTTAATCCATTCAAAAGAACAACTTTCTTGTTTAAATCTGGTTTGCTCAAGATTTCCCTTCACATGAATCTCTTTCAAGAAAATGATATTCTTTTGATGGAATACAAAGTGGATTCTAACGCAGAAATTGTGATGTGGTTTTTAAAATAGAAAGTTGAAACTTAAAACAAAATTCACAAAACGGAAACATAAAATTCCAAAAATCAAATGAAATAAAGCAATAAAAGGGAATTTATACACCTGGAATTCTGAATTTGATCAGAAAGTACGAAATTGAATTGATGATTAAGGATAAACATGATTTGGAATCAGTCACAAATTGCATCGAATTGGCAATCTTTCGGTTTGCAGAATTCTTCATCAAGGCGTTTCAAAATCTAATCTACTGGATGCGGAAATTGAATCTATCTACGATTTACAACTCGAAATTGAAAGAACAAATATGATTGGAATTACAAGACTGGAATGAAAAACTAATCAACCTACCTGAAAAGCTGTAAAGTGTGATCGGGAATGTTTGAAGTGAAAATCCGATTCCTAGAGTTAAGCTCTAGGTCTTTATTTATAGATGATTGCAAAATAACCGTCGGTCAGATGTGGGGATAACTGTCACTTGCGCTGCTCAGTGCAAGCCTTTCTTCCTCGCTCTATGCTTTGTTGGGTTACTGCGTACGATCATGGCGTAGGTCCTTCTCTTTTCAATCTTCTCCTGCTTTAGGCTTCGTACTTTATTCTTACGCTTTGACAGTCAGCTCCCCTCTTCTTTTCTTGGCTCAACGCGTGTGATATTCCCTGATTCTTTTTTTTTTCTCTCTCTCTCACGCTATGTTTGGAAACCACAAGGCGTGTGATACTTGAGTCTTCAAGGGATTCTTCAGCTTTTATTAGGCAAATTCTCCCACGCTTCATGCTCTGTCTTTTTTTTTTTTCTCTCCTTGTTGCGTAGGTGATTTCCTACGGACTCTGTTATTCTTTCCAGTTCTGCTCTTATGTGATGTTTCTCTTGATTTTCATCAGTGCGCTTCTCCTGCTTGAGACAAAGCGTAGGTCAATTCCAGGTAAGAATATAGCGTAGGTATTCTTTCTAATTTTTCACCAAATTTTATCTTATTCCTTCACTTTCCTAGAAATTACTCCTTAGTTTCATTAAAATCATTATGTTCCAAATTTCTTTCATTTCTTATGGAGAAGTGATTGAATTCTGCCATTTTAGAGACAAAATTAGACGAGCATGACACTCAGAATTGATTGTCATCAGAGTTCTAATTGCATCTGGACTTCGATTGAATCTTTTATACACTACTTTCTTCTATCCTCAATAGTTTACACAACTACAATATATACTCCCTCTGTTTATATATATATATATATATATTTACACTTTGCAGAATTAATACTGTTCATTGAGTAAGTTTGATTCGAGTTTAAACATAGTTATATAAGATAAACATAGTCAAGTGAGATATTAGATTCATCTAATCATATCATATAGTTTAATTTCCATAATTTTTTATTATACAATTGTGATATCAACATTAAAAATTTACAGTGAAATGCATGAAATACAGAAGTGAAGAAGATATAAAAAACGGAGGGAATCTATATAATAAATCCTATATACTTTTTGACATGTTCATATTGTATTGCCCTTATTAAATCTTAAATTTTCATCTTAATTTTTAGAGGAAATGAATTTTTTAGGCCATTACAAGGTACCATTTCCACATTTGGGCCATTATGAAATCAATTTCCAATTTTAGGCCATTAGAAACCATCTTTGACCAAATTAAAGCCATTTAGACTATTTTGACTTTTTCAAACTTCAATGAACCCTACCAACTTTTACTTTATTTCATTTTGACCCCAGATTTTAGTTTCTTCATTACCATTAGTCCAATATCAGCCCATCATGCTTCCGATAATTAAATTAAGCACTAAGCTTCATACCTTGGCTTTGATCGCCTTGCTGCCGGGTTTCCTAAGCTCCGGGATTTTACGGACTTCCTCCAACCACGCAGCCGCGACCGATGGTTCACCGATTCTTGGCTCCTTCAGCAACAAACAGCACAATCCTATTTCGTTTCCTACCTTAGGACGTATCAAGATATGAATAAAGGGTTTTAATTATATTATCGGGATATTTGGAAGCCTGGATTTTACTGAAGAAATATTAAAAATATTATTTAAACATAATTTCCCCTAACGGAGAAGACAGACACTTAGTTCCTCATGGAGGATACAAGACTCTTGGGGAAATACCCCATACTTTTACAGATTCGAAAGGAAATATGCAGAAAGAGAAATATTACAAATACTTTGAAGAGTTGGGAGGAATTTTCGATGCCTTCCATCTGCTTCAAACTCCTTTATTTATAGGCGCCCGTGGACTTCAGCCCCGGATTCCAATCTTCCTCTAAATCCTTGTGACGTCACTGCGTTCGTCACTTGGCCTTAATTTCCACCGGCTACATTATTGTCCTTTTCTGAATTATTGCATTAGGTGGCTTTTTGTCAACTTTCCACCTTCTCTTGTCGGCCACTTTCTGCCAGCTACTCTGCCCCTTCTTTGTCGGCTTTTAATTATGAGTGTTGCTGACACCTCTCTTTCTTTTACATCCAGCTAATCTTACTCTGGCTTGTGAAAGTTTTTTGGACGTTTCTTCCCTTTGTCCTGTTCGGGTCCGGATTTTTTCTGGGTTACCTGGATCTTTGTACCGAATAGGGGTTTCTCCTATTCTGCACAATATGGGCATATGTGGTTATCCCATTGGCCAACATGCATCATGTTGCATGCCTTTTTTCTGGTAGACTCGGTTGCAGGCAACTTGTTTTCCCAGATGAGTAACCGCTTCTTTTCGAATGAGGTTTCCGCAAACTCTGTGCTTTTCCCTGTTAAAGAATTAACCAGGAACGATCCATTTAAATTGTTTGAGAATATTTTAAACGGATATTTAACCTTTTCCATCTCGGTGAGACAGACCCAGAATCCCCATGCTCGTCGGGTGGAGATTTCATCTTCGCTGATTGAAGATACCAAAGGTGCCTTCTCATCCATAGACTTAACTCTGTTGAAGGCAATCATATCAGGTCTCTGTAATTTAATAAATTGAAAGACCGGATAAGAACCTTTTCCGACTATCTCCGGTGCCGCTGAAATGAACTTAAGCTCCAGAATATCTCCTCTTTGCAGGTGCGGGTTGTTCTGCCATGATTCGTGCACCGCACTACTTATCCATCCCGGAAGTTTTTCGATTTCCGGAAACCCTGGTGATGTAGTATGAACAGATGCTAATGCTCCAAAGTCATACCACTTTCGAACCTCTTCTGGTTTCGATCCTTCAAGCATCCATACCCTGTTGTATCTCCCGGATGTCTCGATTACTGTTTTGCTAGGGTTAATTCCCTTTTTGGAAACCAGTTGTTCTCATTTCCCTTGGTAGTCCAGCCAGGCAGTAGATAGGACCTTTTCGTATGAATTAACCTTAGAGGTGCCTGTCATTGGCCTAAGGTTAATTTCTTCCTCTTTTACCCCAGAGGCAGTGAGTTGACTTGAACTTTCGGAAATGTGACTTTCCTCTTGCTCAACATTTTTGTCGGTATCCGACAATGGTTCCTTTGAAGCAGTGCTTGAATCTGCTTCTTCATATGTGACCACTTTAGCTTTTTGGGCACATTTCTCTTTGTTTACCAGGGAAGCTGACGCTTTCCTGATTGGCTCTAATATTGTTTCCCATAGTGCTGTCATTGCTATATGGGAGGTTCGTATATTGTTGCGGACCATGTCCACATCGCTATGTTGTATTTGGCCAGCTGCTCGTGCATTGATCTCGAGCTGTCCAAAATGCTTCGATAGCTCCTCTAGGTTTTCTCTGAGGTGCCTGAATCTCGTAATGATGGAATCAGCTTCAAATGCTTCTATCTCTCGTCAAGAAATCTGCAAGAACATTTTCATGAGATTTTATAACATCAATATCATAAGTATAATATTGACATTCAGCTTGCCATCTGATAATACGAGCTTTTTCAATTTTTGATTCAAGTTTATTTTTTAAAAAAGCCCTAACATTAGTATTATCAACTTTTAATACAAATTTCTTTGCAAGTAAGAATAAAGGCCATTTTTTAAATGTTTTCCATACTGCAAAGAATTCCTTCTCGTTAATATGCCAAAGTTTGGCTTGTTGTTCAGTGAACAACCCTCCTGTGTATCTACAAGGTGCTTGACCCGTAGTTGTTTTTCTCATGAGCACTCCTGCCCATCGAAAATCATTGGCGTCTGTGTAGACTACCAGCTCATCCTCATCCTGAGGTATCACGAGTTTTGGCAAGCTATTGCAGACTTGCTTTAGTTCACGAATTCTCTTGGTATGGATTTCTTCCCATTTCCATCTAGAGCTTTCAGTCTCTTTCAGGAGTGGTCTAAAATCCTTTCTATATTTTGCAAGGTCTTTAATAAATATACCCGCAAAATTTACAACTCCTAAGAAACTCTGAAGTTGTTTCTTGTCTTTTAATATATCAGGAAAATTGCGGATTTTCTCCACAATGTGTTCCTGTAACTCTATTCCTGCTTCATCAATTTGAACTCCTAAAAATTCAATTTTGTTAGCAGCGATAGTGGCCTTTTTCTCAGAGAGAACTAGACCTTCCCTGTGACATGCATCAGAAAATATTTCAAGATGTTTAATATGCTCTTTAATATTTCGAGATGCAATCAGAATGTCATCTATGTAGACAAACATAAACTCTAGATAATCCTTAAATAGATTATCCATCTTTCTTTGGAATATCTGAGGGGCATTAAAAAGCCCCATTGGCATAACATTCCAAATATATTGCCCTTGTGGGGTGGAGAATGCTGTGAATTTCTTCGACTCATTCTCCATCTTAATCTGATAGAAACCAGATTTGCAATCAAATTTAGAAAACACTTTAGCACCTTTGATGCAATCAATTAAGTGTTCTCTACTCGGAATGTAATAACCATCAAACTGTACTATTTTGTTAATACCTTGATAGTTTATTACCAACCTGGGTTTACCTCTCTTTATTTCATCGTGGTTTCTTACCAAGAATCCAGGGCTACTATAAGCTGAGACTCCAGGCTCGATGAGTTTAAGATCGATATGCTCCTTGATAATTTGCTGCATATATTTCTTATCCTGCATATTCATTAAGATGGGTTTGTATCGAACATACTCATATTTATATTGTTCTTTTACCTGTAGAGTAGTTTCGATCTTGTTTTTATCCCACCATGCCAGAGGATCCTCGTTAAAGTTTCTCTGGATAAGTCTTTTGACATTTTCGAGGGACAATTTAGTTTCCCCATCAATGTCTAATGAAGTTATATTTAATGACTTCATTTTCTGCATTGCTTCTTTGAGGTTTATAATTTCCTCAATAGAAGCTTCATCAAATCCTTGATGTCTAAAAGACAACAAAGCCTTACCAAACTTTCTTTTATCCTGCATTTTTGGATGGGTTAGTTTGGCATCATTATCACCATGTTTGCTGCGAAATAATATAGGCATTAACCTGTTGAATGCATTTTCCCTGCGCAACACCTGTATCTCATTTCCACAACTTGTGGTAAATATTAACAAATTTCTTTTGTTATCTTGAACATATTTTGTAAAGGATTGTATAAAATTATTCCCTAACAAAATATCCGCTCATGTGTCATGAAAGTAAATAGGAAGCGTTTTCACCTTATACCAAGGTGTACCAAATGCTCCTCCAATCATGATATTGACTTGTCGAATACCCTTATTTAGTACTAAGATTTTTTGGGAAAAATCTCTTCCTGCAATAATGGGTAATGATTCCATAGCTTCGCTAGGGAAAACTCCTTGTTTTGCCGTGCAAATACCTGATCCTGAATCAATATAAGTTGCGAAATATTCTGACTTATATTCTTCATATATTATCCCTACTGAGATATAAATGGAGAATGGACTTGTCATTTAATTCTGATGGTGTGACCCTTCAGATTAAATTCTATACCATTATTCTTTCTTACCCATGGTTTTTGATTTTCGAGAAAACTTAATCCCAAAATCATAACCCCATTGTCTTTTCCGGCGGTGCCTAAGACTCTGATCTCGTGTCCTGCAATTTCAATTGTTCCTTCATAGGTTCCAATTGATGGCTGCTGCAAGTAGTATAAGTCATCACATGGAAAACGGTTAATGCTATGAGTATAGGAATTGTGCCACTTACAGAATGATCGGCCTCGAACGTCTTCGGCTGCTGGTAACTTCTGCCCCTCAGGCGGCTTAATCACTCCGTCCTTGAGTAGAGCATCGAACACCTGGTCCTCCCTGCTCATATAAAAAAGATCATCCTCAAGCCTATACTTGGCCTCTTTCTGTTTTGGCGGCCTGATGTTCCTTCAGTTTAGGCAACATGTTAGCCACTGCTATGTTGCTATTTCCCTATCAGGGACTGCCATAGTGCATCGGCCCTTAAGCCGCTGTAACCTGTCAATGAAAGTACTCGCCGTTTCATCGAAAAATTGCCTTGCATTAGTTAAGTCCGCGAGACTAACCTGTGACAATGGTGTGTAAAACTTGTCATGGTAGGCTCGCTCCAAATCAGCCCAATTCTGGATAGAGTTAGACCGCAAAGATGCATACCACGTGAAAGCAGGACCAGTGAGGGAGGAGCTAAAGAACCTCAGCTTCAGCCAATCATTCGATGTTGCTTCCCCACACTGTGCAGTGAACCTGCCCACATGTTCCACGGTGGATTTACCTTCATCCCCTGAGAATGTGGAGAAATGAGGCATCTTGAAGCCTCGTGGGCATGGCTGCATACTATCTACCCAATCAGGGTAAGGCTTTCGGTATGTAGGCCGCTCCATCGGCCTCAGTTGAATACTGAAGTGTTGCTGCATCATGTCAGCAAGCAACTCGGGTGACACTGCTGGCGCCTGCACAGGCGGCATCGCCACTGAGGGTGTAGTAGGAGCCATGGCGGCTTGTGTTGCATTTTGTGGCATCTGCCCCCAAGGTTGAGGTGTCTGCCCCCCTTGCGGTGGTGTCTGCCCCCAGGGTTGGGGCGCCTGTCCCCAAGGCTGAGTCGCCATATAGGGTCCAACGGGTACATTCGGCACATACGGTGCCGCTTGTCGTGGCGGCATACCAATGCCAGCAGAGGCTGCTGTACAGCCTTGAGACACACTGGAGGCCACTAAACACCCTGGTGCCGCATAGATGGGTGCTGGAGGCGCTGCATATCCAAGACTCAACAACATAGGTGCCGCTGGGTTGAAAGCATAGGCTGTCTGGTATGGATTTACAAACGGACTAGCCAAACCTCCCACATCGGGGAATGGTGGCTGGCTGGGTGTTGTTCCCCAAGTCCGTAGTTGGCCGCCTGACGGCCTTGAACATGGTGGCGTTAAGACGCCGTTTTCAGGAATGTTTGCAGAAGCAGTAACATCTTGTTGAGTCCGCAGAGCATTGAAGCCTCGGTCAATTTGATCGGCCATGGAAGGGCGCAAAACATCCATAAGGTGCCTCGTTAGTAGAGGCATGAACTCGGCCATCTATTCTGTCATCGATAGCCGAATCTGTTCTGAGAATGTGGGGGTCTGCATAATCCCCTGTTGTGGTTGGGCAGAACTAGTCGTCTCAATCACATTCTCAGACGACGTCCTAACAGGTGTCTTCTCTTGCAGAGACAATTCTTCAAACTTCTGTGTAAGATCACTCACTAACTTGCCTGATCTGAGATGCATAAACAAATAGGGGTGGGCATCGGGTCGTGTTGTCGGGTTCGGGTACCCGACACTATCGGGTTTCCAAAATGGCTACCCGACCCCGACCCGCATAAGACCGGGTACCCGATATTCGGGTACCCGACTTTGTCGGGTCGGGTTGATCGGGTACCCGATACCTGACAAAAATATTTTTTAAAAAAATATATATTTTATTTATTTAGTTTTACTTTTTATAAAAATACAATTATTAACCTAAATTACACAATTCGTTCAAAAAGAACTAAGATTACTAATTTTTAAGCAAATATATAGGTATATTCATCTATATTGTTATTAAATAATAATAACTATCAATTTTCTTATTTAAAAATATAAAATTTTAGTTTTATTTATTAGTATTATTTAATGTTATGTTATTTATTAGTATTATTTAATTAAACTTTAGTTTTATATTAAAATTAAAAAATAACTCATCAAAGTTATTTACAATTTTTGAAATCTATTACCATATCATGTTCAAGGTTAATTATCCACTATTAATTCCAAAAAAATCAATGAGACTTCACAAAATTTTCAAGCTTATACATGGCTTTTCACCACATAGAATAAAATACTAATCATACTAATTATAAAATAAGTATAAATATGGTAAAGCAAAATAAATATTAGAAAATAAAAATTAAAATTTATTTATTTATTTATTTTGTCAGGTACCCGATACCCGATCAGGTACCCGACCATAAACCGACACCCGACCCGACAATTAATGTTGGGTTCGGGTACTTGAAATGTCGGGTTTTTAATATCAAAACCCGACAAAACCTGAACCCGACATGTCGGGTTCGGGTCGGGTACCCGATACCCGACAAAAACATGCTCACCCCTATAAACAAACTCTAAGAGGATATGGTTTCCACTTCGGGTCCCACTGGGCATGCCAATTTTGTTGAACATAGAAATTGTAGAGGCGTAAAACCTCTTTTGATTGATGTAGGTAAAAAAATTACAGAAACTTACAGAATGAAACTTTGCGAGAATCTAACAAATACTGTAAATGAAAGAAAAGTTGCAGAAAGAAAATTCAGAAACTGAAAGGAAAAAATTAAATGCGTCTCTCTGTGGAGGATTGGATCTGTCTCCCTAAACGCCTTCTTGGGATATTTGTAATCGAGATTGCCCATCAAATTGTAACTGCCACGTTCTCAGACTGTAACCCCCAGTCTCCAAAAGGTTGCCGGTGGTCTCTTAATTTTTGGTGCTGCGAGGATGTTGCGATACCAGACTGTAACTGCCAGTCTTCAAAAGGTCGCCAGTACACTACACGATGGGCCATAAAATTATTGGGCCATAAAATTATGACATGTCAACACATAAATTTATTGAAATAATGAAATAAGCAGCAGCTGAATAGGGAGCAGTAGGTAATTTGATAAGAACAGTAAACAAAACGGCGACGAAAATTTCCGTCGCCGGTAAGAATTCAGAAATTTCAAAATGGCCCCAAATCCGCGATGGAAATGGCTACACCATTTTCTGTCGATAACTTCGGCTACATTAATGGCGACTGAAAGAGTGTCGCCGTCGGCTACGGAAAAATCTGTCACAGATGCCGTCGCGGAGATCGGCGACGGAATATTATATTCCGTCACCAAATTCGGCGACGGCTCATTTTCCGTCGTCACTGAAATGCCTACAAGGACTTTACTGACGGAACCAATTCCATCGCGGATTCCGTCGCCGATCCGTCTGCCGACAGAATTAAGGGCCTTTGCAACGAAATTTTTCCGTCGCCGATTCGCATTTTTCTTGTTGTGATATATCTTTTTAAAAGTACTACAAATCTACTTTTTCGCGCTTATTTTCAATGATTAATAGTAATTTTTTACTTACTAAGTAAAATTTATATATTAGAAAAACTAATATTTTAAAACCAGGTGATTTCTTTTTTAGGTGAATACTAGGGTATCCTCGGCCACATTGGACCAAGACTAATCCCTCGAGGATTGGGTGGGCATTAAAGAATTGCTTCTCTCAGAGCAAAATTCTGCATACACAAAGACTCGAACCCGAGACCTTTGCTTAAGACCAGGTGATTGGATGAATATGTTATTTTATTTGACAACATTTTTTTAATAATTGAAGTACAAAGAACAATGCTTAATTCGTTTCACTTTTTTTTCCACGCCACTGGCCAAAGGAATAAAATGGTAAACACTTATATCAGACAAATTATAAAAAGAGGAAAAAAAAAAAAGACTGGATAAAAAATCTATATTCGAAACCTTAATGAATTAAATTGAATACTATATTATTTAAAATCTATAGATCGATTGGGTTTGATGCTGTGGAAAATTCAAATTTTTTTTAAGATTAGTCCACCTTTACTAAATGGTTGAATTGGGGGAGTTTCGTTTTTTTCTTTTTCTAGATTAGTCCTCCTTTTTTCCTTATTATGTCACCCCATCAAATTTGACCGATTAAATTTTTGGAGTTAATTTGTAAATTTAAATAATTATATTTATATATTTGCAAATTTAGAAATAAAATTAAGAATAAGATAATAACCTATGGGACCAACAAAATCACCAAAATAATCCCCCAATAAACATCGAACTCCCCCGTTCTAGATATAATAAACTCCACTCTTGACTTGGATTTTGTGAATCCAACAATAAATAAGAGAATCTACCTACCTCTCCACAAGACCAAAAGACCAAAACCACAACTTGTATAATATAAACTCCACTCTTTTTGAACGACAGGGGTTCAATTTTGGAACAAGTCCTAAAAACAGAGCATCCCCGTCATAAGCATTATAAAAACTACCCACAGCATCACATTCTCAAACTGCCATCATAGATTGCATGCGCAAAATCTGCACAACAATCACTCCCCGCTCTTTGTGCTTTTACTACAATCAATTCAGTTTCCAAATTTCTTTGAATAAACCAGCTTCCAAAGCCTCTAAAGAGCTTTTTTTTTAAAAAAAAAAAAAAAGAAAAGAAAAAAAAAAAGAAAGAAAGAAAATCGGATTTACTTGACCTTGTCGCTAGAGAACTAAAAAATGCAGAGTAAATCAAATGTTTAATTATACTATATTCGAATTAAATAAATACTTAAATCTATTCTAATTAAATGATAGTAAATGATCTTATTAAATAGGACCTTAATCACCATCAATTATACTCAACCTGTGCAGCCATCATGTTTACAGCAACCACCGCAACAAATAAATAATTACCAAACCACAATTCCTATAGTAATGCCCTCTCTTCCACCAATCTGTAGTAACTAATGTACAGGCAAGCAAGACCTTGATGTGGCAATAAAAATAAAGCACAAATAAATAAAATTAAAAAGAATACCATATGATGCCACCATAAATAAAACTGATGCTTGAATGGCGTGATTTGCATACACAACACATGCTGACAATCACATTCTTCACCCTCTTAGAACCAACTGGATTGCCTTTTGCCGAGGCTTTGTTAAAATCTACAGCACAAAAAGGCAATTGCAAGTAAATAACTACACCATGAAGCCCAGAACGAGGCAAGTAAGGCGTAAGTGGTAAGAGGTCATATTAATACTCAAGGGGTTTAACAAGACCTGGAAAAGATGTTCAAAGTACTGCCCATCAGCCGTTGAGAATTTCACCAATGAGTCAACAAGAGAGCTCACCAAATTAATCTAAAAGATTTGAGTAACAAAACAAGTATTAGAGCGACAAATAGCCACACATTGTTGGAAGAGATGATTATCTTGTGCATAAAAGTACCTCATTAAGAGGATCGGCGTTGCTGAGGATCTCATCATCAAGGTCATCTTCTAGGTCCTTAATTAACATATATAAACAAGGAAATAATGCAAACCAAAATGTATAAATAAAAAAATGAAAAAAGGAATATTCTAAAAAGGAAATTGACAAGTAGAAACCTCGTTGAAAGCCTTTGCCATGGCCTCAAGATATTCATATGTAGGTCTGTTGTGTGATTTTGGATTGGCAGAGTGAAGAAAATCATCATTTTCTGCGGAATCTCCATTTTGAACTTCTTCCCAATCGCTACCCTGCCAAATGCATCACCACAAAAGATCAGATTTCCAATTGAAGTCAACAGCTTCCTAATAGTCTAGATACATGAAAACATAGTGAGAGCACCTCATTATCTGCATCTACTTGTTCTTGGATTTCCAGCAAAGCATCAGCCAATAGCGCCAGAATCTATTGTTTCAAGAAGCACAACGACATAATTGAGATAGAGGTAGAATGACTTAAAAGAGATCAGATCTCTCCTCTATCCAAGCAACTCACAAATTGCCAAAATATGAAAATAAATATATAATCTAAATAAGCAGAAACTACCACGTTCTGATAAAAAAGTTGTCTAAAAATAAATTAATTGTATGAAAGTCATTTTATAATCATCGGTACAGAAGGATGGTTGGAAGTTGGAAAGGATGATCTGAAGTGTGACTTAGACCATGCGTTTTCTTATGGGAACAAGTACCTTGGCAGGGAGCGGCACCATAGTCCATTGCTCAGGTTGTTTCTTAGCCCTGGAACGTGTAGTTATTCCTGTTCCAGACTAAAAAATACAAAAGGAATCAGTGAGAGTGTCTAGCAATTACATAATGGAATAACAAGGAAAGTGCTACCTGAATAAGGTCGCCCTGAACATGGACATTCCCTAATTCAGCATGCCTGGTCAAGAGCAATAAAGCTAGAGCAGAAGTTGTTACTTTAATTTGGTAAGCTCCCTGAACTTCACCTGGTATCAGCAAGACATACAAAAACCACCTACTAGTTAATAGTTAATACAGGCGATCCACATTGGAGTATAAGGCATTTATTTAATCAATTGATATCAAGACTTAAAATGTACAGTATACCATTTATCTACACTTGCCTTGCAGTCGTGACCATTCAAACATCACATAAGCAAATGCATTTTGATGACCTTCTGCTGGGATTGACAATAGTAAGTCAATGAACTGTTCAACATGTGGCACGCTCATGTGTACCTGTATCAGTAAAATCATATGCGTAATGAAACATATGATTAGATTCCACTTGGACAACTCAGAGGAAGCAAAAATAAATAAGTTATATAGAAACTAGAGGATTTTACACTTTAGAGGGTGTATCTCATTGGGAAATAATGTTATAATGCCTATCCATTTATTGAAGAATTGGCAGAAATAATCAAAACATTGAATGGTTCAATTTCAGAGAGTACACGGCAAAGCAAATCTCATCATTATTTATACAGTAATACTTTATAGATACATCTCAAAGAGGAAAGAATAGTTCTCATATCATAAATGTTTTAAATTTTAACATTCAAAGAAATTTACGTTGGACCAATAATTAGACTAGAATTCGGGTGTTAAAAGTGTCATATAAAGTGATTGTTACAACCCAAGACATGAAATTAGACTCTCACCAATCTTGCAAAAATTAGAAGCAACGAACATTTCAGTCCAACAATTTGAGAAGATTTCATCCGTCTAATAAGAGCTATCACTAGGTCCCTCGTATGTTGTGCCATTTGAGAAGGCAGATGTAAAATAAGTTGTAAGATATAGTTCCCCACAAAGAGTGATCCAGAACTTTCCATATCAGGGTTCAGAAGCCTGTGTGTTAAAAAGTGAAAACCAGAAAACAAGTGACCCAAAATGCATAACCATCAGTTCATAGAATTTAGCTTGCTACTATGTAGTGGTTGGTGCTTAATGAGTAAGAACTGAAGGAGTAAATTACCTTGAAGCCACGTCAAGTAAACTTCTCATTGTCACCCCAGGATCGCCAAACCAAGTCAACATATCTTGTTTTCCACCAGAAACAAGGACAGCTAGGCATTGGGTGGCATTCTAATGGAGTAAGAGAATCATTACTTTTATTTTATCATATGTGATGTGCAAGTTAAACCTTTAATGGAAAGTTCGGACAATGTAACTATTTAAACTAGGGAAAATAAATTGTAACCTGCAATTCACCGTGATCATTACTCAGATGAACAATTTTGACAGCTGGATCAAAGGAAACTCTATACACTGCTTTTACCACATCAATTGGGGCGTTCTGTAAACAATAACAACAGAAATATTAACACCAACACAAAAATCACATACAAACACTGATTTATAGGTAAAGGACTGGTTCTAGCAATTCAATTACCTTTGCTAACATTGTAACCAGATCCAAAGAACCAGCTACTAAACCCTCAGGTTGTTGTTGCGGCTGAAAAACGCAAAAGAATCAAATAAGAACAGAACAAATTCCAAACGCCAAGGTTTTTTTCTGTGGTCTGCAAATTGTCAGGGTCGCTTACATTGCTGAGTATTGGACCAATGTAAGGCAAAACTCTAGAAACCAGAGGGTGCATACATCCAGGAGCATTTTTTATTGCCTGAAAATTGGAGATGCGATCAAATATGCTTCAAAGTAGCCCGTGTGAACCAAAAAACACAAAGAAAGAGTTAACATTTTTCAAAAATTGAAGGTAACTTGGCAACAACCACAAGTGGCGTCCGCAAAAAACAAATAAATAAATAAAATAGTCAAGATACACTATCAAAAAAAAAAAAAAGAGGAAGACCGTCCAAAAACAGCGTTGTTAGGCTTTGGAAAGACTCTGATCAAGTCGTCATCTTTTTGCAAGCAGTCTGCCTAGCCAGCCTCATTTACATGGCTGAATCTGGTGTGTATCACCATATGATAAGAGATACATTCAGCGCATGTAATGGGGGTCTGGGACTATGCCTCTATCATCAATCCATCTTAAGCATGTTTTACACATTTTCTTGTCGATTTGTGCTACCAAATCATATGACTATATGAGTATAAGGGAATGATAAAGTTATTTTCTCACAAATGTTACATGCTTCATCCTGTATATTTAGTATACTAAAATTCAACTTGAACATACAATCTGAGGATATCATGCATTCAAAGTACTCCATTAAAATCACAATTATATCTAGAAGGACAGAACAAAAAGAAAAATCAACCTCCAAAACTTCTAGAGCATCAATACTGATGAAAGGGTCTGAAACATGAGAAGCCCACATGTTAAGCATAATTGGGGAGATCACTGGCTCCACTGATGCAGAAATTTCATGACCTACAACAGAAAGCACAATGATCACCTATACAACCGCACTTCAACCAACAGATGTCATAGTACTATATTTGCACTAACCAGCCTTCACAGCCGCTTGTAGAGTTTCCAGTACTAGGTGCATAGTCTCTTCAGAAGCCTATAAAGTAGAAAGTAACCGGAAAATATATTATCAACAAAATTGTGGAAGCTTCTATAAAATATCAGACCTCGCCTTACATTTTTAAGAAGATCCACGAGGGATGAGAATAAGTCGAATGCATGCTGTTGAAAAATTCCTTTCGTAGCATTGGGAAGAAGTTGAGACAAAGCGCGACAAGCACCAACTTTCACTGGTGGGGGCCTGATGATAGTTTTTGAGATTCTACTACATTGACTGGAAAGAATGAAAGGAATTACTACAAATAAAATACTTACACATCCATGCCAACCGTCTTGATAGCAGCATATAGAAAATGCTCAGTTACTTGGTGCTTCATCTATAGAAATAATGAAACCAAATAATTATTTCAAACATGAACGGTAGTGTGACTGGGGAAAAAAACAGAGGAGGCTTTTTTAAAATTACCACAGATGAAAACTTTGCTACTGATGAAAATAACCGAGCGTAGAGAAATGGGTAGTCATGTACACCTACACATGGAACAAAGAAGTTGGAAAGAACAGAAAAGCAAGTTAAATCCAGAAGCAGTGTAATGTAACTGGGCATCCCAAAGCGGAGTATTTCTCACTTATTGTTGCATCATCAGTGAAAACTTGTTCTAACATATTTCCAACAGCAGGTTCAGAAACCTAAACGTTTAAACAAAGAAAATAGGTAATGTTATTGAAGACCAATAAAACTATAGAAGCAATTAACAATGACAAAATCCATTATAAGTACAGGTAACAATCTTACCTCAACTTGAGACAACTGATCTGATATAGAAGCCAAACCAAACAGGGTAGCCTCCCGTAACTATAACATACATTAAGGAGACCACAAAGAGAATAGCAAGTTATAAATTATACTTGTATTTAACATGGTCACGTACATCAGTAAAGCTTCATATAAAACAACAAATTTTGCTTTCTTCTATTAGTTAAAACTTCTCGCGCCAAGCGAGGTCCCCACGGAAGTTTTCGGAAGCCAAAGAGAGATTCACTCATTTGATATAATAAAATTTTAAATTATCTTGAGAATACAAATTTATTCTCTGAGCCCAAAAAATTTATGAACATGAGAACTAAGACAATTGACAAGTAATAAGTACTACCATGCAGGGAAAACATAAAAAAATACTTCAAGTAAAAGCATGATTTGGTATCCAACAGGTTGTAGAGTATCACCTGGTTACTGAGATGATATTTTATTGACTTTCATGGAAATATAGCTCAAAATGATGTTCTAGCAATTATGCTTTTAGACATACATCATATATTAAGTTGATTCATGAAATTGTTTAACTTACTCGCCACCATCCGGGTGTGCAATTATCTTTCTGTTGTTGAGACTCACTTATTCGTGCTCTCACAGAATGAATTATAGCATCTGCTCCTTCCATTCCAAAAGAATTAATTATTTCTTCTAGCAGAAGTGCACCTGCAAAGAAATTAATTTTGTAAGACAGTCCAGACTCCAGATTTCGCAACCCATCCCCAGAGGCATACTGAATACAGATGGAATTAGAATTAAGGCATACAGAATACAGATGGAATTAGAATTACTATTATCTCAAGAAACATATAATAAAATTATAATTTCAAACCCAATAAATCATGTAGTTCATCATTATTGAAGAGATAAACGAAAAATCTAAAGAAACAAAACAAGAAACTATAATTCCTGTGGAAGCCCCACAGCGGCTGCGTTTGGGAACAAACGCTAGCGTTTAGCTTTTAAAATACATACTAAAAATAACCTAAAAACCTATATATAGTAAACATTAATTTTAGTAACCGCCAAAATTTATTCTCTAAACTCAATTCTGAACGCTCCTTTCCCCCAACTTTTAGCTTTCCAAACTCCAGACGCTAAACTCTAGTTATTTCCCAAACAGAGCCAGCAAGCACATGAGATATTACACTTACAGTGTTAATTCAATTATAGAAAGAAGGTCAGAGTTAAAGCTTGTTCGAATAAGAATAAGTGCAATAATAGGAAACACAACTATTGCGAAAAATAAAAAACAAAATAGTCATAACTAAATAGAAATTACTTATATCTTGTCAACACAACTTACTGGGAAGACCCTCAAACTAAAAGATCAGCATTCGTTGATATGCAAGTCATCTTATCAAATATATTATATAAACCTCCCTTCATTGAAGCCTATCAACATCCCTTAAATGTGTTGGATTTTCAATTTTAGAATTCATAGAATAAACCAATTTAAGGGTTGACAACACCGTGTAAGTATCTTATGTACCAGTTTCAGATTCACAGAAAGGAATATAAGGCCCAAACCACAATAGACCCCATTTAAGTCACATGCAGAGGTCAATATTTAAGACTTTGATTGTGTAGAAGTTATGACCTTTCACAGAAGATTCCAACAAATGTGTTTGTCACAACATAAAAGTAGGGTCAATCCAGGGGTAATGCCATCATGAAATGAAATAAAACATACAAAAAGGCATATTTTTTTTAAAAAAAATGAAAGATCGGCAGAAATATACTAACCACGGACACACGAGATAAAACATGCTTAACATTCCAATTATCATTATGTATAAACACTCCCAGAAACTATTTACCAGATACACGGCAACTGTAAGTATTGTCATCCTCATCGGCGACATATTGATTAGCATCCAAGGACCAGGTATGAACCTAAATTCAAGCCTAATATCATGAGGACCTCAAAGAACATAAGGTAAAAGAAATTCACGTCAAAATAAACGTGCCTTCATTCAGTTATCAAAAGAAATGAGAAATGCTATTGTTTAGGAATCAGCAGAAACTCATAGCTCATTTAAATTGCTTTACAAAGAATTGCAAACATAAGGAAAACAAGTTATTTATCCAGATTTTTGTCAATTAATTCATAGTTGTTACGCCTCAGGCTTTTTCTCCCGGGGTGGGGATAGGTTGGGGGGGGGGGGGGGGGGGGGGGGGTCAAATTTTCTTGGGTTGGGTCCAGGCCCAACCCAATCTCTGTGGTATAACCATGGTACCTAAGGTGTGATTTTGTGTTGTGACAGACGCCATCTTGCCAAACGGCTAGAGGTTGTGGTAGTCATCCCCAACCCCCACAACAACATGATGCCGTAACAACTGTGATTTATTTAGAGAACCCTTCCATTTTGTTTCACATCCACCTAAATAAAGAGTATTCAAAATGGCATATTGTACCAAAGCAATAATTTAGGCAATATGTGAACCTTTGAGCATGGAACATTAAAATTACACAACACAAGGATCATATTACTAGGTTAGAGTACCTGTTGTTCAGTCATTTGAAGGAAACCAATGGTATAGTAGACCAACTCTTTAACATTGTTCATAACAACCTGGGAGAAAAACAGTATATAACCAAATTTTGGCATCGGAGTACACAAGAAAAAATTAAAACACTGTTACGAAGTGTACCTTCCCAAATCTTGGGCTTCCAACAACAGTTAATAAGAATTCAAATAGCTGCAATAACCAAAAACCACCAAGTGGATTGTCCTCACATATTAATTAACGATAAAATTGCACTTCCATTGCCACCAACAATAAAGAGGAACATGGTCAAATGATAATGTACGCTCCAGTTACTACAGCAGACCATTATTGAAACTATTTTCAACATGAAACAAGTTTCCAATATGCTGACACAAATTTTAAACTGAAACTTTAGAGGTTGCCAACTTCTCAAGAGCATCAATATTTTGAAGCTGCAAATTCATTTTCAACTGCATATTTATTAATGGAGGCATCTCAAGATAATCGAAAAAAAAAAATATATAATGTGAAGGTGCAATAAAAAACTTGATCAACGAAAGGTTTAGTTTTGCCCCAGGCTTCACAAAAATCATGTATTTTGTATCAATGCTAAATGATATATCGCCAACAGAAATGGTTTATGTGAGAAGATAAAAGTACTTTGAACAAATTGTAGCAATTAAAAGACTATATCCAACAGAAAGTATCAGTGTAAGCCAGGCAACTCTGACCAACAATTGCATCTTAGATTTCAAACAAATTAAATTATACTCCCTCCATTTTTTTTTAAGTGTTACGTTTTGACTTTTTTTACTGTACATTGTAGCATTTTGACTTCTATTTTTGTTATAGTTATAGAAGACAAAATATAGCCAAGTGAGATCTTGTTGGATTCGTCTCATCTTGTAGTTTTTAAATATCAAATTTTTAGAATTTTTACTTGTTTGAGTTATTAATCGTTGAAAATGTGCATTGGCATACATGCAAATGAGAAGTGTAAGATTTTTTAAAAAAAACGGAGGAAGTATTATCTTATCATACAACAGTTGCATAGCTTAACAGAACATAATATTGCAGTCCTTCGTGGAAGAATAAGTTACCAAAATGTCAAATGAGACTTGGATGAAATAATAGGACCATAATTTACAAGGGTCAATTCTTTTATTATGAAATATCTGCATAACAATCAACTTACCTGGATAATGAAGGACTCAAGGCTTTTTTCCGCTCCATCAGAATCATATCTGCCATCAAAAGAATCTTCAACACCTTCAACCAATGACCGCTCATACACTTCCAAAGATGAGACAAACGTGCTCCATAATGGACCGACAATTACTGAAATACCTCTGTAATGTTAGGATTATGAACAAAGGAAACCATGTTCCCCAATAAAACAAATAATAGACCAAATCTCTAACCCGGGCAATGGTATCAACAAACCTCCAAAATGAGTTTCCACTTCAGCTGGAAAGTTTTGAACGAACTGATTCAAACATTTCAAAACCTGAAAAACAGTGTAATTTTGATAGGGTAATAATCACCCTATATATGTGTGATTGTCTATAAAGCAATAAAAAAATCATAATTAAATCCACCTCCACTCTGATGCTCCAATCTTCAGGATCTTCAGAAGGCACTGGAAGTGTTAATATTGAAGAAAATTGCTCCATCCAAGGCAGAAGCATTGGTACCAACAAGGCAGTAGTTTCATTCTAATTAAAATAAGATACAATGATATATGAAGTTATATTGTCTAAGTCAGTATATAAGCATTCAAACAGTGCAAAATTAGTTTATACCTTGTAGACACCACTCATAACTCCAAGCATGGATGTACAATTATAAACAACTGAAAACGCTTTAGATCTCATACATTTGTCATATATCTGCAAAAATGATTTCAACATTTAAAGGAGAACTGGATATACTAGCAGATCCTAAGTCACAAAATGATGGTTCTCCATACAAAATAGCTGGATGAAATGTAAAGCCTAAGGACTTAATTTCTCATTAGTATGCACAACTTAACTAGAAATTGAAAAGAAGTGATACTACGTCACCAAGAAGAGGTGAAGTATAAACTAATACAGCCGCCCAATGGAACACTAAGACTTTAGAAGAAAATAATACAAAAAAAGAATTTACTATAAACTGACATAAGCATACTATCAAAGAATGCCCTTTTACGTACACGAATGCCCATTTCGACATTGATTAATTTAAAAAAACACCCTATAAAAATATCATTCATATGATTCTATGGGAAACTTATATACGAATGTGATTCGCAAGGCAATAACATTAACCTGAGGAGATGATACAATTGTAGCCAAGCATGGGAACAGAATTGGGATGATTTTGGGAACCATCTTATCATCCATGTCCGAAGAAAGAAGAGCCAAGCATCTTAAAGCCCCATGAACTACAACAGCAAAAACGAAAATTAAAGTTTAGATTGGTATGGCTGTGTAACACCAAATGGCATGAAAAGACTCACCAGCATTGAGTTTAATTTGGTTGTGGATTAAGCTTAAAAGGGCAGGCAGTAGTTCAGGCCAATCATCTGGCCAGTCATATTGTGCAATTGTCGATACAGCCACACTCACAGCAGTACAAATCTTCTTCAAAGGATCTTCAAGTGATGCTAAAAGGAGCCCACGTATGGACGCCTGACAGCACAAGAGAAGTAGTTAACAATTAATATGTAGTCATTCCTTTTTCTTTATCGTTCATATATAACTCTGCTTGTCAACCACACACTCAGGCTGCAGACAATATGAATATATGATGATAATGACTGTAACGAAATTTCAGAAACAATCATAGAATAGATAATTCAAGATTTTATGCCATTAAGTAGAAACAGTAAAATAAACGTGGCCATCTGCAGATTATCTTTGGAACAAATAAAATATAAAATGTTAAGACTTAAGACTAAACCAATTACTAATAATGCAGTGGTTCAACGAGTTTGGTAAACGGATCCAAATCACAAGGTGGGTTTTCATAATAAGTGTAAAGACCATTACTGCAATTTCATATTATATGGAGAAAGAATACGTTGGTTGAGAAATCTCAAGAAATAGAAGACCTTCTCATTGACTGGGACAACAGGATGCTCGAAGCCTTCCTCATCCTCATTCCAATGTTTCTTGATGTATTGCTTGAGCAAAACTGCTGCTAAGTAGATCCATATTAAAGTTCACAAGAAGCCGAATGACAAAAAATGTTTAACAAGGAAAATGAAAATGCCGAGTAGCATGAGATAAACTGATACTATGAAATAAAGATTATGAGAAATAAATCACAAAGTAAGGATATCTGCCTCAATCCACTTGGAAGTTCCTGGTTCGCAGCAACTCTTGCCAAAGCACTCCCATAACCTTTAGCAATTCCAGGATAATATTTCAGTTTATGAGAGAAAACACAATGGGGGAAAACGAATTGAAAAGAAAAAAGAAACGAAAGAAAAAGAGATGAGAAAACGAAGACAATTAGGAGAATGCAAGCGCACAAAATGAAAATCAAGAATATAAAAGCTGCACACGAAGAAAATCAACAAAACGAAATTCCCATTCACAGAGAAATTGAGACAGCCACTTTACTCGTCAAGAATCCACCACTTACACACAAATTGCGCACTAATAAAAAAAATCAAGAATCAAGAAATCAACAAGAAAACAAAACCGTGCCAAGAAAAGAAATCAAGAAATCAAAACCCCAACAAACAAAAAAATCAAGAAATGAAATGCCGATGTCAAATTCAAGAAAACAAGTCTCTTAACTACTACCTAACTGAAGGGACGCCTGCTGGAGGGAAGCCTCCGCAAAGGTTCGAATTTGATGGTTGGGATCGAGCGAGGCGTTCAAGCAATTGATCAGCCACTGCTGATCCCGATCCATCATCTGCAGATGTACAACAAAATCACCAAGCTGTTGTCTTCCTCGAAGGATTCTGATCTGCGTTAAGAGGAAAACGGAGGAACTGAGAATTGGGAATTGGGAGGGAGATTGGGGGAAAAAATGGGTTTAGGGAGATTGGGAGGGAGGGAAAAAATGCCAAAATAGTGCCATAAGTTTCAATTTTCCAATTTAATTTGGTGCCGTAGAGAGTTTTCTAATTTGGTGGCATAAATTTATTAATGATCTATAAAATGGTCCTATTAGACCTTAATCTCCTAATTTACTGACGTGGTATCTAATTAACGATTTAGATTAATTTAATTGTGCCAAATAAGCTCCAAATAGACATTGACTGCACACTTGGACATTTGACCACCCAAAATCTCGACCCACCCCAACCCTAATACCCAACCCACATTAGTTTCCCAAATCCGACCCAACCCCATCCCCAAACTCAATGGCAAAACCCCGAATGCGACCCGCCCTGGAAGAACCAACTATCAAAAGTAAAATTCAACCATTTAGTCTAAAGAATTCACAGAGAAATAGTCTTTCCACTATCAACACTATGTATCCATGCCCACAGCTTCAGAGTGAAAAAAAATCATCCCTAAACAATATAAACGCATAAATGTACTCAAATCACATAACTGAAGTTTCTTCTACCTGTTCATGTTTCACTGCCCTAAACCACTTCAAAGCATTGAACAACAATAAAAACATATTTAAAAAAGATTAAAAGAAAATGCACCATACATCTTGCCAAATGGGGAAAACCCTTTTCAGTGAAGCTAAAGCCCTTTCAGAGTTATGCTCGGTTGTGTTCGGAGACAGTATGGTTTTCACTAAATCCTCAGGTAATATGCAGGTTCCATGAAAGGAAAAGCCACAAGGAAACGGAAAAGAAAGTTTTGATTGCTGCAATTACCCAGATACACCTTGGAAAAGTGCCCGCCGTCGAGGGCTTGGAGATCTTAAGGGGTTGGGTGCGACGGGCAGAGGAGAGAGCTCGCCGGATTTGTGAGGTGGGCGACGAGTGAAGAGAAGGGAGTGCTGGACTCGCGTGAGCAGCGTCGCCGCTGGCGATTGGAGACCAGAAACTGGAGGCTCACGCAGACAAAGACGAGCAGCGTGTGCAGGTGGCCTTCCGTGAGGAGGACAACGGCGACGAAGGAGGTTTGCTCAAACTATTGCCGACGGCGAGGAAGAATGTTTCCTGAGGCATACGCGCATGGAGAAGAAGAGGGATTAGGGAAATGGAGGATGAACCGGGTCGGGTTTGGGAAAATTAATCTGGGTTGGGTATTAGGGTTTGGGGGTGATTCAAGATTTTGGATGGTCAAATGTCTAACTGTACAGTCAATGCCTATTTGGAGCTTTTTTTTTTTTTTGCATAGCCGAAGCCAGAGAAAAAGGTAAAAAAAGAAAACCAAAGAAAATACAGTACTAAGCTAATAAAGCCGAATCAAAGACCCAGCTAACTCCTTGGGAACCAGACACCGGAAGCATCCGCAATCAGATCCCCAACAACAAAGTCAGGCGGAAATGCCCAAGTGGTGTAAAAATCAGCAATGGAGGCGCCATGCTTCGCCAGACGATCCGCGACCTTATTCCCTTCCCGAAGAACATGCAGGAGTACACATTCATCAAAAGAAGCCTTCAGATCTTTCACCTTCAGAAAAAGTGGTGCAAAGGGTTGGAAAAAATCAATCTGCTGCTCCAGGAGATGGAGGGTCATCATCGAATCCGAATACACACAAACACGCTGAAAACTCAACCCTTTCACATAGGAAAGGCCTGCAGCTAGAGCCGAGATCTCTGCGAATGTGTTGGTGGCCAACCATAGAAATCCGCAGCCCCCACCTAACCACTGCCCAGCTTCCGAACACACCACAAACCCCATTCCCGCTCGACCTGAATTACCGAGAGAGCTTCCATCAACATGCAGGATTGTATCAAAGCCACTCCTCATATGCCACTTCACCATACGAACAACCATTCCACCATGCAAGGGCCTATGTTGTGCCATATCAAAGTCATAGGCCATAGCAGCAATGTCTCGGAGTAGCAGCCATTTGGATTTTTGGACGCCCCGAAACACCCTTCCATTCCGTTCCAGCCAAACACACCAGAGAGTAGCAAGGAACAAAGTACCATAATACTTCACCAATCCATGCAGAAACTCTCGAATGGCAGCCCGAGGTATATCATCACAATCTGGGGGGATAAAAATTTTAGCTGCTTTCCAAATGTGAGACACCCACGGGCAATAGAATAAACTGTGAGCCCATGTCTCTTCCATCGTCCCACACAGAGTGCATAACGGAGACTGGGCGAGGTTCCTGCGAAATCGGAGGGCATTCACTGGGAGCGCCTGATGACTAATGAGCCATAGGAGGAAGCAAACCTTTTCTGGAATATGGACTTTCCAAATCCAACTCCATTCGGATGTCGCAGCAGAACCCGAGGCCAAAAGGTGGTAGGCCGATTGAACTGTGTACCTCCCAGAAGACGTTTCCTTCCACACCCAAGCATCTCGGGCTGAACCATGAATAGGAGGTGGCGGAGTGGCACAAATCTCTTCCATAACAGGCGGATGAACTGGGGAGTAAAGTCTCGACCAATCCCATTTGCCCTCTGTAACAACATCTTTAATTCGAAGCTCCAAATCTTGGGTGGCAACATAGGGCATTACAGGCCCTAGTTGATTACCCTTCCACCACCGAGAAAACCAGAGAGAAGACCCCCCATTTCCCACTCTGAAGTGATAACCATGACCGAGAAAAGGAATAAGTTTATGGAGCAGCTTAATAGTTGGAGACCGAGACGGGAACACCCTAAGAGTGAACAAATCAATCGGGGAGGAGGCCCCAAAAGCTAATTTAACCTAGATCTTATCTTGTCCATGCAACGCTGACCACAGCAGCTTTCCCAACATTGCAATATTCATAAGCCGAGTTCAACGGAGACCAAGACCGCCCCCAGCACGCGAGAGAGTAGCAGTATCCCAGCTTATAAGGTGCAGCCCTTTACCTTGGCTGCCTTTCCACAGAAATCGACTAATTTTTTGGTCGATCATATTACAAACTGTCTCCGGGATCCAATGCAATTGCATGTAGTAAGTAGGCACGGTAGCCAATACAGATCATTAATAAGATGCTACATCAGCAAATTAGGAGATTAAGGTCTGATGGGACCATTTTGGAGATTATTAGTAAATTTACGGCACCAAATCGGAAAATTCTATACTTACGGCATTAAATTGAAAAATTGAGAAACTTATGGCACAATTTTGGCATTTTTTCCGGAGATTGGGTGTGGGGTTTTTGTAATTGTGGGTTTTTTTTACAGACGTTAGGGTTTTCCTTACCTTCCGCTTAGACTATACGCTGACTTGGACTCAAATTATAAAAATTTCTTTTCATTTCATCCGTTAATTTCTTGCTTCAAGTGAGCCAGCTGGCCAGCTTGATAAAACCCAGCTCATTATCCGTCCGCGCAGTCAATCCTGGGCTTATAGGTATTGGGCTTAGAGAGCCCAATACCAGGATAGCCCATATCGGCTTAGATCCATATTTTTTTATTAGAAATTAATTACATCACATTAGTTAAAAATTCATCATGCATCATTTATAAATTATGTAATTTTTTATTAAACTGATCCAATAAAAAAGAGAATTCAACAAAAGTTTTCTAACATACCGTACAAAAAAATTTGAGAATTCAAAATAATAAATATTTTATTTTATTCTTTGCAACACACTATATAAAGATAAAATTTGATTTTTAATTACTAATGAAGTATTAAAAATTAATAAATCAAAATATAATTATTTTGAATTTACAACCAAAAAATGGGAAGTAATTATAATGTACCCACAAGACCACAACAAAACATATTACAACATCTATATTTAAAATTTAAGTTTTAAATTTAATCATATTAATTTTGATGCAACATTCATAATTATTAATTTTTTATTTTTAAGAAAGTAATTGTATTTGACCACAAATGATAGATTCGGACAGGCTGTAACGAAAAAAAAAAAAGACAGATTGGGATGTGTATGTAAATAATATCTGATCGTCAATTATGTATAATCGTGTAGTTTCAATTTAATTAAAACACAACCGTTATAGAGTAGTCGTATAATCATATTTAGAGAGATTTCATGAAGATACGGTAAATATGTAAACCATCCATAAATCTAGAATCTACGGTTTATATCTAAACAAAATGTAACTATTGCAGCAACGTTAGCCATCTATATATACATCGGTCTCCACTCTTCAATACCTTTCTTTTATTCAGCACTTTAGTTTCAAGACGCAGAGAGTAATGAAGAGAATAAAAATAGAGAGGACGGATTCTGAGATGTTGGGACCAGAAGAAGGCGAGCCATGCGATTTCTTCTGTTTTGCACTTTGGTCTCAGAGTCGGGAGGGAAATAACAAAAAGGAGAATAGTAGGGAGGGTGGATTCTGAGATGGCAGAGAAGCCCATAAAAACAAGAGCCATTTTGATCGTCTTGTACCTTATTACACCTAATTCAGTAAGATGGTGAGTATTTACAATTTCAACGAGGATAAATTGCAAGTTTTGATAATTGTACACCTGCACTGCTTGAACGCCTGCAGATGAGTCAGGATCAGCAGTGGCCGATCAATTGCTTGAACGCCTCGCTCGATCCCAACCATCAAATTCGGACCTTTGCGGAGGCTTCCCTTCAGTTAGGTAGTTAAGAGACTTGTTTTCTTGATTTTGACATCGGCATTTCATTTTCTTGATTTTTTGTTTGTTGGGGTTTTGATTCTTAATTTCTTGATTTCTTTTCTTGGCACGGTTTTCTTTTCTTGTTGGTTTCTTGATTCTTAATTTTTTATTTTTAAGTGCGCAATTTGCGTGTAAGTGGTGGATTCTTGACAAGTAAAGTAATTGTCTCAATTTCTTTGTGAATGGGAATTTCGCTTTATTGATTTTCTCTGTGTGCAGCTTTTATATTTTTTATTTTCATTTTGGGCGCTTGCATTGTCCTAATTGTCTCCGTTTTCTTTCTTCCCTTTTTCTTCTTTTTTTTTTCCGTTCCTTTCTTCTTTTCAATTCGTTTTTCCCCCCTTGTGTTCTCTCCTAAATTGGAATAGTATCCTTGGAATTACTAAGGTTTATGGAAGTGTTTTGGCAAGAGTTACTGCGAACCAGGAACTTCCAAGTGGATTGAGGCAGATATCCTTTCTGTGTGATTTATTTCTCATAATCTTTATTTTATAGTATCAATTTATCTCATGATACCTGCATTTTCATTTTTCCTTGTTAAACATTTTTTGTCATTATGCTTCTTAAAAACTTTAATATGAATCTACTTAGCAGCAGTTTTGCTCAAGCAATACAGCAAGAAACATTGGAATGAGGATGAGGAAGGCTTCGAGCATCCTGTTGTCCCAGTCAATGAGAAGTCTTCTATTTCTTGAGATTTCTCAACCAAAGTATTCTTTCTCCATATAATATGAATGAGTAGTAATGGTATTTTCACTTATTATGAAAACCCACCTTGTGATTTGGATTCGTTATTACTAAACTCCTTGAACCACTGCATTATTAGTAATTGGTTTAGACTTAACATTTCATATTTTATTAGATAATCTGCAGTTGGCCATGTTTATTTTACTGTTTCTACTTAATGGCATTAAATTTTGAATCTCTATTCTATGATGTTTCTGAAATTTTGGTCACAGTCATTTTCATCATATTCATGTTGTCTGCAGCCTGAGTGTGTGGTTGACAAGTAGAGTTATATTTGAACGATAAAGAAAAAGGAATGAATACATATTAATTGTTAACTACTTCTCTTGTGCTGTCAGGCGCCCATACTTGGGCTCCTTTTAGCATCATTTGAAGATCATTTGAAGAAGATTTGTACTGCTGTGAGTGTGGCTGTGTTGACAATTGCACCAGATGATTGACCAAAACTACTGCTTGCCCTTTTAAACTTAATCCACAACCAAATTAAACTCAATGCTGGCGAGTCTTTTCATGCCATTCTGTGTTACACAGCCAGACCAATAAACTATAATTTTCATTTTTGTTGTTGTAGTTCATCGGGCTTTAAGATGCTTGGTGGCATGGGAGCCAAGACGAATGCACTAATTTTCCCAAATGGCCCTTGTTCACGAAACCGAGCTTTACGATTTATGGAAGGAGTCTCAAATATTTTGAAAACAGATCACATGATGAAAGAACTCGAGAATACCGAAGAAGTCATTGCGACGAGAGTAATAATTTTTCTCGAAGATGACCAAAGTCAAAGGCCTCCACTATTTCAAAATTCCTTTGTACCATCAAGTTGGGAAGACCCTGGAGCTATGGTCCTGAAGAGAATTAATATTTAAATCCTACCTGCTGGACCTCGAGGTCCCGTCCCTCACTACGCAAGCCCTGTTTAATTTATTTTAGCACTTGTTTAATTATTGTAATGGGTTGATTAAAGTCCATAATTAGTTGTTTAGTCTTTTAATCATTATGTTTAGGTTTTGCCTATATATATGGCTTTCCCAAACCTTGCTACCCACCTTTTGAATGCTATTGAATATTTTCTCTTCATTTCTTAAGGTCATTGAGAGTTTACACTTTCAACTTGGTGTTTAATCAAACTAGGCTAAACACTCAATCCAAGGGTGAGATAACTTGGATTGTATGAAATCTTTGGGATTCAAAGTGGAAGGAATGGGTTTCAAATAGTTTGGATTCCTTTCCAAAGCTATTGAGTAACTTGGATAGTCTCAAATCCTATCCATCTTTTTCCTTGTTCTTCATCTTTTATTTTTGATATTGTATCTAGCTTGTCGATCCATGCCAGGAATTTAATTTTTGGTATCAGAGCCAAAGCTAGATCATATTATCTTCTTCTCCATTTCATAACCTAAAAAAAAAGACCCACTGCCTACTGTTCTGGGCACATCCGTTCTGCTCTGCTGAAAATTTCTTGATTCTGAGTTCATGGTTGTGTTCATTGGGTTGTTTACACTCTAAAATATATAAAGATTGAAAAATTTGGCCAAGGGAGTCAATTTCTATGAATTTTTTAAGTTCTTGGCCATATTTTCAAAAAAAATAGTGTTCATCCATTGTTCATCTCTTGTTCATCCATCTTCATCCACTTTCCACACACAACACCTCCCATTTGGAATCACTTTCCATTTGGCAATTTCAAATCATTCATTCCTAGGGGTTATAATGCCCAAATTTTTCCAAATCCATCACCTCCATCAAAATCCCCTTTCAAAACCGTAGAAAACAAGCATCCTGTCCACTTTTTGCATTTTCTGATTTTTTCTCTTTGAGATTTTGAAAAATCTGATCCAATATACTTAATCCTCATCTCAAGAGATTTCCATTGGTGTATGATTCATTCAAATCCGAGTTCATATGCCAAAGTTATGCCCATTTGAAGATTCATGAGTGTTCTTCATGTTCTTCATCCAAAACCCAAAAATATTCTATGTTTTGCTTTTTGATTCCTTGATTTTGTGTTCATGAACTTGTTTCCACCCATATAAAACTCATTGTGTGGATATTGCATCATTTCTTAAGCATTTTGAGCATTGGTTGCAAGATTGAACTTAAGGGTTGCTTAGATTGCTTGCATTTTTCACATCCTGAACTTGTTGATTAAGTTTCACGTGTAGGAACAGGGTCTTCTTTTGAATCAAGGAGTTATTTTACATATTGTTGGTGTTAGGAATCCATTTGGACTGGTTTCAAGAGTTTTGGAGTTCATTTGGTCGCCCAAACAGTAAAAACAAAAAGATTGCCAGTGTGAGTCCGAACCTATCCAAACTTTGAAGGTGTATGAACATATGAAGATCAATGAGTTTCTTGATAAATCTTGAACCAAATTGAAGATCTTTGAGTGCTGAATCCATAGAAATTTGAATCACCTATTTTGGACTTGTTTTGAGGTTACTATCACACTTTTGGCAAAATGTGTACTTTTCTGGCGACACCAAAAGTTAAAGGAGAGTGAGGGCGCTTCCGGGTGACAAACAACCTGATTCCTTTTGCATTGTGTCCTAAAATAGGCCAAAGTTTGTTAAGAAATTTGGTCCATTGCTTTTGGGGACCATTTGGGCATGCTACAACTTGAGTTAACTGACTGTCCAAACCAATACAAAGCTGCCAGCAATTATTTTGTGGGATTTGAGTGTTTTGGTTGTGTTGAGTGCAAAAGTGAGCCACCCACAAATAATTGGGACTATATTTTGAGTGTTTACAATAAAGTAAATATTGGACTGACACAATTGTGAAACCTAGCCCTTGAAACCACTTGAGTAATTTTTTTTTACAATCAAGTGGATATTGGACTGGCACGATTGTGAAACCTAGCCCGAGAAGTCACTTAAGTAATTGGGTGTTTTCTTGAGCGATTTTCACTTTTGAGATTTTCTTTTTCCACTTATATATTGTGAGCTTAATCAATTAAAGGGAATTGAAACGTGATAAGCAAGTGCCCCTATCGAAATTGCAACCGATTATCATTTTGCATTGCATATCACAACACAAATATTCTTATTTCTTGATTGAGTTGAACTGTGTAAATTGATTCTTGCACAATGCGTATATCACTCAGCCCTATATTTCCACAACTCATTGATTGAAGCATCCAAGGAATTTCTGTACTTGATTGAGGTTGAACCAAGTTGGTATTATCATTCGGTTGAAAGTAGAGTGGAAAAATCGTGAGATCACTTTACATATTTCCGTTGAATTTTTACTAACTTGATATACGTATAGAATATTTTCCTTCCACATGGCAGGTTCTTCACTTAGGGATGCTGAGATCCGAGAGTTAATCAAGGCGATTGTAAACACGTAAATTTTACTCGCCAATTAAAATGCGACATGTGTTTTTAAATTTTAATTTTAATTATTTTTGAGCATTTTGAATAAATGAAGTGCTTAAAATAGTTATAATTATTTAAAATGGGCTACTTTGATCCATCAAGTCGAATGGATTTATATTGAGTCAATGTGGACAAGTCCAAATGAAAGACCCACATACAACATGACCGATGGACACTTGAAACGGCCTAGACCATGAAGATCGACCCATGTGAATAAGCCCAGATGAAAGGCCCATATACTTGGATCGGTCCATCAAATCGGCCCACAAATCTATATTTTCCTCTATAAATAGAGGCATTCTCTTCACAAATGAAGAGGAGACGTACACAAGACATCTCAAGACTCATACACTTGAGACCAAATCCTACAGCAACAAAACGCTGCAGAAATTCCAAGGAGCCATAGAGGAAGAGTGTTCGATGTTGGAGGAATCAAAGGAGAAATAGAATTTGAACCCATACATCATTTGATGTTCTTAACTTTCTTATATTTCTGTAAATTGTAGACACTTCGATTGTGAATTAATAAAATTGTTTGCAGTTGCTTGTCTATCAATTTTCTATTCTACAGATTTTGGCACGCCCAGTGGGACACTTCTACCTTTCATCTCCTCCAACAAAAGTTGAAGATCACATATGGCTCTGAAGATCTTTAGGAATGTCTCCAAGAAACACGCCTCCACATCCGGTGTTGCTGCTACTCCCAGCGCCACATTAAGGAACATGAAGAAAGCCATTGAAGATGTTGTAGTCACGAAGGATGTTGATTCGATTCTTCTGCAAAACTCTGAATATTCAAATTCCACTTCATTGCCTTTAAGCATGTGGGAAGATCAAGAACATACTTCAAGTCTCCCCCACGTTGCTATGATGATGACGGATGCAACCACTTTGGAAGAACAAATTGCAAACTTGACGAAGATGGTCGAGATGCTGGTCAAACGCATAGAAATTCAAGACGCTCGGTTGGAAAAAATCATGCATATGCTTGAAGGTTCCAATGGAGATCAATTCAGCAATCAACCAACCCATGACGACTTGGAGACATGCCAACAAGGCGCCTTGGAAAAGAAAACAATATATGCTGATGCCCAAGCCACTCTAGAAGACTTCATCCACGTGGACCAGTTAAAGGAATTCATCGTCAAAACTCTGAAGAAAGATGTCCCAAAAAGCTCGAGATCATCATTGAAGTATTCCAAGCCCTACACTGCTCGAATTGATACCATGAAGACGTCGATCGGCTACCAACTGCCCAAGTTTCAACAATTTGACGGTAAAGGAAATCCCAAGCAGCACGTTGCCCACTTTGTAGAAACTTTCAACGACGCAGGGACATACGATGATCAACTCGTCAAGCAGTTTGTACGGTCACTCAAAGGAAATGCATTTGATTGGTACACCGACTTGGAGCCTGGCAGCATCGACAATTGGGGGCAACTTGAACAGGAGTTCCTAAACTGCTTCTACAGCACAAGCCGCACCGTTAGCATGATGGAACTCACAAACACATGTCAATCACAAAACGAACCGGTCATTGACTTCATCAACCGTTGGAGAAGTCTAAGTCTCAACTGCAAAGATCATCTTTCCGAAGCATCAGCCATAGAGATGTGCATTCAAGACATGCATTGGGACCTCTTGTACATTCTACAAGGTATTCGACCTCAAACGTTTGAAGAATTGGCTACCCGTGCTTACGATATGGAACTAAGTCTGGCATCAATGGATCTTCATCAAATTGCAGACTTTAGACTAGAACCGAATAAAGATTCAACATAAGTGCATCTTTGAAGACTCAAATAACTTCAAGAGGATCAAGCTCAAAAGCCCCTCACGAAGTCCTTCAAATCTTCAAGTCTTCAAATCCTTCAAGAGGATCAGGATCAAAAGCCCCTCATGAAGTCTTTCAAATCTTCAAATCTTCAAATCCTTTAAGATGATCAAGCCCAAAGCCCATCATGAAGCAGTCAAATCTCCAAGTCTTTAAGCCTTCAATGAGGATCAAGATCGAAACCCCTCTCGGAGTCCTTCAAATCTTCAAGTCTTAAAATCCTTCAAGAGGATTAAGCTTAAAAGCCCCTCATGAAGCCCTTCAAATGCCAAATCCTTTAAGATGATCAAGCTTGAAGCCCATCTTGAAGCGGTCAAATTTTCAATTGCCAAGCTTCTCGAGGATCAAGCTCGAAGCCCCTCCTGAAGTCCTTCAAATCTTCAAGTCTCCATGCCGTCACGAGGATCAAACTCGAAGCCCCTCTCGAAGTCCTTCAAAATGTCATGCCTTCAATAGGATTAAGCCCAAAAGCCCCTTTTGAAGTAAGGAAACACATTCCTGGAGAGTCAAATCATCTTCAAGAATGCTGAAAGTTCCAGTCGAAGTTCTTCAAAAACTCATGGCTTCAATAGGATCAAGCCCAAAAGCCCCTATTGAAGTAGGAAACGCATTATTGGAGAGTCAAGGATGCCGATAGTTCCTCCAAAGTTCTTCATGGTCCATGTCAAACATATCTCGCATGGATCATCATCAAATCGAGGCCTTGATCCAAAACATCAAGGAAAAATGCCTAAACATGATCTTGAAGACCAAACGCATCTTCAACAAAGTCCAAACTCCCAACAAAAGATGACTGGGGGCAATGGGCTAAAATTCATGCGACGAGCCGTTAACACAAAAGGTGGCGGACATGATCGTTGCAAAGACTTGAAAAAAACTCAAGAAAAATGCTCCTTGACACACGAGCTTAAACTGCATGCTACTCTTTGCCTGCAAGAGTAGAAAACAAAAATAGGCAAAACAAAAATGTGATGTAAAAAAAAAAATTTGCATCACCCGAACTACAATATGACTTGATTCCTCAAAAGGAAACGTAGGCAACTTGGCAGAAATTCCAAGTGCAGCCATAAATTTTAAAAAAAAATGTTCTCAAATAAAATATCTTGGATTTACAATATCTTGGGTTTGTTGGATCAGTACAAATATTTCAAGAATGACGAAATGAAGATTAAAAAGCGAACGTTGAAGGCAAAAGAAAAAGTTGTCTTTATTGCTTCAAGATTTTCATTTTACATTTGTAACATGGGAAAGCACATCATCAAGAATGAAGAGATTACAAAAGAAAAAAAGAAAGAAAAAGAAAAATCCGCCATCTCCACTACAATCCATTTGGTGAACCAAGACATGTTAACAGAGTCTTCTTCGCGACCACCACCCAAAGTCCATGGCAACAGCTTCAAGTCATCGAAAAAAATAAAATCAAATTGATGTCCACGATGTCGCTGCAAAATAAGAAAATGGATATTTTCTTGAAAAAAACTGGAGGAAGAAAAAAAAAAATTACATTTGCAAGACAAATGTGATTTAAAAAAAATGCATGTAAAATTTGGGAGATTAATTTTAAGTTCATTTTAAATTTTGGACTTGGAATTAAATTCCTACAAATTTAAAATTTGGGCACTAAAAAATTGTTGGCCTTCTGGAAGTCCAAGGGTTCAACTTTAGATTATCAAAAAAAAAATCAGGGTTAGAACTCTAGGGCTTGAAAATTTTGGGGCCAAATTGCAAGAAGCAAAAAATTAAATTTGTCTTCTTCTCCTTTGGAAGAGAAACGCAACCCATTTCCCAAAACAAAAAAATTACAGCCCTCTTTTTCCTCTTCAATCTTTAATCTGCTAAGGGTAAAAGGAACGCAGCCATCTTCTCCAGTATGCACACGAAAGAAGGTCCCTCAACTCCCAAAATCTCGGCTTCGTGTGATAACAACATCAGCGGTACTAAGTGGCGGAGCAACGGCGAAGCAGCAGAACAGGCAGCGGCATCGGCTCCTCCTTCGCAGCGACGACATCGAACGGGTACCAGCAGCGGAGCAGGCAGCGGCAGCGGGCGTCTCCTCCCTCCAGACGAACGGCAGCCGGCGCGGGCGCGAGACAGGCGAGCTCGGGCCATAGCTTTCTTTTTCTCCCTCTTTCCGGCGTTTGGACAGCAGGAATGCAGAATAGCAGCGACGGGCTCTCCCTCTTACGGTGTTCTCGCTCTGGTACGGCATCCCAGCAGCAGCGGCAAGGCAGATTCAAGGGCACTCCAGCGGCGGCCTCCTCCATACGCAAAGTAGCGGCGGGGCAATATGGGCGGCGGCCTGCCCCCTCCATCATGTGATCATCAGTTTCCTCCAACAAATCGAAGAGCTTAGCGGCGGCAATCCCAGAGGGCGACTGTAATACCCTGAAAGTTAGCTATGTTAATAATATTTTTCTAAAAAAATGATTTTGTATTATTTCTTAAGAACTTAAATTGAGTTGAGAAATAAATTAATATTTTCATGGGTAGAGATTATTTGGAAGAAGGGAAAATATTGAATTATGAATAGTTGAGAAATATATTTTCCAAGGGAAAATAATTGAAATACATGTTTCTAATGAAAAAGGTAAGACGAATATTTTCCAAGGGGAAATAATTGAAATTAAAAAAACATATTTTCCAAGGGAAGACGAGATTATTTGCAAAGAAATGAAGTAGTTTCTAAGGGAAAATAATTTAATCACTAGAGAAGTATATTTTTCAAGGGAAAATATTTTATTAATAAAGATTAATATTTGATATTAATATTAATTAGATATTATTTTTTTCTAACAACTTTTATATTATGCTAGTTAATTTTATTATTTAACTCAAAGTTATCAATAACCTATTTGTTATTCTTAGTATTATGAGATTTCGGTTCTATAGGTCATAAGTTTGAACCCAATTATTTAAAATATCGTTTTGCTAAAATAAGATAAAAAAAATAAATAAATTATAGAATAAACAGGATTAGTTGCCTATAGTAGATAGAAATAATAATTACATTAATTCATAAATAATAAACAATAAACATAAACATAAAATAGTCATATTAGAATGAAACAAATAGGGATTTGAAGTTGGAAAATCATTACCATGAAATTCTCCAGTTGTACAATATTAGCAAGGATTGTTACTTATTAATTATAGGAGTGTTTTCAATTGCTTTAGAAACCTTTTAATGTAATTAAAGATTTAATTGTGTTGATCTTCCATGATGAACCAACAAGTGGTGAGTACAGTGTATCAGTTGACATTCATCATTCTATTACATTATATACCAAAGATTATTAAGAATAAAATAAAATAATACTCCCGAGTGTACCCGGCAGAGCAAGAATACATGTAGAAAAGGCAAAATACGCGTAGAGAACAACCGAGAAAGGCATGTAGTGCATGCAAATATGAGTAATACACCCTATGGAGTAGGCATGCGGATTCAGCAACTAATATTACTAAAAAAATATCAAAGGTGCCGCCTATACCAACTATAAATACCTCTAAATCAACTCAAGGAAGTCCACATTAGCCCAAAAGCATCATACGTGAAGGAGAGAGAGCAGAATTAGTGTAAGACTTGAAGAAGCAGGAAGTGGTACTAGGCATAATAGCAACTTTAGAGTTGTAGCTATCTTCGGAAGAAACAGTAAGTGAATTTTTGTTCTGCTGGCTTTGTCCCAAGAGTATTTTTGCATGTCTAAATTCCTTTCTGTTTTAATAATTCTACTGTTTATTCATGCAAGTGATTTATGCAGAGGTTATGTCCCATTATGCATTTAAATATTTTGGACTAGGCCATGCATGTGAAAGATTAAATTTCAGTGTATGTCATGTGAATTATTGAATTATTATTAGGCGAGATATACCCCAGAGGTTGATATCTTCATGAGATATTTCGTGGGTTATCCAAGGGATTCCCATGAACAAGATTGTGTTTGATCAAGGGTCTCACAGTCGTTTTCTAGATCGCAAGGTAGGACCATCCTTGTGTACTCATGTTTTGACATCGGTCATTATGAGGGCATGCTAGGTCCTATGAGATACCCCGGGTGTAGGCATTATAGTCGAGCTACATGTGGATTGAATTATTGCAACTGGTTTGACATGTCATTTACTGTTGAGTAATATTAAATTATTTTTGTCAAAGGGACAATAATTTACTTGCTCAGCCAGTGGGCTGATAAATTTTACTTATTCCTTTTTACAGGGTTTGATATATGTGGACCCTACTAAGAGGCATGGGCACGGGCATGGGTTTCAGTATCACTTTTACACTGGTTATTTTAAATTATTTTTTTTATTAGCCATAAGATTGCCTTTTGAATAGAAAATCATAATTATCATATTTTGTAAACTCCGATATTTGACCCGAATAAAATATATTCCTTTAAATTTATTTAACCGTGCTTTCGCAAATTAGCTAGTAAAGTCTTATTTTTTTAAACTTTAGTTAATATGAAAAAAAAAATATTTTTACAGCGGTAAATTATAATCGTCATATTTTATAAATTGTATTATATTATTCAAAAGATATATTTTTATAAATAATAAGTCGGTTTAAAGTATGGTTAGAATTAAATTTAAAAACAGCCTTAGCGCTTTTTGATTAAGTTATCAAATGCAAGGCAAATGCGAGCTTAATCGGGAGGCGTGGCGGTAGCAACCCCAGGTTCCCGTTGGTAACTTCCGCTGCAAAGCTGGGGGTGGAAACGGGGGTGTTACAAGGTGGTATCAGAGCATTGGTAAAAAAAAAAACTAAAATCTTTTTGGATTAAAAAAATATTATTTTTAGATTCGAAATCCTATTGAACTTTTTGGGAAAAAAAATACTTCTTGCAGTCTAGAAAATTTTAACTTATTTTGGGATGGGACACATCGCACTTGCATTAGGCACAGTTCGTATAGTTATTATGTTTTGTAATTGCATTGTATCCATGGCAATATTGTTTGCTAGATGAGAGATAAATAATTTAAGAGATCTTAATCGAAGTACAATATTTTATAAAAGGAGTCCAAGAGGGGATGACTCATAAGAAGAAAGAAATAGAAAGATTAGATGATAGAGAGCTCTATGCTCAGAAGTCTTGATAATCGAACATGAGAATATAATCAATTCTTTGCGAGAAAAATGAGATAGTAAAAAAAAAATTCCTTGGTAAACTTCTTCCACCACAGTGTGAGAACTGAGGTCAACAACATCTCCCGTGGCAATGCCTTGAAAGTTGGGAATGCTACCGATATGGAAAAGTTAGACATATCGATATAAATTGACACATCAGGGAAGATAACCCTAAAGGAACTAGACGATTTATAAACCTGCTAATATCCTAATGGTAACACTTAGTGGGTTTAAAAGATTTTGCATTAGGCTTTGAAATTCTATTGTCGTGCGTTAGTTCTAGCTAGTTAATTAAAATTCCAACGATTATGCAGTTCGTATATTTCTTTTGAGTACCGAAGATGTGTGATCTATCTTTTTGACTCACTAACCTCTAGGCTTATACTATTGATTGCGAACTTTAGCATGCCCGATAACAACGACCGTCAACAACAAATAGTGTAGTTACTGCTCACTCTTGGAGCAGTCATTGCAAAACAAGTAGAGAAAGGAGAACGTCAGGAAGAAACACAGGGAGATTATATTGAAATGGTTAATACATTTCAATCACATCAATATAACGTCCAAGAGAACCCAACTAAACTACGAGGGTGGGTTCAGTCCTTTGAAAAGCTACTCGAGACAGAAGAATGCCCTAAAGAACCTAAGATGGGAGTAGCTACATTCTTCCTAACAGTCATAACACAATACTTGGTAAAGGTCACAAGAAGACCGCCAAGTTACTTTATGGAGGAATTTCAAAAAATTCGATGGAAAAGTTTTACCCACTCAGCCTAACAATGAAATCCAACTATGAAGAGTTTATTACTCTTTAACAAGGTAGTTGATCCATATAAGAGTACAATGCCAAAATAAATGAACTTTTGAGATTTGCTCTAAACCTGGTAGCAATAGATCAGACCAAGGCCAAAAGTTTGAGCTTGGTTCAAATAAGTATATCCGAAAAACGCTCGGTGGGAATAAACTTACAAGTTTATGAAAAGTATAAGAACAAATTATAATTGTTGAGAGGGTCAAGAATAATCATCAAACAAGAAATTTCCAACAAAATAAAAATATAATAAGGTACCCTGTCCAACCTAGTACAAGGAACCATACCAGCCCCATATAACCAATGCAAAAAGAGGCATTCAACTCGCCAAATACCCCCAAGGCAAGCAACGTTGCGACTTGAAGGGGCATACGGCTATAAATTGTCGTTTGAGTCTTGATCCTAACAAACTTCAGCCTGATTTACGAAAAGATGAACACTGCCCATAAATGCAAAAACCTCAAAACAACAAAGGAAATCAAATGCAACGAACATCTTTCCCTACGAATCCGAGAGCAGTCTAGAGCTCCACAGCACCAGGGTAGACCTAACCAGGGAAGACTGAACGCAGTCATCCAAGATGACCTCGAAGATATTGACGACCTGGCTGAGGGTGCTTTCGAAGTCAGAGATTCTAAAATTCGTATTTTGTTTGATTCGGGAGCTACATGTTTGTTTATATATCTCGTAGAAGATGGCCCGAGTTAAGACTCGATAAACCCCAGGAGATTGATTTAAGAACTCCTTACCAAAACGAGCAATTGTTAACTGCTGAAAACATTACGAGAAAGTTTCATTTTCTAATTCAAAGAAATGTTTCAAACAAAAATGTATCCTCACTTTCAACAAAGAGAGTCAGTGCTTAAGCGTTGAACAACTTTCACGCTCCGGATAAAGGATATTTGAAACCTGGAACAACAGATTTGCATCTGTGAAGTCGAGTTTTCCGTTGATCTCATAGACTTTGAGTTACAAGTTTTGATGTTAACTTAAAAATGGATTTGCTCACAAAGTATCAAATACAATGTATGGGCCCAATAAGTAACAAATTTTGTACTATGTAGAACCCAGTAGACCAACAAAGAAGGTTATTGCAATAATGCAATCGGCGACACTAGTAATTAAATGGAACCCCCTTTATCTTTGCTATGTCAGGAATTTGCAAGTCGGAGAAGTATGAATAAATAATATTCCGATAGTACGAAAATATCCCGATGTATTCCTTGCAGATAGAATTTATTATTGACCTTCTACATACGAAATTCTTATCAAAAGCATCATACCGAATGGCACCAATTGAAACAAAGGAATTGATGGAGCAACTCGAGGACCTTTTACAAAAATGATACATTCAACTCGGTACATCCCTGTAGGTAGCACGTGCACTGTTTGTACGAGGGATGGACAGTGACCTGAGGCTTTTTGTTGATTACAGCGGTATCGACGAGAAAACAATGAAGAATAAATGCATATTACCACGAATTAATGATTCCTTGAACAACTCAAGTGAGTCAGAATCTTTTCAAAGATTGATTGAGATCCAAATATAACAAATTTAGGATATCCCAAAGATAAGAATTAGAACACATTGTGGACATTACAAATCTACCATGACGTCGTTTGGATTAACCAAGCTCCAGCGGTATTCATGGCTCTCATAAACAATGTGTTCTGACTACTATTAAACAAATGTATAGTTGTCTTCATTAACGACATATTGGTCTACTTCAAGAATGAGGAAGAACACGAACAACATCTATACCAAGTCCTGCAAACATTAAAACGCCATCAATTGTAAGCCAAATAGTTTAAATGTGAGTTTTGGCTAAACAAGGTTGCACTCCTCGGTCACATTGTCTCTACCGATGGAATACCAGTTGACCCGGCTAAAGTAGCAGCGGTGAAGGAATGGCATATACCAACTTCGCAAATCGAAATAAGAAGTTTCCTCGGTTTGGCAGGCTACTACAGGAGATTCATCCAAGACTTTTCGAAAATTACAACTTCTCGAAAATTGCGAGACCACTAACACAAAATTTGAAGAATGGTCAAAGGTTATATGAACATCCGAATGCAAAACTGCATTCCAAACATTCAAGGAAACCTAACTAAGACACCAGTCCTAACTTTACCCAATGAAAATGACAATTTTGAAATATATAGTGACGCTTTCAAATTTGAGCTAGGATAACTGTGGATGCAGAAAGGGAATGTCATAGCGTACGCTTCTCTGCAACAAAGGCGAAATGAGGAGAATTATCCAAATCCTAATTTAGAGTTAGCTGCAGTTGCATTCGCTTTGAAGATACGAAGACATTATTCGTACGACCAAAGTTGTCAAATATACACTGACTACTAAAAGTTTAAAATATATTCAAAAGCACTCAACATGTGTCAGAGGCAATGGTTAGAACTGGTGAAGAATTACAACTTCGCCATCACGTATCACGAGGGAAAAGTCAATAAATTATGGTTGTTGCACTAAGACGAAGGTCAAACATCTGATTAAGACAAGAATCTTATAGCCAAATTATACATAGGATTGGCCAACTTAGACATTGAGTGGGTATAACAAGGTACGTTCACTCAACTAATCAATGTTATCATTATTCGACCGACCATTTTTACGAAATTTGAGAAAAACAAAGGTCGGAGACGTCAAATTAGAAAAGGTCAAGGCCAAGCGGAAGAAACCACTTGGATTCTTAAAACCACTAGAAGTCTTAGAATAGAAGTGGGACAACATAACATTTCCATGAAATTTTTTAGGACTGCCAAAGACGCCAAGGGAAAACGATAAGGTATGGGTAATCATCAATTGATTAATGAAGGAGGTTATATTCATACCCATGAAAGAAATGCAGAGCATAGATCACCTAGCCAAAGCTCACATCGAGAATGTTGTACAAACGCATGGGATTGCTTAAGATATAGTTTCCAATTGAGATTGTCCATTCATCTCAAATTTCAGGACTAATTTATAAGAAGCCATAGGTACTAAACTAAAGATGAGCACAACATTTCACCCAACAACCAATGGGCACACAGAAAGAACAATTCAAACTCTTAAAGACATGCTAAGAGCTTGCGCTTTAGAATTCAAATGAAATTGGAAAAGTCACCTATCGTTAGTAGGATTTAGTTATAACAATAGTCATCATGCTAGTGTTGGGATGGTCACGTTCGAAGCACTATACGGTGGGAAGTCGGAGTCCACTTTGTCGGACTAAAGACAAGAATCCAATCCGTGTTGGACCATAACTAAGTAAAGAAAAAAAATAATGGGTTATTAAATAAATTCAATTCAAAATGAAAGCTACCCAGGATCGATAAACGATGTATACCGACCAGAGAAGGCGAGATGAAGGATACGAAATAGGTGATAAGATACTACTAAAGGTATCCCCAATAAAAGGAGTGATGTGATTCCGTAAGCGTGGTAAGCCAAGTCTTTGTTACATGGGACCATTCAATATAATTACCAAGGTTGGTACATTGGCAAATGGATTGGAATAACCAGATGAATTAACTCGAGTTCATGACGTATTATTCCATGTATCACATCTTAAGAAGTACCATCATGACTTTAAGAGAGTGATTCAACAAAAGGTTATTAAATTTAGAAAAGGACCTTACTCATAAAGAGAGCCCAGTCTGAGCAAGCCACGAGGTGGCAAGTCATTTGGTCAAACCATGACAAGAATTATCCCACGTGCGAGACTAAGACAGAAATGCAAGCCAAGCATCCAAAGTTGTTTCTTGAAACCAATGCAGCTATGGGGACATAGCTGTGAAACAAGTGAGGGAGGATGTCATAATCTTAAAGAGAACAAGATAAGAAAAGTTTAAGCCTTATTTAGTCTTGTAAAAGTTATTTGAGTAAACTTCAAAGGTGAAGGTCTTAACCTGTAGAGAATAAGGTAAGAATATTTTAATTATGTGTGAGCTTAATTTTAGCCTTTTAAAAGTTGATTAATTAAACTTCGAGGACGAAGTTTGTTTTTAAGGATGGTAGATTGTAATACCTTGAAAGTTAGCTATGTTAATAACTTTTTTCTAAAAAAATGATTTTGTATTATTTCTTAAGAACCTAAATTGAGTTGAGAAATAAATTAATATTTTCATGGGTAGAGATTATTTGGAAGAAGGGAAAATGTTGAATTATGAATAGTTGAGAAGCATATTTTCCAAGGGAAAATAATTGAAATACATGTTTCTAATGAGAAAGGTAAGACGATTATTTTCCAAGGGGAAATAATTGAAATTAAAAAATATATTTTCCAAGGGAAAACGAGATTATTTGCAAAGAAATGAAGTAGTTTCTAAGGAATAATAATTTAATCACTAGAAAAGTATATTTTCCAAGGGAAAATATTTTATCAATAAAGATTAATATTTGATAATAATATTAATTAGATATTATATTTTTCTAACAACTTTTATATTATGCTAGTTAATTTTATTATTTAACTCAAAGTTATCAATAACCTAATTGTTATTCTTAGTATTATGAGATTTCGGTTCTATAGGTCATGAGTTTGAACCCAATTATTTACAATATCTTTTTGCTAAAATAAGATTAAAAAAAAATAAATTATAGAATAAACAGGATTAGTTGCCTATAGTAGATAGAAATAATAATAACATTAATTCATAAATAATAAACAATAAACATAAACATAAAATAGTCATATTAGAATTAAACAAATAGGGATTTGAAGTTGGAAAATCATTATCATGAAATTCTCCAGTTGTGCAATATTAGCAAGGATTGTTACTTATTAATTATAGGAGTGTTTTCAATTGCTTTAGAAACCTTTTAATGTAATTAAAGATTTAATTATGTTGATCTTCCGTGATGAACCAACAAGTGGTGAGTACAGTGTATTAGTTGATATTCATCATTCTATTACATTGTATACCAAAGATTATTAAGAATAAAATAGAATAATACTCCCGAGTGTACCTGGCAGAGCAAGAATACATGTAGAAAGGCAAAATACACGTAGAGAACAACCGAGAAAGGCATGTAGTGCATGCATATATGAGTAATACACCCTATGGGAGTAGGCATGCAGATTCAGCAACTAATATTACTAAGAAAACATCGAGCGAGCGGCAACGTGCCAGCAATGGCGCGAACGCACGTTGAGCAGAAGCGGGGGCACCTCATTGCGTTGGCTTGTAGTGTCGCACGAACAACGACTTGGATTATCACATTGGCAAAAGATTGTAGTGTGAGATGGCTTCAACATTTGGCGTTGCAGCATGGGAGATAATTTCAACTATATTGTGTTGTACTGATGGATGGAGTTGACCTGTGGAACAAAGAAAATAAGGTTGAGCACATTGAATAAAAAAATTTTACCTTAGTAAGGTTGAAATTTTACCTCAGTAAGGTTGAAAGAAAATAAGGTTGAGCACATTGAATAAAATTTTTTTACCTTAGTCGTGGCTTGCTCCTGCTAGTCTTGCGCTTCAAGGAGTTGAAAGCATATCTGTGAAGGGATTTATAGAAAACAATAGATTTGATATTGGAGGTGCGTTACCACAATTGGTGCATTCATATTTGCAGCTTTAATGTTGTTTATCATAAAGTGGCCCCCAAATTAACCGGATGAAGATACAATCATAGTAAGATTTGAAGAAAAAAATCTGCCAATAAATTTGAAGATACTATACACCATTTGGAAGATATGTAGAAAAGGAAAAGTCTTTGCGGATTACATTTTGAGGAAAGTCCAGGAAGCCAAGGATTCATCTGCCAAGAAACAAAAAAAAAATGGAAAAAGTCCAAGGAAATTCATGGAAAATCATAAAAATTATTTCGAGACTCATTCAAGTCTGAAATATTATTTCACCCTAAACAAGTCTCGAGGGAGCATCTGTAAACACGTAAATTTACTCGCCAATTAAAATGCGACATGTGTTTTTAAATATTAATTTTAATTATTTTTTAGCATTTTGAATAAATGAAGTGCTTAAAACAGTTATTATTATTTAAAATAGGCTACTTTGATCCATCAAGTCGAATGGATTTATATTGAGTCAATGTGGACAAGTCCAAATGAAAGACTCACATACAACATGACCAATGGACACTTCAAACGGCCCAGACCATGAAGATCGACCCATGTGAATAAGCCCAGATGAAAGGCCCATATACTTGGATCGGTCCATCAAATCGGCCCACAATTCTATATTTTCTTCTATAAATAGAGGCATTCTCTTCACAAATGAAGAGGAGACATACACAAGACATCTCAAGACTCATACACTTGAGACCAAATCCTACAGCAACAAAATGCTGCAGAAATTCCAAGGAGCCATAGAGGAAGTATCAAATACACTTTCAAGTGTTCAATGTTGAAGGAATCAAAGGAGAAATAGAAGTTGAACCCATACATCATTTGATGTTCTTAAATTTCTATAAATTGTAGACACTTCGATTGTGAATTAATAAAATTGTTTGCAGTTGCTTGTCTATCAATTTTCTATTCTACAGCGATGAATGTTAAATTAGACCAAATGGCGTCAAAGGATGTGGCCTTGGAAAATAAAATCGATCACTTAGCTGGAAGTATAGATGGAAAGATGGCCAGTCATGCACAAATGATTGAGGATACAGTCATGCAGGCTGTAGACAGGCGATTGCAGATTCAAGGATCTAATCCGCTTGAGGGAATCAGAGAGAACGATGAGGACAATGATGATAGCGAGGTCCGACCAAGCAGGGCCATGAGGATTGCCGAAAAAGAAATGGCTACAAGGGAAATGCAATTTGGCACCTTCGATCGAAGGGGATGACCCCCTGGACGAAGAGCGGACCTAGCTGGAGCATTCCATGAGCGTCAAGAACCAAGGGACACCGATCCTTTCGCGATGCATCATCCTGTGAACCAGCAACCTCAAGATGAGCCCATTGCTAGACAAAGGGAACATGATCAAAATGAGGATGAGAATGATGACAACTTACGGTCATTGAAATTCGACATTCCCATTTTCAAGGGTACTAGTAACCCTAATGAATTTCTAGAATGGCGTGATTCAATGGAACTTATCTTCAATTGCCATCGCTACTCTGACGTCTAGAAGGTCCTAATAGCTGTAAGTGAGTTCAAGGATTACGCTCTCATCTGGTGGCAGAAATTGTGCAAGGACTACCAGATTCAGCAACGACATCAAATTTCCAACTGGGATCAGTTAATGCGGGTTATGGAGAGCTGATTTGTATCCGAACACTACAGGACGGATCTCTACATGCGAGTCGTTAACTTAACTCAAGGAAACAAAACCGTTGAAGAATATTACAAGGAAATGGAAATGCTAATGATGAGAGGTGAATTCAATGAGGATCCACATATGACCTTATCTCGGTTTGCCAGGGGGCTTAGGCAGGAAATCTTTGATTAAATGGATTCGAGGGGCTACCGGAATATGACCGATTTGGTTCATAAGGCGAGCAAGTTTGAGGGTCAGCTGAAGCGGAAGTCTTCTGCCCGTACATCAAATTATAATCCCAACAAGCCATGGCTTATCCGGCCACCGGAAATAGTGGATCGGCCTCGACCATCTATGGGCCGAGATGATTGGAACAACAAGCCAATGGGATTCGAGCCGAGAAGGGACTTCAAGGATCAACGACGGGATGATCGGGGTAAAGGACCAGCGATTGAGAGGAATAGACCGGTCAAGGATATAAGGGATGTTCTCTGTTTTAAGTGCAACTGAAAGGGACACTATGCTAATAATTGCCTCAGTCTGAAGAGGGTAGTTTTAGCTGACACTGGAGAAATTACTGAAGCAATTCTTCTTGATGATGAGGATGAAAGGATCAGTGAGCCAATTCCTGAGGAAGAATAATATGATGAATTTGCTCAGTATGAGGATGAGCAAGATATTGAGCGAGAATATCTGAATGAGGAAGACAACATGCTCACTAATTTTGTGGCAATAAGGACTTTAAATGCCGAAAAAACTGACGAGCAGATCAGCACACCAACGGAACAAAGGGAGAACATATTTCATTATCATTGCAACATAAATGGAAATAATGCATCATTAATTGTTGATAATGGAAGTTGTGTTAATGTTGTAAGTGTTTATACTGTTCGCAGGTTGGGACTTCCTTTGATCCCTCATACCAAACCTTATCAGCTACACTGGATGAATGAAAGCGGGGTGTCGAAAGTCGCGCTCAGACCTATGTACCGCTAAAGATTGGAAATTATGCTGAAAAAGTTTTGTGCGATGTGGTTCTTATGACCGCTTGTCACGTTCTTTTAGGAAGGCCATGGATGTATGACAAAAGGATTATTTATCGTGGAACTGAAAATGACATATCCTTCCGACATGACAACAAGCGATACGTGATGAAGTCTCTACCTTTGAGAATCATGAGGGCTGATCAGCAGCGTCTACAGGAAAATATAAAGAAAGATGATGCAGAATATAAAGCAAATGCAAAGGGTAAGAAAAAAATTTCTACTGTGGTTGTTGTTAATGAAGAAAATTTATCTAATGCAGGACAATGTTTGTTGGTGACACGGATTGAGGTAGAAGGCGCAATTCAGAGTCCTGACTTTCCAGGTCATTATTTTCTTACCTTAGTCAAACCAACTAGTGATGTTCCTGAGAACAAGCATACTGCATTAAAGTGTCCTGAAAAGTTTCGCAGGATGTTGGATGAGAACATGGATGTTTTTCCCGAAGAACTGCCAATAGGGTTACCACCACTCAGAGGGGTCGAGCATAGGATCGACTTTGTGCATAGAGCTTCTATACCAAACCGCCCAGCTTATCGGATGAACCCTGAGGAAACAAAAGAAGTTCAAAGACAAGTTCAAGAACTACTGGACAAAGGATGGGCTCGGGAAAGTCTATCTCCATATGCGGTGCCAATACTGTTGGTACCCAAGAAGAGTGGCATGTGGCGGATGTGCATCGATTGTAGGGCAGTTAATGCCATTACCATCAAATATCGCCACCCATCCCGAGATTAGATGATATGCTTGATGAACTCGGTGGTGCCAATATTTTTACTAAGAATGATCTTAAAAGTGGGTACCACCAGATACGAATGCAGCCCGGTGATGAATGGAAAATAGCTTTTAAAACCAAATTCGAGTTGTGTGAGTGGCTAGTGATGCCTTTTGGCCTTACTAATGCACCATCGACGTTCATGCGACTCATGAACGAGACATTAAGGGAGTTCATATATAGTAACAACAAATCTGACCATGTCTCACATGTTTTGCAGATACTTATCAAATTGAGGAAATCCCAATTGTACGCTAACTTTGAGAAGTGTACATTCCATGTGCCCGAAGTAATGTTTCTAGGATTTGTGGTAGGAAGGGAAGAACTGAAAGTCGATGATTCAAAAATTCAAGCCATCTCTGAATGGATCCCTCCTACAAATGTATATGAAGTCAGGCGATTTTTGGGCATGTGTGGGTTTTTCAGAAGGTTTGTACCGCAATTCAGTATCATTGCCGCCCCTCTCACATCACTGCTCAAGAAAGGGCTACAGTACAAATGGGGTGATAAAGAGCAAAAATCTTTTGAAGAGTTAAAGTATAAGCTGACGCATGCTCCTGTCTTAGCGCTCCCCAATTTTGATTTGCCATTTGAACTGGAGTGCGATGCGTCGGGAACTGGTCTTGGAGCTCTTTTACTACAAGATAGTAGACCAAATGCATATCATAGTGAAAAATTCGGAGGAGCTCAGCTCAGTTATTCTACCTATGATAAGAACTGTATGCCATTATGCGAGCTCTCCACACATGGCAACATTATTTGAGAGGCCGAGAATTCATCATCAATACTGACCATGAAACGCTCAAGCATATCCGGAAGCAGGGTCAGTTGAACACTCGACATGCGAGGTGGAGCAGTCTCATTGAATCCTTTCCTTATGTGATAAAATACAAGAAGGGCGAGAATAATGTGGTAGCCGATGCGCTCTCCAGGAGAATGAATTTAGCTGCGTTGGCCACTACACATCTTGTCGGATTCGAGCATATTAAGGAATTATATCCAAAGGATAAAGATTTTGGCGAAGTATACAAAAAGACTGAAAAGTTGGCATTTAGGGAATTTTCCCAGTTGAATGGATTTCTGTACTATAGGAACAGGTTATGCATTCCCCAAGTATCCATCAGGGAGCTTTTAGTGCAAGAGGCACATTCTGGAGATTTAATGGGCCACTTTGGGCGGACAGCTACTGTTGGGGTTTTGTCTGAAAGATTTTATTGGCCCAAGCTGACAAAGCAAGTTGAGCATTACATTGCAAAATGCATTGTATGTTTAGAAGCTAAGTCTACAGAAAAGCCACATGGGCTGTACAAGGCCTTACCAGTACCTCAAGGGCCTTGGCTTGAATTTTCAATGAATTTTTTCTTGGGATTACCAAGAACTGCTCGTGCCAAGGATTCCATTGTCGTGGTTGTTGATAGATTTAGCAAGATGGCTCACTTCATTCCTTGTGCCAAAACTAATGATGCACCACTTGTGGCAAAGCTATTTTCCGAGAGGTCGTAAGATTGCATGGAGTGCCTAGGACGATCGTGTCGGATCGGGATGCAAAGTTTGTTACTTTTTTCTGGAAGGCACTCTGGGGAGAAATTGGGACAAGACTACTTTTCTCAACGGCATATCATCCCCAAACTGATGGACAAACAGAAGCAGTTAATCGGGTTTTAGGTAATTTTCTGAGGATTGTGACTGCTTCTAATGCCAAGAGTTGGGACGAAAGTCTGCCTTACATTGAGTTCGCATATAACAGGCATATACATAGCTCAACTTATATGTCTCCGTTCGAAGTTGTTTATGGTTTTAACCCGTTAACACCGCTTGATCTTCTGCCATTGCCTCGCAATGAGCATTTAAATATTAGTGGCAGGGATAGGGCCAAGACAATCAAAGACATGCACCAAAAAGTCAAGGAAAATTTGGAGAAGTCGGCTGAGCAAAATGCCAAATACAAGAACCGATGGCGGAAAGAGTTAATTTTGAACCCGGGAGACTGGGTTTGGCTAAATTGGAAGAAAGAACAGTTTCCGGCCAGTCGTCGCAACAAACTTTCCCCACGCGGGGATGGGCCATTTAAAATTCTGAAACGAATTAATAATAATGCATATGAACTTGAATTATCTGAGGAATATGGCCATGTTAATCCTGTGTTTAATGTTGCAGATCTAACACTTTTTTAACGCGACGAGGAATATGCCAATCGGTTGATGGATCAACCTTCCCAAGAGGGAGAGGATGGCATGGGAGCCAAGACGAATGCACTAATTTTTTCGAATGGCCCTTGTTCACGAAATCGAGCTTTACGATTTATGGAAGGAGTCTCAAATATTTTGAGAATATATCACATGATGAAAGAACTCGAGAATACCGAAAAAGTCATTGGGACGAGACTAATAATTTTTCGAAGATGACCAAAGTCAAAGGCCTCCACTATTTCAAAATTCCTTTTTACCATCAAGTTGGGAAGACCCTGGAGCTATGGTCCCAAAGAGAATTAATATTTAAGTCCTACATGCTGGACCTCGAGGTCCCGTCCCTCACTACGCAAGCCTCGTTTAATTTATTTTAGCACTTATTTAACTATTGTAATGGGTTGATTAAAGCCCCTAATTAGTTGTTTAGTCTTTTAATCCTTATGTTTAGGGTTTGCCTATATATATGGCTTTCCCCAACCTTGCTACCCACCTTTTGAATGCTATTGAATATTTTCTCTTCATTTCTTAAGGTCATTGAGAGTTTACACTTTCAACTTGGTGTTTAATCAAACTTGGCTAAACACTCAATCCAAGGGTGAGATAACTTGGATTGTATGAAATCTTTGGGATTCAAAGTGGAAGGAATGAGTTTCAACTAGTTTGGATTTTTTTCCAAAGCTATTGAGTAACTTGGATAGTCTCAAACCCTATCCCTCTTTTTCCTTGTTATTCATCTTTTATTTTGATATTGTATCTAGCTTGTCGATCCATGCCACTTGGTTCTTCTTTCTTCGGACATGGATGATAAAATGCTTCCCAAAATCATCCCAATTTTGTTCCCATGCTTGGCTACAAATGCATCATCTCCTCAGGTTAATGTCATTCCCTTGCGAAGCACATTCATATATAAGTTTCCCATAGAATCATATGAATGATTTTTTTAGGGTGTTTTTGAAAGCAATCAATGTCAAAATGCGCATTCATGTACCTAAAGAGCATTCTTTGATAGTATGATTATGCCAGTTTATAGTGAGTTCTTTTTTCTATATCATTTTCTTCTAGAGTCTTAGTGTTTCATTGGGCGGCTGTATTAGTTTATATTTCACCCTCTTCTTGGTGATGTAATATCGCTTCTTTTCACTTTCTAGTTAAGTTGTGCATACTAATGAGAAATTAAGTCCTTAGGCTTTACATTTCATCCTGCTATTTTGTATGGAGAAGCATCATTTTGTGACTTAACTAGTTTATCCAGTTCTCCTTTAAATGTTGAAATCATTTTTGCAGATACACGGCAAAACTATGAGATCTAAAGCGTTTTCAATTTTTTATAATTGTACATACATGCTTGGAGTTATGAGTGGTGTCTACAAGGTATAAACTAATTTTCACTGTTTGAATGCTTATATGCTGACTTAGACTATATAACTTCATGTATCATGGTATCTTATTTTAATTAGACAGAAAACTGCCTTTCTTGGTACCAATGCTTCGGCCTTGGATGGAGCAATTTTCTTCAATATTGACACTTCCAGTGCCTTCTGAAGATCCTGAAGATTGGAGCATCAGAGTGGAGGTGGATTTAATTATGATTTTTTTATTGCTTTATAGACACGTATATACGGTGATGGTTACCCTATCAAAATTACACTGTTTTTCAGGTTTTTCAGGTTATTGCTTTATAGACACGTATATGCTAAAACTCATTTTGGAGGTTTGTTGATACCATTGCTCGGGTTAGAGATTTTGTCTATTATTTGTTGTGTTGGTAACATATTTTCCTTTGTTCATAATCCTAACATTACAGAGGTATTTCAGTAATTTTTGGTCCATTATGGAGCACGTTTGTCTCATCTTTGGAATTGCATTAATGGTCATTGATTGAAGGTGTTGAAGATTCTTTTGATGGGGGATATGATTCTGATGGAGTGAAAAAGGCCTTGAGTCCTTCATTATCCAGGTAAGTTCATAGTTATGCAGATGTGAACATTTTGTTTCTGTTATCTTGTTAAAATATTTCATACTAAAAGAATTTTGACCCTTGTAAATTATGATCCTATTATTTCATCTAAGTCTCTTTTGACATTTTGGTAACTTATCCTTTCACGAAGGACTGCAATATTATGTTCTGTTAAGCTATGCAGCTCTCGTATGATAAGATACTATAATTTAATTTGTTTCACTCTAAGATGCGGTTATTGGTCAGAGTTGTCTTTTAATTGTTATAATTTGTTCAAAATACTGTTTGCTATATATCATTTCTGTTCAGGCAAAACTAAAATTTTCGTTGATCAAGTTTTCTATTGCACATTCACATTATTTTTTTCTATTATCTTTAATATGCCTCCATTATTAAATATGCAGTTGAAAAGGAATTTGCAGCTTCAATGATTGATGCTCTTGAGAAGTTGACAACCTCTAGAGTTTCAGTTTAAAATTTGTGTCAGCATATAGGAAATTTGTTTCATGTTGAGAATAGTTTCACTAATGGTCTGCTGTAGTAACTGGGGCGTATATTATCATTTTTTACCATGTTCCTCTTTATTGTTGGTGGCAATGGAAGTGCAATTTTATCGTTAATTACTACGTGAGGACGATTCACTTGGTGGTTTTTGGTTGTTGCAGCTATCTGAATTCTTATTAACTGTTGTTGGAAGCCCAAGATCTGGGAAGATACACTTCGGGACAATATTTTGATTTTTTTCTTGTGTACTCCGAAGACAAATTTTGGTTATATGTTGTTTTTCTCTCAGGTGGTTATGAACAATGTGAAAGAGTTGGTCTACTATACCATTGGTTTCCTTCAAATGACTGAACAACAGGTACTCTAACCTAGTAGGATCCTTGTATTGTATAATTTTAATGTTCCATGCTCAAAGGTTCACCTGTTGCCTAAATTATTGCTTTGGTACAGTGTATGCCATTTTGAATACTCTTTATTTAGGTGGATGCCATTTTGCATACTCTTTAACCTAGTAGGATCCTTGTATGTTATAATTTTAATGTTCCATGCTCAAAGGTTCAACTATTGCCTAAATTATTGCTTTGGTACAGTGTATGCCATTTTGAATACTCTTTATTTAGGTGGATGTCAATTTGCAATGCTCAAAGGGCCCCATCCGACTTGACCCAACCCATGAAAAGTTAACCCCCACCCCAGGGGAAAAAAAAAACCTGAGACATAACGACTATGAATTAATTGATTAAGAATCTGGATAAACAACTTGTTTTCCTTATGTTTGCAATTCTTTGTAAAGCAATTTAAATGAGCTATGAGTTTCTGCTGATTCCTAATCAATAACATTTTTCTCATTTCTTTTGATAAATGAATGAGGGCACGTTTATTTGACGTGAATTTCTTTTACCTTATGTTCTTTGTGGTCCTCATGATTTTCGGCTTGAATTTAGGTTCATACCTCGTCCTTAGATGCTAATCAATATGTCGCTGATGAGGATGAAAACACTTACAGTTGCCGTGTATCTGGTAAATAGTTTCCGGGAGTGTTATACGTAATGATCATTGGAATGTTAAGCATATTTTATCTCGTGTGTCCGTGGTTATTTATATTTTTGCTGATATTTCATTTTCTGTTTTTAAAATATGCATTTTTGTATGTTCTATTTCATTTCATGATGGCATTACTCCTGGATTGACCCTACTTTTATGTTGTGACAAACACATTTGTTGGGAAATTCTGCGAAAGGTCATAACTTCTACACAATCAAAGTCTTAAATATTGACCTCTGCATGTAACTTAAATGGGGTCTATTGTGGTTTGGGGCTTATATTCCCTTCTGTGAATCCGAAATTGGTACATCAGATAACTTATATACAATCAAAGTCTTAAATATTAACCTCTTAAATTGGTTTATTCTATGAATTCCAAAATTGAAAATCCAACACATTTAAGGGATGTTGATAGGCTTACATGAAGGGAGGGTTCTATTTGATAAGATGACTTCATATCAACGAATGCTGATCTTTTAGTTTGAGGGTCTTTCCAGTAAGTTATGTTGACAAGATATAAGTAATTTCTATTTAGTTAAGGTTTTGTTTTTTATTTTTCACAAAAGTTGTGTTTCCTATTATTGCACTTATTCTTATTCCTAACTTTGATCTTCTTTCTATAATTGAATTAATATTGTTATTGTGATATCTCATGTGCTTGCTGTGGGGCTTCCACAGAAATTATAATTTCTTGTTTTGTGTCTGTTGATTTTTCGTTTATCTCTTCAATAATGATGAACTAGATGATTTATTGGACTTGAATTTATAATTGTATTATATGTTTCTTGAGTTAATAGTACTTCTACTTCCATCTGTATTCTGTATGCCTCTGGGGATGGTTGCAAAATCTGGAGTCTGGACTGTCTTTTAAAATTAATTTCTTTGCAGGTGCACTTCTGCTAGATCAAATAATTAATTCTTTTGGAATGGAAGGAACATAATTGCACACCCGGCTGGTGGCGAGTAAGTTAAACAATTTCATGAATTGACTTAATATAAGATGTATGTCTAAAAGCATAATTGTTAGAACATCATTCTGAGCTATATTTCCATGAAAATCAATGAAATGTCGTCTCAATTACCAGGTGATACACACTCTACAACCTGTTGGATTTCAAATCATGCTTTGACTTGAAGTATTTTTTTAATGTTTTCCCTGCATGGTAGTACTTATTACATGTCAATTGTCTTAGTTCTCATGTTCATAAGTTTTTCCAGAGAATATATATGTACTCTCAAGAGAATTTAAAATTTTATTATATCAAATGAGTGAATCTCTCCTTGGCTTCCGAAAACTTCCGTCAATACCTCCTGTGGCGTGAGAAGTTTTAACTAATAGAAGAAAGCAAAATTTATAATTGACCATATTAAATACTATAATTTATAACTTGCTATTCACTGTGTGGTCTCCTTAATATATGTTATAATTTATATCAGTTGTCTCAAGTTGAGGTAAGATTGTTACCTGTACTTATAGTTGATATTGTCACTGTTAATTGTTTCTATAGTTTTCTGGGTCTACAATAACATTACCTATTTTCTTTGTTTAAACATTTAGGTTTATGAAACTGCTGTTGGAAATATGTTAGAACAAGTTTTCACTGATGATGCAACAATAAGTTACATTACACTGTATTTAACTTGCTTTTTTTCCTCTGTTTTATGCCCAAGAAGATAGAATGGCTTGGACGCGGAAGGCCATATATAAATTCTCCAAACAGATTGCAAATATTGATTGCATTGTCTTTGATATATCGTATTTGAATTTTGACGTGGGTTTGTTCATTTCATTTATGGTGTATTGGTGGCTTGTTATCCCTTCGAAGTTGGAGTAGTTGTACAAAGTTAACAGTGAGTGTTCATTCAAATAAGTTAAATAGCTGATTGTTGAGTATTGAAGAAAATGGTCTGTTCAATTTCTCAGGCCAGTTCCTCTCATATCCAGGCAAGGAGTGCACTTTTACCTTCGTATTTTATTTTTCTTAATATCTCAGGCAATTTTTTATGGTTTGTTTGAAGTTCAGTTTAAGTCTCTTCGGATTATATTGTCCTGGAACAGTAGCAACAATGGTTTAGCGAATGCTTTTTAGTATTTTCATCATGATCTAGTTTAAATGCAACAATGGTTCCTCAATATTGCGTCCCTTCTGTAGTTGAGCTACTAGGATGTCGGCTCATTGTGTTGATGCATTAATATGCCTTAAGAAAATTACCCAGACATAGTTGATATTTTTATGTTGGGTCTGCTGGATCGACTTTCCTCAGTTCAACACTTCAACTAGATGTTTTATTGTTAATTTAGACCAACACCTTGGGCATCATTTCCTTCTCTCTCTTGATAATGTTCTGTTGTGACTTGAGCGTATATGGTGTTGATTTAGATGTCATTTTTTGCATTAGGGATATCCTGGAATGTTTGCTTATGCTGCTATTTGTGCCCATTCACCCACAAAACCAGCTCCTATATTTGTTTCATCACATCGCCAGACTAGCTGCATTGGACCTCATTCAGGTCAGAATTGATGCTATGCTCCATTTACGTCAGTGAATTATTTTTTTAACCCACTTGCTCATCTTTCATTTTTTGTCAGTTCCTATAGTATGCAGCTTCTGACGAACACCTAAGACAGTTCCTGGCTCTACCTGGAGAATCACTCCAGATGATTCTTTCTTAAGTAACTGATCAAACCTTAGACATTTTGGTATTGGGCTCCTTTCATTGGTTTTTAGTTTTTTTTTTTTTTTTTTTGTGCAATGGATGCTAAAACCTTAGGCGTCAAGTCCTTAGACCTTTCTAGACTTTTATGTGGAGTCTTATTCTGTGTTACATTGCATCTTTGATTTTAGTTGATCTGGTTTCTTCCTCGGCTTGTTTTCAGTAACTAATCAAAGAATGTACTAATCAAACATCACTTGCAAAACTGGTAGACAGAAGGAATGCCACCATTTAATCGTGATGATGCATTATATGTGAGAGGTACTTTGCTTTCCCTTGTTGGGGTATCATATATAAAATGTAGCAATACTAATATACAATATTAAGATGTAGTGGTTGATCACATTTATTGAACTTGGTTTCAAATTCTTCACACTGCGTAATTATGTTAGTTGTAATAGAGCGTTGTGTTGATTTTCAGTTAAGAATCTGTAGTTAGATTGGCATGGTAATGTAATTGAAGAGACAAATCTTAAATTTAGCACATTCCTGTTTTGTTTGTGTATTCATGTTTGATTATTTGGAAGCAATGATGTATCTTAATATTTGGAAGCAAAGATGTATCTTAAATTTGATTATTCCAGAATGTTCCGTCTTCCAACACGAGTACTTAATTTGTTCCTATTTTATACATGAAGAAACTGATTTCATGAGAGTTTTCGTGTTGGAGAAACAAGAGGTGGCAAACTCGACTATCATTTCTTTCTATTTCATTTTTATTTCTTGCTTTTCTTGTTTTTCTTTTTTGTGATGTTTTCTGGCTTCGGCTCTTCCAAAAAAAAAAATTTAATAATTATTTTCCCATAAAATAGATACCACATATTTATATGCAATAAACATACTAATAATAATAATGATAACTATGCCCAACCGATTCTCGAAGGATTAGACTTGGGTCTAATGAGGCCTATGATAACCTGGTATTCACCTAAAAAAATAATGATAACTATGCTGACCTGGCAGGCCTAATACTTTTTTATATATATATAAAGTTTGGTCAGGACCTATTTAGCTAAATAGGCTTTCAAAAAAGCCTAAGGTTAGCCTATTTATCAAAAAATTTGGTCTGATATGGTCTTCGATAGACTAGGCCATAGACCCATGTCGGGTAGTCTGGCCTTTTCCCATCCCTAACCTCATGTAATCCAAAAAAATTATATTCTCATTTTACAAACTCATATAAGTTCAACACCAGTGTGTATATAAGTTTAACACCCATGTGCAGTGGCAGACGCAGAGTGTCCGAGGCAGGGGGCGAGGATGCGACTAAATAACTTTATTTTATTTCATCTTAATTTCCATAGAACAACTATCAATTGATTTTCATTTATTTTGGATTGCTAATGATGTCACTCTTTTCGTCTAACTCTACCCAAGTCTATATCTTTAAAGAATATATAACCCTATGTTAAAAAAGCTCTCTAGAACATGTTGTATTCTTTTTCATTTTCTTCCCCATAAATTACCGAAAATTATTCTAATATAACTAAATTTACACGACTGTATAAAATATTAATGCCAAGGTTTAAGTTTGAGGGGGCGGAATTATATAAAAAGAATTTATGATATAGCTAAAATAACATAACTATATAAAACTTAATAGCAAATTTCGAACTCGGGAGTGCGGCCCTCCAAGCCCCCATGTAGTTCCCACTACCCGTGTGCAGCGAGCGAAAAAATCTAGTATGTAAGTATTTTACATACAATGTTGTTTTGACAATTAAAAGAAGAGGTAAATATATGCTAATATAAACGAAAAATGGATAAGTTAATGTATGTTCTCTTCGTCTGATTTATTTGTTCTGATATAGTGATATGGACTGATTAACCACATTCTGTTTTGAAAGAGATCGAGTGAGTATAATTTAACCGCATTGGTCGGCTAATGACCTATTTAGATGAGTTTATGCAAAAAAGTAAAAGTCAAAAGTAAAAACAGCGCTCTCGAGTTGTATATATCAAAAGCAAAATTTTAACTTTTGGGACAATTTTTGTTATGCCAAAAACTTATTTAAACATGAACATATGACCACAAACAATTTATTTCTTTATTTATTTTAAATAAATAACGAGCTCTAAACAAGCTCTAATTCTTAATGATAACGACAACAATGAAATTTGCCTACAAGTGCTAGGAATGCTATGCCAGCACAGCAATCTAGTCGCGCCTGGATACCTGAGGCAGCGACGCAAGAAATCATGTTACTAGATGTTTGGATACTATATTCCATTCGCAACACCCATCTCCGACGAGTATACTTACTCCGTCCGTCTCACTATTTTTCTTACAGACCCACCCAACACGTATGCCGATACACATTTTTAACGGTTAATAACTTAAATTGTGTACAACGAAAAATTATAAAAAGTTAATTGTCTAAAGCTACAAGATTAGACGAATCTAAAAAGATCTCACTTGACTATGTTTTTTCTTACATAGCTATGATAAAAATTTGAATCAAAGTTAAACAGTGAATAATGTCAAAAAACCATCCGTAACAAATATATTGAGACGGAGGTAGTAGATCATTTCACCCTCTTAGACTAAGAACACACAAAAAGCATTACTCATTATCATCCAATTGCAATGTTGCCTCTAAACTCGAAGCTAACAGACTGAAAACCCTGTTAGAATAATAGATCATTTCACCCTCTTGAACCACTGCATAACTACTGTAGGATTGGTAGGAGTTACAGCAGCACAACCTACAGAAGTGGGTTGTATCTCAACTCTTCATAATCCAAATATTGTGGAGAGCTCCAAATGATGCCTTGAAGTTTGATAGTCGATCGAGTTGGGAACCTTACAACTGGAATGCCAATCTAGTTTCAGCTACTGAGAGAATACTGAGAAAGGCATTTTTACATGCAATTCCAGTCATAGTATATGCATCTACAAGTTCTGTTTCAGTAATGCCAGACTAGGAGCAATAACTAATTCACCATTTCTCATTGGGTCAAAGACTATATTGGATTTGATGAGATAATCTAAGCACTTCAAAGTTGTGTGCATCTTTATCTGAAAACATCAGGCAGTTATAAAGACAATTTAAACATCACTATGGAATTAAAAGCGCAAGTATGTAAAAAAGCTCGCAAGATTTCTCTAGACTAAAGATACGCATACGCCTAGTTACAACACACAAATCATTCCAATTACATTCAAGAATCGATTTGTCCTGAGTGCACTTCAGATGCCTTTAAAATAAAATGTTCAGTCATAGCTCATAATGCAAGAAATGGATTTGAACAGTTTAATCTAATTTGACAAAAGGTTGAGAAGTGATGATGGAAAACGATTCACATAGCAAGGAGATTGACCGTGTTACCACCAACATTTATACTACTTCACAACACAACTTTTCAACCAAATTGATAACACTACAGAAACTCTTTCGCATTATCTAACCTTAACATGAGACCCCAAATCCTTTCATATGAAGGAAAGAAAAACAATTACATAATCTGTCCGTATATGCAGCAAAAGGGTGCAAGGAATAGATCTACATTGGTCCACTTTTCTGTTAGGCAAGGAGAAGTACACGAGCAAATCCTTTCAAGCATTACCAAACAAATTCCCATCTAAATCCATCCTGTTAGGCCATATTTATCAGCAACGTTGTACATAACCAACTCTCCCCAAGCATGGCCAAATAGACGCTCTCCTCCTATGGCAAAGGTGAATGCCCAAGAACATAGAATAGCTGTGAACAATGAGAAACCAATTGCTGATCCAACTAGATCTGCAGAAAGCAACACCCCATAAATCAACAATAGTAAATGATTGATCATGGATAATACTGTATATATTATACAGCTGCATAACGAACACAAAACACTGAACTAGTACAATGCAAATAAATAAAGGATCAACTTTTATAAGCATAATTATATGAATGGCTACTTTTTGTTGCAATAATAGTAACAAAATGTAAAACACGATAGCGCACAAAACATGCCGTCCAAACTATCCATTAAATGGCTACTTTTTAATAAATATATCATCAAAACACCTAGTCAAACCATCTAACAAAATTAGCTAATCCAATAAGCTAAGTGTAATCAGCTAATAGTTAATTGCCAAACAGGCCTTCAACAGGGCATTCATAAATATCTTTGGGATAACATCATTTTCATCGAATATGTGTATGGCATTCTCAATTCAGTAGTTGATATGAATAGTCTCCTTATCAAATAAAACAATTTGAGTAGTTTGAGGAGCTTTGAGTTTTGCTTATTAATCTTAGGTCTAAACTGGAAGCCATCATTATGATCTATTGTTGTTTCAAGTTCTCATTAGTGAATGCATATAATAGTCATTTCCTCCAAATGGTAAAACACTGCAGTAGTCTAGGCCTCTAGGGAATGCATATAAGGGTCCTCTCACAATAAAGAGAGAAATCAAGAAATGCAGGAAAAGCAAATGAACTACATCACAAATTCAGGATTTGTCTCTTATTATATACTACTACACAATTAAACATAAGGAGCATTCATCCTGAGATCACAGTTCACATTGCATATAAAATTATTGTTAAGAAAGGTCATGCAAGAGCTGTAAGCTGTTCGAGTGTATCCATAACTCATCGGCTCATCCATGGGAAGCTATCTTGATCAGCACTTCTTAGACCAGATTGTCCAACAACAGAATTTTATATGCTTTATTTACAAACATCGACAGTGTCTTAATTTTACATTTTCAAACAGGCCATAATGTCGCATCGCATGAGCATTTAGTAACAATTAAAACAACTTGCTCAAGTAGCATTTTCCTTAAAAAATGGCACGAATCCGACGCCCTTGAGATCTCCAATTTTTACCCAGGAACAACACACGTACACAGCTTATGTTAAGTCCCACATCCGTTAAACTACACTACACAACATTACAGATAATCAATCGCATCGCAACCCACTAAAATTCACAAGACACACGAAAGAATAAAACGAAGAGGCACTTACAGCGGCGAAGACGTGGGTGCGAATACTGGGAATTGGGATTGCGAAGGACGGGCCAGAAATAGAAGCAATTTATGGCCCAAAGGAAGGGGAGGAAGCAAAACCCTAATTTGAAGAATCTAGAAGCATAGGTGAGAGCGTCTTCGTGTGTGAGGCCGAGGGAGCCATCGATGGTGGGCCAATCAATCCGGTGCAAGTTTCTGGCAGGCGGCGAAGAGGTGGCGGGAGTGGATGTGGTAGGGAGAAGAATGGTGGTGGCCGGGGAATCGCCACGGCCGTCGGTTGGATTACCAGAACGGGCGTCCATTCCCAAAACAATTCGACAGAATGAATGTGAAATTACAATTTGCACCACATTTGGTTTCGTGGACTTTCGCCCCCCAATAATGACGTCAACTTCCAAGTTTGCCCTCCCAAATGGATGCTGACAAGGATGGATGATTTTGAGTCATGAGTCTTGATTCTTGAATAATGGGGTACTCAAGTTGACTTATCTATATAAAATACTAGTATTACCACGCCGGAAATATGCACAATGAAATTAAAATATCAAATATAACAAATAAAATCGTTGTTCAATTTTATTATGAGTATGTTTGGGAGCAAGCATATTTGGTAGCATATAGCATATTGAAAGAGCATATCCTCTTACAGTTCTCTCTCGTAATCTACTATCTGCTAATGAATCTGCTGACTCCCAAACATCTCCTATGTCGGTTACATTCCGCGAATTACTTAAACTATAAGCATTACATGAGTATATCTATATATTGCATAACAATTGACCAATAGACATATGCTATTATCCATATTTATACATTATAATTTAGTACCTTAAAAATATTATAGTACAAATAATAGGCGAAATGACAGAAAAAGAAAAAGCAAAAGATAAAAAACTTTCTACACATGACTCTAATGTAATACATTGACAAAAAAAAAGTATGTGAAATCACATTGCACGGTAATTGATTATCGATATTGATTCACCCTGAAAGTTGATAAATTAGAAATTTCACAAATATGTAGATATTTCCAAATAAAATTACAAAAATATAAAAAATACTCTTGTGAATGAATCCATTAACAAATTAAAATGACTATAGTTTCATCCGATGTTATCAAGATCGATATTTTATTTAAGACCGTAATCGTAGAATCGAATTCAGATCCTAAGATCCTACAAAATTCCAACAATAGATAATAATAATTATACATATTAACAAATGAAAGCATCACTACGGAAAAAAATTTAGTGAGGAAAACAATCGTCACTGACTTGTCACTAAAAATTCAGTCACTAGATTTAGTGACAAAATATAACATAGAATATTATTATATATATGAAGCAATAAAGTACTATAAACAGTCGAAAATAAAATTCAATACCGATTTTATGAAACACATTAGATTATGGGAGCATATAATTTATCTAATTTAGTTAATTATTTAATACAAATATTTGCTATTTATTCATGAATATAATATCAATCTATAAAGTACTTATTAATAATTTACAATATATTCTTAAACTATAATTTCAATTCATAGATTATTGGTTAAAAATAATAATAAATATTGAAATTATATTTAAAGAATAAATATAATATCAACCCATAAAGTTTTTGTTATATAGTGTACTTTATTTGATAGTATTCTTTATCTATAATAATTAATAAAATTAAATTATCTAATATGAATTTCGCTCAAATTTGGTTCTCTTATACTACCTCCGTTCTTGAATGTTTCTTACATTCAATAAGTTGTTACTATTTACACAAAGACTTTTACTTAAAGTTTTATCATAATATATAAGTTAAAATATAGCCAAATGGGATCTTGTTAGATTCGTCTCATCGTGTAGTTTTTCAATATGGAACTTTTAGAATTTTTACATATACCGAACTTGAGTTATTGATGATTTAAAATGTGCATTGAACCGCGTAACAGGTGAGCCCGTAAAAAACAAATGAAAATAGAGGAAGTATTTTAAAAGCATATTATGCTTTCTAGTGAAAACTATTGCTGGTGTTTATTAAAGTTGAAATATTTTCTAGGGTTTCTCTCTCTGTCTCTCTCTCTCTCTCTCTCTCTCTCGCATGTCCTCTCCCATCTCCCCTACTGTTCGGCCGGCCAGGCCACCACGCTTGTGTCTGCTATGGCGGTGGATAGTCCTATGTCGTTTAGTGATGCTGTGAAATCTGGGCCGGCGCCACCTATGGAATCCTTGGTGGACGACTGTGATTGGTTGAAGGAGAAGTTGGCAACGGTTAATGGGCTTGGTCCAAACCGGCGGTGTCCGCAAATTCGATTTGAGAAATCGGTCTTGAAGGAGATGTTCCAGCCATGGCGGGACGCTCTGGTGTTAAAGGTATTAGGAACTACAGTGGGATTTAACGTTATGAAGGATAGAGTTACACGTGCATGGAAACTTGCGGGAAACTTTGAATTATTGGATGTTGGATACGGATGTTTTCTGGCGAAATTTGCTTTGGACAGCGAATCGTGAGAAAGTTCTAACAAGGGGCCTAGGATGGTTTTTGACCATGTCGTGGCTATTTCTCGTTGGACAGAGGAATTTAAGCCTGAGCATTCCAAGGTGAATACGATTCAAACGTGGGTACGGTTTCATGATCTCAACCCAGCGTTTTATAAAGATAATGCCTTGAAGGTTATTTCATCAGCTATTGGTGCTCTGATAAAGATGGATCGATAGTAATACTACTGGGTTTCTCGAGGGGACGTTATGTTCGGGTCTGTTTAGAGATTAATCTCGATGAGCCTCTTTTGGGTACTCTTGATGTGGAAGGTGACATTATACGTGTTGCTTATGAAGGTCTGCTTGTATGAAGTGTGCGCGTTATGGATATATCTTCAGGACAAGTGTAACGTGAAATTGGATGGGACTTGTACTGCTGCTTCTCTGGTGCCCTTCCAGACGACAGAACAGGCTGCGGCTGGGTTGAGGGAAGTGCCAAGTACGCCAAAAGAAAAAGAATACCTCCCTTGGACAGTGGAGCGTCGGTTGTTGAGGAAGGCCAGGATCAGCTTGTGGCTGGTGTGTCTATGGGTTCATCAGAACAAGTGGATATCGGGGTTGGAGAATTGATGGTGGTTACAAGAAGGCGTCCGCCCGCGCCAATAGAATGGAAATAAAGGTCAGGTCAGGGCGGGGCAACTGTGTTTAAGTTGGAGGCTGTGTAGCCAGTGGGAAAACTTCCAGGCTCAAGCTCCTAAATTTACTGGATTTGCAGCGAATAAGGTGAACGCAACAACTAATATATCTCATCGAATCGCAAGAGAGGGGCGAGTAATATGGCGAAACATGTGCGCACAGATGGAGGATTGAAGGAGACTAATACGGTGGCGGCGAACGCTGTGTTGGAGGTGGCTAAATTATTTCCTTTGAAATATTCATATTCGTTAAAGGGAGGTAATGGTGATGATGCTGCCGTATCGATAGGCATCAGCACGGAAAGTGCGAATGCTGTGCAGGTCGTGGGGGATGTTAAGATGGCCGTTGCAGAGTCCACCTAGATGACAGGGGCTGGTGTTAATAATTATTAATTCAACTAGTTTAATGAATTCATTTAAAGAATTTACTACTATTTCATGGAATGTGTATGGTCTTATGAGTCACACGATGTGTGAGCTTCTTCGAGATCATCATCATCCTGATATTATTTGTATTTCGGAACCGCGAGGCAGGCGCCTTCAACTGGGTGTGTGGTTTTTTTGCTCGTTTAGGTTATGTTGCTGTTTATATTCAAGAATCGTTTAGATGCACTTGATGATGCGGTTGATGATGATGATGATGATGCAGTTGATGACAATGCACTTGATGCTTTTGTTGATGATGCAGTTGATCATAGAGTTGATGCAGTAGTTCATGGTAGCTCACGTCTTCTTTTTGTGAATGTAGTGTGTTTCAAAGGGGGCTTGGGAGGAAAAGTTTGATGCATCTGAAACAAATGAACATGAGTTTCTCTTACGCTGGATGGAACTTCCGTTAATGTCCCCCGGCCCCTTCATGACCAGCAAGAACGACCAGCGCATCCGTGCTCTTTCAAGGCTTCAAAGTGTTGGGGATTCCATATGCACAAGCCCGAAGACGAGCGCACATTCTCAATTTATTTATTTCTTCCAAATGCCAAAGATGGATATATTGGCTGCCTTAACTGAGAAAATGAGTTCCGAGTCAGGATTGATCGACTGCCATCTCCCATCCAACAAATGGAAGTTGGCAACTTCCTTGTCTGTCCCAAAGTAAGTTTAAAGTATCGTTTAGCTTTGAGCGAGGCCAAGGAAGTGCTCATGGAAATGGGTTTAAAAGTGGCATTTGCTGCCTGTGGGATGATGGAGATGGTGGAGTCCTCCTCCACTTTTGGCCGGAATCTAATCGGTACATCTCAGGCATCTTCCACAAAAGGCATGCATTGAAGTGAATGAAGATGGCACCGAAGCCACAGTTGCTGCTACGGTTCTAGGATGTGTTTGGGGTGCGAGTATGTGTTCCCAAGTGGAGGAGAAGTTGGACTTTGTGGCAAACCAAATCATCCTTTCATATTTGTGGGACAAGTTCTTAACCTCGGCCCCTTTCTTGTTAGTTCCCAGCGAAGGCTATATATATATCATTCAGGAGTTTATTCTGATTCTTTGAAAGCCGACTACTCATCATGAAATTCAGCATTAGCAGACCCATCCCCTACCTGGCCAGATAAAAAGATCTGATGATTCATTATCATTGGTGCGAATTGCGATCTCCAATTTGTCCTTGAACAGATATCTCTCATTCCTCTAGCTAGTGTCAAATTATCTCATTCATAAAACATGGTGGATGGATAGTGTCAATCCTTAATTTACATCGTTCAAGCTGGACCTTCAATTGGAAAAGTTGCCATTCAGGCTCATTATCTGAAATTCAAATAAGATTTTGCGAATTAGAAATATGCATGTATGGCGCAAACTCACTCACCTTCAACAGCATGTACATGAGAGAGGCATATTTCTAATTTGGAAACCTTATTTGCAAATCTTATCATCAAACAACAATTGTATTTTAGGATAGTTCTCTAATTAATCAGTTTCACTCTTTTTTAAATGCTAAAAAGGCAACCTCAGGCCTTTAATGTGTAGATAATTATAACTACAACTTCGAGCCTTCACTATTATCCAGCATTGTGTTTGCCTAATGTTGACCCAATAAATAAATTGGTTCATTAAGTATCGACCCAATAGGTGAGTCCAGCACACTCTTCAGCATAAGAGTTATCGAAAGAAAATTAGATGATTGAGGAGTTAGGACAACTGCTGGAAGAGGTCTATAGCGGTTAAAGAAGGGACAGATCGTGGGTTTACGGAGTCAAGCAACACGGCACATTAGATGGCTGTATAAATATGAGAAGCCGTCTCCTAGAAGAGGACCTCCAATACAACTCTCAAATCGAGATTCATTACTTTCTTTTTAGTTTTTTCAGTTTAGTTTTTATCGCTTTCTGCAATTTACTGCTTTATTTAGATTCATTTATCGCTTTCTGTAATTCCATTGTTTACAGCTTTCTTTACTTCCAGCATTGTAATTTCATTCAGTTCAATTCTGTAATCCTTCCCGTTCCTTCAATTCAGTTCTTCATCTTTCTCACTTCTTCAATATTTTTTATGGTACAACAAGTTGGCACGCCCAGTGGGACCGAAGTTAAAGCCATATCCGCTTCAAAGAAGTGTATGCGTCTGAGATCTGGATGATTGGTGAGTGATTTAACGCAGAAATTCGAAGAAATATCTTTACAAGACAAAACACCAGAAAGGACGTCGTCTGAGGACGTGATTGAGACATCGAGTTCTGCCCAACCACAACAGGGGATTATGCAGACCCCCACATTGTCAGAACAAATGCGGCTTTCGATGATAGAATCGATGGTTGAATTTATGCCTCTGCTTACGCGGCATTTGATGGAGGTTTTGCGGCCTGCTATGGCTGATCAAATTGATAGGGGCTTCAGTTCATTGAGGGCTCAACAAAAAGTAACTGCTTCTACAACCGCTCTTGCAAACGGCGCTAACACGCCGCCATGTCCAGGGCCGTCAGGCGGCCAACAACGGATTTGGGGAACAACACCCAGCCAGCCGCCACTACATGAGGCTGGAGGCTTGGCTAGTCCGTTTCCAAACCCATATCAGGCTGCTTATGCCTTCACGTCAGCGGCACCCATGATGCCAAATTTTGGATATGCGGTGCCTCTAGCGCCGATTTATGCGGCACTAGGCTGTTTAGTGGCCTCCAGTGCCTCTTCAGGCTGTACAGCGGCCTCTGGTGGCATTGGTATGCCGCCACGACAAGCGGCACCTCATGTGCCGAATGTTCTAGTTACACCTTACATGGCCAATTACTCGCCTGTACCAGCGCCACAGCCTTGGGGGCAGGCGACACAGCCTTGGGGGCAGGCGAAATAGCCAGGGGGCAGACGCCACCTCCAGGGGGGCAGTCGCCACAACCTTGGGGGCAGACGCCACAAATTGCTGCACCAGCCGCCATTGCTCATACTACACCCCCAATCGCGATGCCGCCTGCACAGGCACCAGCAGTGTCACCCAAGTTGATTGCAGACATGATGCAGCCACACTTTGGGATTCAACTTAGGACGATGGAGCGGCCTACGTACAGAAAGCCTTACCCTGATTGGATAGATACTATGCAACCATACCCACGGGGCTTTAAAATGCCCGAGTTCTCCACATTCTCAGGGGACGGCGGCAAGTCTACTGTGGAGCATGTTTGCAGGTTCACTGCAAAGTGTGTGGAAGCGGCGGCTAATGACTGGTTGAAGCTGAGGCTCTTCAGCTCATCCCTCGCCGGGCCTGCTTTCGCGTGGTATGCATCCCTACGGCCTAACTCGATACAAAATTGGGCCGATTTGGAGCGAGCTTTCCATGACAGGTTCTACACACCATTGTCACATATGAGCCTCGTAGACTTAACAAATGCAAAACAATTTGCCGATGAGACGGCAAGTACTTTCATTAACAGGTTACAGCGGCTTAAGGGCTGATGCACAATGGCAGTCCCTGATAGGGAGATAGACAACATCGCAGTGGTTAATATGTTACCAAAATTGAAAGAGCATTTAATTATGCAGGATTCCAATGACCTTGCCCAGCTGGCCGAAAGGGCGGCCCGCTTGGAAAAGTTCATTGAGGAACAAGATGAGAAGCGTTGGCCTACATACGGAACTCATTTCAAAGAAGTGAAACCCAGTAGAGATGAAGATGGTCCAAAGATGGTGGCAAATTCCCAGGATAGTGGTCCCAGAAGGCCATCGACGGCGGCCTTGGAGGCCGGGTAAAATAATAATAATAATAATAATAATAATAGTAATAATAATAATAATAATAATAATAATAATAAATTAAAAGTTAAAATAATAATAATAATAATAATAATTAATAAATAAATAAATAAATAAATAAGTCAAAATCATAAATGCCAATTGAGATTTACGGGCAACAGTACTCACACTCTTAATTATCATCACGTCGCCATCTATACATACAAAATGAGGTTTTGTATCTTCTCATCCTCATGTCACCGGTCCTGCCGCAAGTCTTCTGTCGTCTTCCCCAAAACAAGTCCAGCCACACCTTCTCCCCCTTAGTACCAATCTCCTTCCAGAACCACCTCACGTCCATTGCCAACCACGACAAGCACACTTGAGAAGACCAAGGGTGGCAGACAGAGACACAGCAACAAGGAACGAAGCTGGCGGAAAGAGACCAAGTGTGGCTGGCTTAATGGCGGCAGGGATGATGATGATGGCGGCTGAAGAGCTGTTGGTGGCGGTTGAGGAACTAAAGAAGCGGCGGCCTGGACACTCGAGCTGGCGGCTGGCAGAGACGCTGCTGGCGGCTGGACGACTAGGAGTGGCGGCCGGGGCTTCCTTGGTGGCGGCTGAAGGGGACGCAACGGTGGCAGCTTCGCGAGCGGTGGCAGCAAGCAACCAACGCTAGTCTTGGACCTGATTGGCGGCCAGAGACTTCGAAACGGAAGCTGAAGCTTCCCGGAAGGCGGCAAAGACTCCTATGGCGACTGAGCAGGCTTCGGTGGCGGCTGCTTCTTCACGTATGGATGGCAGCTGGAGTGCCCTCAATGGCGGCTGGAAGGCGATCTGTGCAGCCCAGGTCAATGCAGTGGCGGCTGAGGATACTCCCAGTGGCGGCTGAAGCTATGTAGGTGGCGGCTGGAGCTATGTAGGTGACGGCACGACTCCATGTTGTGGCTGAAGTCTTCAAGTGGCGGCCGAAGACCCTCCAACGGCTGCTGGGGGCTTCGCGGTGGCGGCCTGAACTTGGAGGCTGGCGACATGAAGCTGGCGGCTGGCGATGCGAAGCTGGAGGCTGTTGACACGAAGCTGGCGCCTGGAGATGCGAAGCTGGAGGCTGGTGACATGAAGCTGGCGGCTGGCGGTACGAAGCTGGAGACTGTCGACACGAAGCTGTCACCTGGCGATGCGAAGCTGGCGGCTGGCGGTGTGAACCTAGTGGCTGACGATGCGAAGCTGGAGGCTGGCGACACGGAGTTGGCGGCTAGCAATGTGAAGCTGGAGGCTTCGACACAAAGCTGGCGCCTGGTGATGCAAAGCTGGCGACTATGGCGACGGACAGCCGGCGGCTGGAGGCGTCAAACAACGGCTGGCGGCCTTCATTCCCTTAGCGGCTGGGCGCTGCTTTGTGGGGGCTAAAGACGTGTTGGAGCAGCCTGAGCAAGGCGGATGACAGCCTGAGCTAGGCGGATAACAACCCGAGCAAGGTGGATGACAGCCTGAGCTAGGCGGGTCACAACCTGTGCAAGGCGTAGCAGCCTGAATAGTAGCCTGAAGCAAGGCAGACGGAGGCTTGGCAAGAACTAAATGGCGGCTGACAAGTGCTCGAATGGCGGCTGGTTAGAGCTCGATGGCGGCTTGGACCTTGAGGATGGCGGATGAGACCCTAGACGCAGCGACTGCTTCGGAAACTCCCCAGGCAAAATTGGGGGGTTTTTTTTTTTTTTTATTGAAACCTAAATGGGCCAAGCCTATATTTAACGCGTAAATTCGCCTTAGAAAGTCCTAATCAGACGAATTATGCGAGGGGGGCATCTGTTGTCCCAATAAATAAATTGGTCCATTAAGCATCGACCCAAAAGGTGAGTCCAGCACACTCTTCAGCATAAGAGTTATCGAAAAAAAATTAGAAGATTGAGGAGTTAGGACAACTGCTGGAAGAGGTCTATGGCGGTTGAAGAAGGGACAAATCGTAGGTTTACGGGAGTCAAGCAGCGCGGCACATTAGATGGTTGTATAAATATGAGAAGCCGTCTCCTAGAAGGAGACCTCCAGCACAACTCTCAAATCGAGATTCATTACTTTCTTTTTAGTTTTTTCAATTTAGTTTTTATCGCTTTCTGCAATTTACTGCTTTATTTAGATTCATTTATCGCTTTCTGTAATTCCATTGTTTACAGTCTTCTTTACTTCCATCATTGCAATTTCATTCAGTTCAATTCCGTAATCCTTCCCGTTCCTTCAATTCAGTTCTTCATCTTTCTCCCTTCTTCAATATTTTTTACGGTACAACACCTAATAATAATGGAATGAATATACAATCACCAAAACTGTTACAGAAAGGACTGCACTAGAATTCGCCGAGAGGCATTGGCTGGAATTTGTTACCATACTTCCATTAATTCCGAATAATACCGGCACAAATTAATGTATATGAAACATGGGCTGGAATTTCGAATAATTCCGGCACAAATTACTTCCAATTTTTAACCATCTGGATTCAGTTGAATTGAAGGGTGTGTTGATGTGTTTCTAGTTGCTCATCCAATGAACACTGACAAACAACTAACCGAGGAGGCAGCAACTGAACTCTCCACCATTGTTATGGGTTTATCTTAACACCTTATTTATAGCACAAGTGGATGGTGGTGTCGATCGGATATTTTCGGATACTGTCTAATATTTTCAGATACAAATACGAATGCGGATATTAAAATACAGATTCGGATTCGGATAAGAATATTAAAATATCTGGCCGGATAGTCGAATACGGAATCAAATTCGAATATAATCGGATACGGCATCAGATCGGTCAGATATTTACACACCTCTAGTTTTACCACACTTTCATATTGACAATTACCACGTTTCTTCTTAGTCCATTACCACTTGCTTTGTTGCCCCAATCCCCATAATTTAATACCATTTGAGACCCAAAAAATTGGTTACCACACTTCTTCAGTTATGGTTACCATAGTCACTACATTCTTTTTATCAATTTTCTATGTATGAGTTTACCACACTTTCATATTGTCGGTTACCACATTTCTACTTGACCCGTTACCACATTAGGGGTACTTTTGCTATTTCACAATTGAGAGATTAGTAAACTAACTTGTTAAATATTTTTAAGATTTTAAACTTTTTTTTTGGGGGTGGGGGGGGGGGGGGGGGGGGGGGGGGCAATCTTGGTAGGGGGGTTGACCATAATGTGGTGCTCCCAAACATCCCCAATACTTCCTCCGTTCTCAATTATTTGCAACATTGCAAATGTTGCCACTATTCATTAGAGTGTTCAATTATTTGCAACATTGCAAATGTTGCCACTATTCATTAGAGTGTTTTAATTTCAATTTTATGATAGTTATATAAGTTAAAATATTATCAAGTGAGATCTTGTTAAATTCATCTCGTCATGCAGTTTTTAAATGTCAATCTTAGAATATTTACTTGTATCGAATTGAGTTATTATTGATTTAAAATGTTCATTGGACTACGTGCTGGGTGGGTCCGTAGCAATTTAAAAAACGGGAACTTATTAATAAATATCTCCCATCCATACAGGAATTTTTCTTCATTTTTTTAGTACCTAGTGTCCTTTTCATGGTGGAGAGAGAGTGTTGGATTGACAAATATGCCCCTGGTTAAGTTCAATACATTTGTTTTACCAGTTCGGTACATCTTTTCCTGATTTCAGTACTTTATTGCTAAAGTTTATTATCTTTTCTGGATATTTGGTTATATTAACATTTTATTTTATTTTATTTTATTTTTTAGGATTTTAATTATGATTAACCAGTATAATTAACTTGATTTTCTTTTCTTTCTTGGTCTAAGTTTCTTTCCCAGTTTCTCAGTTTTCTGGCCTCTTGGTCAAGCCACAAGCTTACATCCATTAGTTCTTCTATGAGACCTTTCCTGTTTAAGATTTGTAGGCATTCTATTTTTGATTTTAGTTGTATTCTAATAATTTCTTTTTTTAATGCGATATCTTTCAATCGCAATTTTTTCCCTTTTACTAAAATATCTTATTGTTTTATAAGTCATTTTTAATGTTGATTTTTGATATGATTAATAAAGTTTGTTTTAGAAGTGTTTAACTCCTCTATTTTTGTTTCGAGGTCTGTTGATTGGTAACTTATAACTTCTTCATATCTGTGAACCGAATTTAAAATGGTTTTTATTTCCTCGTCACGGTTTAACACATATATGAGTTCATGTCCTTCTTCTTCCTCTTCTTCTTTGTATTCTGTTAACCTTAAAATTGTGTCCTTAAGGTCTTTTATTTCTTTTTCAATTTTCCACATGGTTTCTCCAAGTTTTCCACATTCTGGACAAATATCAAAAAGTATTTGTGCTTCCATTTTCAAATTAGTTATTTCTTGCTAAATGTTCTTCTTGTAATTTTTTCCATATTTTTTCTTCAAGTTCACATGTTATAAAATGGTTTTCACATTTTTCTATATGGTTATCTCTTAGTTTTTCTAAAGCCTTATAGATTCTTATGTGCTTTTGATAACTGTTTTCTAGAATTTCTATTTCATTTTTTAGAAATTCAACTTCTTTAGTCACTTTCCATTTTATAATATTTTTAAACAATCTTTGTTCCCTGCAAACCTGGTTTATTTGATTTTGTTTATTCATTAGTCTGATAAGCCAATTTTCACATTCTTGGCATAAAAAGTGTGTTTCCGGTAAGGTACAATAATAAACCTTGTTTCTATGTTTTTAAAAGATTCTGTTTTAAACAAATCTGTTTTAGAATTTTCAGTAGTTTTAATCATATTCTCCATTTGTTTTGAAAAAGATATTAATTATTTCAAAAGGTTTTAAAACACTGATTTTCTGTACGCGAAAAACTTATATGTCGTGATGTCTTACTAGGTACTTGCCGTCTCCTATTATTCTCTTGGTCGTGTTAAATTTCTGATTATGTGTTATGGGTCCGATTGTCCTTTATTATGGAAATATTATCATAAACATTAAGTCCGCAATCCTCTTATTACTGTCACTGATGAGATATTTTTCTGGGCCTGTTTCGGGTTTCAAATTCAAATTAGCATTATCCAGACCTAGATTTGAAATGTAAGCAGGGGGTCTAAGGGGCAAATCAAAAGGGACAACAGTAACAAAACACCATTATGTTTAACAAACATCCCTGAATTGTGGTTCCCCTAACGAGTCTTTCTTACAGCTTTTATGGCATAAAGCCTTTTAAATTTTTATCTTACTCCCCTAATGGCATATCTCATCAATTAAGTATTAAAAGGTTACATGTTTATGTTTATAACATTATCATCTATACATAGGACAATCATACCATAACATAAATCATAAACTAACCCATACCTTGAGAGAGGAGAGGCTTTCCCGTTCAGACGGGCCCCTGTATTTCAGAAAGTAAAGAAAAGAGAAAGCAATCCACACCGGGTCTTTCTTTACAAACTGAAATTTTATAACTGAAAGGGTTGGGAATACAAGAGAATTAGAGAGAGAAAGAGCTTTCGAGAGTAGCAAGAGTGCAGTCTCAAAAACCTTAAGAGAGAGAGAGAGAGCAAAGTGAGTGTGTGTGTTACAAGTGAAGATCATCCCTCTATTTATAGATGAGAATTTCATCTAAGTAATCCACAACAACCAATAAAAACGTGCCAAGTGGCAAAGTTATCTGATAAGGTTCGGATGAAAAATCAAACAACTAATAATGCAACAATATAATAATGTAGTAAAGAGGGGCCTAGTGCCCATTAACGCGGTTTTCCAAGAGTCACATGGCTCTTGTCGGATTTTTGACCTTTTCCGCCTTGGATTCTTTTCTTCACATGGTTGGTGGTGTTTTGAGCCGCCCCACTAACTCTTTTTTGTTTTCTTTTTCTTTTTCGGATTCCATTATTTTCAAATGCTGGACTTTAATGTGAATTCCAGCTCATTCCTGCGTGGTTCTCTTAATATTCTTCATCATGAGGGGGACCGCTGTAACACCCCGGATTTGATAACCCAGGCCGGGATGTCACCGCCGCATTTCCCTAGCAAGACACGGCTTCCCGAGCTCGCTAAGGAAATGCAAGGCTTGTGGGTATGAAAAGATTTAAAACATTTCAAGATTTAGTCCGGAAATTTATAATACTTAGTACGATAGTAGAAATTATCATGCGCGGAAAGTAAATAAAGTAAGTGCAGCGGAAAGTAAAATCACGGCTAACATGGCCAAATCCTCGGGTTTAACAGACCCGGTAAAAACAGTACGATGCAGAAATTTAAAATGTCCGTTATGATTTCCCCCAAGTGCATATGCAATGCGTCACTCGACGTACTCTGTAAAAAAAAGGAAAATGACAACGGTTGTCAGTATAAAAATATACTGAGTAAGTTAATCCCTAACTAACAAATAAAAGGGGTTACAGGTGTTTAAACTAAAGACTTCGCTTACCGTACGAGAGTTAAAAATACGAAATTTATTAGCAGCGGAAAAACATGATAAAAAGGCTTAATCTTAAAAGCGTAATTTAAAGCATAAATTAAAATGCATAACTTTAAATACATAATTAAAGACATGATAAATACGATTTAAGCATAATGAAACACTCACACCAGTCTTTTACTTTTCATCCCGTAGACTAAGAAGAGGACACCATACCGGGAGATCACTAACGAGGCAATCTCAACATAGGACCACTAACGAGGCAGTCCAAACAATGGGAGACCACTAACGAGGCAGTCTCAAAGATAGTAGGACCACTAACGAGGCGATCCAAAAAGATAGTAGGACCACTAACGAGGCGATCCACAAATACAGCGCGCGAGATCACTAACGAGGCAATCTCAGATAGTAAGGAGACCACTAACGAGGCAGTCTCAAAGATAATGATAGTATGAAGATCGGCTCGGCCTAGTGAACGGGATTTTTCGAAAGTTCGTATTTCAAAGTTATCAAATGGTCGATATCGCGTTTTCATAGTTCGAGTTTTCTCAGTTTCGAAAAATCCTATTCGAGGCAGTTTACGCCTTTCTTAATTAAAAATTCGTCTTTTCTTCAAAAATTCTGAAATTTTTACAGTAATTCGAAAACACACACACGAACAACTTTCATGTTTTAAGTTTTTGGAAATAAGGTTCCGAAGTGAGTTGAAATTCGAGTTTATTGCAAAGAATAATTTATGTCTTAAAAACTGTTTTCGTCACAGGTTTGTGCAACGCCGATCAAAAATTCATTTCAAAACCAATCGATGTGAAATTTTTACAGTAACTACACAACACATTAAGGAACAACTTTCATGTTTTAAGAATTTGGAAATAATGAATTCTTGGTACTCAAAAATCGAGCGCAACTCACTGCATACTCATGGCCCTTAAAATGATTTCAAAATAGTTTTAAAAACTCGGCCGTTTGACATCTCAAATGAAAACCAAAATCCGTGAAATTTTATATGCATAATCTAGACACAATTATCTACAACTTTTGTTTAGAAATTCAAAGTTAAATCATTCGAAAAATGGGTGAAAAACATGCATCAAGTTGAATGAAGGAATCTGTCACAGATTTAAATCGTTCGGTTCGATACAGAAAGTTCACGGCGGAATTTGGGATAGCAAAACTTAATGTCAATGGCTGAAATTTGGACACAAGATAGATAAAGGTGTTAGGAACAACTTTTATGTTGAAAAGGTTTCGGTTTGAATTCCCAAAGGTCGAGTTTTTGGCGAGTCTTTAAAATTGGACGAAAATAGGGTTTTTGAAAACCGATTTTTGTTACAAGCCTATATCTTGAGATTTAAACAACAAACAACCACGAAAATTTGTGAGTATGGTTTTAACTTACTTAGAATGATGATAGGGTCGCTGGATTGGGTTTCCGGACGTCCTAGGGTCACGACGAACGGCCAACTTCTCCGATCGCTTTTTGTTCGTTTTCCGACGTGAAATCGTAGTAAGGAAATAGTGTTAGAATTCGAGTTTCGGAGACTCATGGACGGATGGAACGCTATATTAAGACTTACCAAGGTTCTACGAAGCCGTGGCTCAGTCCCGTTCACCTCGTCGTCGCCGGAATGTTCGCCGGAAAGCTTCGTCGGGAGAGTTTGGCTTGGAGAGGGAGTTTGTGAGTATGGTGGGGATGGGTTTCTGTGGGATTAGGGCTTTTGAGGCTCCCCAGCCGCCCTTAAGCCTTCCTTAAGGCTGGAATTTGGTTTCCCTCGAAGGGAATTGTAATTTAGGCAAGAAAATCACCCCCGAATGGAAAGATTACACCCTCAGCCCCTCTGGCGCGGAGGTGGCGCGCACCCACCCCTATGGCCGCGCGGAGCATGCGTGCCAGGCCTGGCGTCGCGACGCCTTTGGCCGCGCGGTGGCCGCGCGGCGGCGCGCGGACAGCGCGGGCCGGCCGGACTGGCCGGTTCGGCGGTCCGCGTGTTCCGTCGGGTCTTCCATCGCTTCCCCTATCGGTTTTCTACGTGTTAGCTCGATTCCCTGGGTCGTCTTCGTTTCGGAATCTTCTCCTTAATCTGGTTACGAGTCCGGCTTATCGCTCGCAACATTTCCGTGTCCTACTTAGCCTAGTCTAAATTGGTTCCAACACCTCCTATCGTCCTTGTGATCTAATTCGTGATGTATTTTGTGATTTATTTCGTGACTGAACTTAGAAATTAGTTCTAAGCTGCCTACGTACCCTGTGAAGGGATCAAGTCATGACGTAGTTCAAAACAATTTGAATTTGTTTTTCCTCGGGTGTTACATCCTCCCCCCTTAAGAATACAGTTATGTCCCCATAACTGTGGTCGGGTCGTCTTGTTGCCTCATGTCGGCTTCCAATTCCCAGGCTGTCGTCTCCGTCTCGTGGTTGGACCACAGGACCTTGACCATCCTTACAGTTTTATTCCTTGTCACCCTTTCCTTGTAGTCGAGTATTTGCACCGGGGTTTCTTTATAGGTCAAGTCATCATCCAATTCGATTACGTCCGGTTGGAGTACATGCGACGTGTCGGCACATACTTCTTTTAGTTGGGGGTCGCGGAACATGTTATGGTCGCGAGCAAACTGCGGTGGGGACGTTGGTTAACACGCGGTTCTCTATTCCCTACGGAATTCCTTATGGTCCCTATGTATTTACGTCCCGGGGGTTCCCTGTAGTCCTGCGAAAGGAGGACGTGAGGCAATTCCGCCGTCCTTGCCCGGAATAATGCCATGTGATGCTCCATGTCGTCGTACTTCTCTGTCAATGTATGCCCGGGTTCAGTGAGGAGCGTATAGCAAAAGAGATTGAGCAGAACAGGAAAGATAAAACTACCTCCGGGTCCCGCGCGGTGGCCGCGCGGTGGCGCGCGGAGAGCGCGCGGCACCCTCTGTTCGAGAAAATAGGGCTCGCGCTCCGCGCGAGCCACTTCCCCCATTTTCCATTCGAGAACACACCCCCAATTCTCTCTAAATCCGGCGAGTCACCTTCCTGTTTGCCTGATTTCGACTTCAATTTCACCCATCTAGGTACGATTCTACTAAACCCACTTACTAATTTCAACTTTTATGTTTTGAGTGACTTGATTTGTGAAGAGATTTAGGAAATTAGGGTTTGTGTACAGAAATTGGGGGTTTATGACTTTTGGGCTTGATTGGTGCAAATTAGCAAGTGTATGTGGCAATTGTTGTTACCCTTGTTGCCTTGCCTATGTTTATGTTATAATGCGTTTATGTTTTTGGCAATTTCTCGTGGAATTCGAATCCTTAGAAAAGGCTATGATGTTTGGTTGTTGTTGGGGTGTGGTTATTAGTTCGTTCCCCTGTTGTTTGGTGCGGTAGGACGCGCTGTGTTGTTAGTAGGATGATTGTTTCATTCGGTGGCCAATTTCCGTGTGTTGTTAGTAGCTTAGGTTCTGGTTTATTGCGCACATAACGTGTTCGACGAAATGCTACAATTGGTTTAGGCACTAGTTTGAGAATATCCTTTGTCTAGATTATTTCCTGGTTGGTCCTAGTAAACGGTAGGATTTGTTGTTCTTACGGTACATTCGCGTTAGAAGCGTGTATTGATGCCCTTTACGTGTTTTCGCTTGGCTTTTGTGTGGGACTTAGTCTTATAGTTGGTATTTGGTAACTTGCAGGATGTTGCTCTTTTTGTGGGTCGTTTTGGCGTCTCTCATGTGTCCCCCGAGGACTAGGAGATGAGTTGCTGACGAGGCTGGCCCCAGTCATGCCGCTCCGGCGATGCCGGATTTCGACGAGAGCGAGTCAGAGGAGGACGAGGCGCAGCGGGGCCCGCGTCTCAGGGGTCTTCCGGACGAGGTGCGTCCTCACCGGCACGACAGGTTCCGGTTTAGGACGAAGGCTGCCCAGGACTTTTATTTCGACGAGCTTCGTCGAAACAGGGCTTACGTCCCTGAGAGAGGCATATATCCTCTTCATATGGGCGATGACAGGGTCAGTGCGGTCTTGGAGTATTTGCAGTGGACTGGTCTGGCACGTCACCCCGAGGGCGTCGCCTCCGGTTATTTGACTATTGAGGTTATTGCCAACATTGGCGGTCTCGGGGAGGGTGACGATCTATCCCGGGTATGGGTCCGTGGTCGCTATCTCGACTTCAGTGCTCGGGCGATCAATGTCTATTTTGGCTTGCCCGACGATGGCGTATTCCGGCCCCAGCCTGAGGGACGCGTTCTTGCTCCTGCGTGGAACACCTTATGCACCATAGTGCCTCCTCAGTTCGAGCACAGTCATGAGCTTCGTTTGACGTCGATGGACTCCCCTTGGCGAGAGCTTGCTCAGCTGTGGTTCGGGCGTGTCCGGCCGATGTCCCGGAGCCACATTGTCTTGGATCACGTCTACGAGACCATTTGCTTCATCGCGCGAGACGGTAGGGTGAATGTAGGGGCTTGCATCGAGGACAACTTGCGGGGTATGCGAAGAGGACGAGGGAGTAGGGTGATTACCCATGTTCACCTCATCTGTGGGTTGTGCGCGGCGCAGGGGATTCGCACTACACCGGAGACAGACCCGTACGACCTAGCACCTGACCGTTGCTACCGTATCTCGACTTATGCTGAGCGGCATAGCGCCTTACGTCGTGGGGCTCCCCGTGCTGTACTTCGCCCGCAGCCTGATGACGGCGGCCTGATCCTTGTGGTACCACCGGAGCAGCCACCCCCTCCTCCAGTAGTTCCATCTCCTGCTGGGGGCACCTCCTGCTGTGGCACCTCAGGGGCAGGAGATGATTCAGATGCTGCAGATGATGCAGGAGATGCGGGTCAGTATGGACGCCGGGTTTGCAGCTGGGCAGGCTCGTTATGACGCCCTCGACGCTAGGTTGGACCTCTATCAGACCCGCATGGACTCGTTTGCTACGAGGCAGGCTCAGCAGCAGGCCACCATGTCCGACATGTACGCCTATGTGCGGCAGATGGACGACTACATGCGCCGACAGTTCCCGCCTCCCGATCAGTGATGTCTCCCTTTGGTTTCGTGTTTTCGTTTAGGTTTTGCGTTTAGACGTACTTTGTTTAGGTTCCTCCTTATGAGGACGTTGCTGTTGCCTGGTGTTTGTGATTTATATTTTCGTTATGTTATTGCTTAGTTAGGTGTTTGACATGTGTTGGTCGTGTGCTGCTGTTTCAGAACCATGGTTTAATTGTTCTGTCCATTTTATGGTTTGAGATGTTCTGGATTTACTATTACCTTCCTATCGTGTCTGCATGTGTGTGGATTGCCCAACAATACCTACGCCGTTGCTTGACTAAATCGCTTGGTTAAATTAGCGTGATAAGATACACGGGATTAGAGTTTATATGTAGAGTGTATATAGTTGCTCTTAAGGGGAAAATTTCTATTGAATGAAGATTAGTCCTTTGATAGGTATCAATTTATCAGGGTGTTTTTCTTGTATAGGTTGTTGGAATTTATTTATTTATTCTTATGTGTACATATTTACGTATTTGTATATATTTTATTATTATTATTATTATTATTATTATTTTTATTATTTTTATTTTTATTTTTTTTTATTATTATTATTTTTATTATTATTATTATTTTATTTTATTTTTATTTTTATTTTTTATTTTATTTTTTTATTTTTTTTTCAGTAATCTGTTCGGGTTTTTTTTTTTTTTTTTTTTGCTCAGGGTTGTAGGTTCCCCTCTTTGATTATGGTAGTTAAAGAACTAAATAAAATGCATGGAATAAATTTAAATAGGCTTGTATTTTTATTACTCAAGGATTAAATTTGGTTTACAAGCATTCGTAATAGGAATAAGTGTGCTGCTAATAGTACGGATGGGAAAATATACTAATAATGCGTAGCTGGATCACTAGATCTAAAACGAGTGGGCAGGCTCGGCCTTGATGGGATCATCCTCATCGCTCGACACATCGATGGGTATGGCGACATTGGGATCAGGCCCCGGGTTCTGAAGGACCGCTCCGTCCACGTCCTGGGCTAGGTTAGTCAGTTCCCAGCCTATGGTCTCTATCTGCTCCTCCAAATCATCTCCCTTGTCTTGGAGCTGGGCCACTTGGGCTTGGAGGTGTGTGACTTGCTCCTGCAGCTGGGTTATGTGGTGATGGTCTGTTTCCCTAAGGTGACCCAAATGGGCCAGGTTACCCTCCAACTGTCCTACCCGCGTTTTGAAGTAATTGATGTGCTGTTGGCCCTCAAGGTATGCGTTCATTAATTTCACCATCAAATTGACCATGTTCGCGTTGGGCTCGACCATCTAATGTCAACAAGGGAGGTTAGAGTTAGACATTTTTCAGGCAAGGTTAAGATATGCACAAATTTAAATCTATATGCAACATGCAAGTGCAAGTCCCTTCCCCATAAGAATTTAGTTTAAAATAAATTGCTAAAGGTTGGGCCTCTATAGTAGGGCCAAAATTTAATATTTCTTTGGCTAAGATTTTGGGCTATGTAAAAAGGATTATAGACTTTTTGGCTAAAAATAATACTAGTAGTCAAAATAAATAGTTTTAAAAGAAATCGCACTTGGGTTTAAAAGTAATGGTTTAAAATAATAGTAGTAGCTTTAAAAATTTTTCGGGCTCTGATACCAACTTGTAACACCCCGGATTTGATAACCCAGGCCGGGATGTCACCGCCGCATTTCCCTAGCAAGACACGGCTTCCCGAGCTCGCTAAGGAAATGCAAGGCTTGTGGGTATGAAAAGATTTAAAACATTTCAAGATTTAGTCCAGAAATTTATAATACTTAGTACGATAGTAGAAATTATCATGCGCGGAAAGTAAATAAAGTAAGTGCAGCGGAAAGTAAAATCACGGCTAACATGGCCAAATCCTCGGGTTTAACAGACCCGGTAAAAACAGTACGATGCAGAAATTTAAAATGTCCGTTATGATTTCCCCCAAGTGCATATGCAATGCGTCACTCGACGTACTCTGTAAAAAAAAGGAAAATGACAACGGTTGTCAGTATAAAAATATACTGAGTAAGTTAATCCCTAACTAACAAATAAAAGGGGTTACAGGTGTTTAAACTAAAGACTTCGCTTACCGTACGAGAGTTAAGAATACGAAATTTATTAGCAGCGGAAAAACATGATAAAAGGGCTTAATCTTAAAAGCGTAATTTAAAGCATAAATTAAAATGCATAACTTTAAATACATAATTAAAGACATGATAAATACGATTTAAGCATAATGAAACACTCACACCAGTCTTTTACTTTTCATCCCGTAGACTAAGAAGAGGACACCATACCGGGAGATCACTAACGAGGCAATCTCAACATAGGACCACTAACAAGGCAGTCCAAACAATGGGAGACCACTAACGAGGCAGTCTCAAAGATAGTAGGACCACTAACGAGGCGATCCAAAAAGATAGTAGGACCACTAACGAGGCGATCCACAAATACAGCGCGCGAGATCACTAACGAGGCAATCTCAGATAGTAAGGAGACCATAACGAGGCAATCTCAAATATAATGATAGTATGAAGATCGGCTCCGCCTAGTGAACGGGATTTTTCGAAAGTTCGTATTTCAAAGTTATCGAATGGTCGATATCGCGTTTTCATAGTTCGAGTTTTCTCAGTTTCGAAAAATCCTATTCGAGGCAGTTTACGCCTTTCTTAATTAAAAATTCGTCTTTTCTTCAAAAATTCTGAAATTTTTACAGTAATTCGAAAACACACACACAAACAACTTTCATGTTTTAAGTTTTTGGAAATAAGGTTCCGAAGTGAGTTGAAATTCGAGTTTATTGCAAAGAATAATTTATGTCTTAAAAACTGTTTTCGTCACAGGTTCGTGCAACGCCGATCAAAAATTCATTTCAAAACCAATCGATGTGAAATTTTTACAGTAACTACACAACACAATTTAAGGAACAACTTTCATGTTTTAAGAATTTGGAAATAATGAATTCTTGGTACTCAAAAATCGAGCGCAACTCACTGCATACTCATGGCCCTTAAAACGATTTCAAAATAGTTTTAAAAACTCGGCCGTTTGACATCTCAAATGAAAACCAAAATCCGTGAAATTTTATATGCATAATCTAGACACAATTATCTACAACTTTTGTTTAGAAATTCAAAGTTAAATCATTCGAAAAATGGGTGAAAAACATGCATCAAGTTGAATGAAGGAATCTGTCACAGATTTAAATCGTTCGGTTCGATACAGAAAGTTCACGGCGGAATTTGGGATAGCAAAACTTAATGTCAATGGCTGAAATTTGGACACAAGATAGATAAAGGTGTTAGGAACAACTTTTATGTTGAAAAGTGTTTGGTTTGAATTCCCGAAGGTCGAGTTTTTGGCGAGTCTTTAAAATTGGACGAAAATAGGGTTTTTGAAAACCGATTTTTGTTACAAGCCTATATCTTTTGAGATTTAAACAACAAACAACCACGAAAATTTGTGAGTAAGGTTTTAACTTACTTAGAATGATGATAGGGTCGCTGGATTGGGTTTCCGGACGTCCTAGGGTCACGACGAACGGCCAACTTCTCCGATTGCTTTTTGTTCGTTTTCCGACGTGAAATCGTAGTAAGGAAATAGTGTTAGAATTCGAGTTTCGGAGACTCATGGAAGGATGGAACGCTATATTTAGACTTACCAAGGTTCTATGAAGCCGTGGCTCAGTCCCGTTCACCTCGTCGTCGCCGGAATGTTCGCCGGAAAGCTTCGTCGGGAGAGTTTGGCTTGGAGAGGGAGTTTGTGAGTATGGTGGGGATGAGTTTCTGTGGGATTAGGGCTTTTGAGGCTCCCCAGCCGCCCTTAAGCCTTCCTTAAGGCTGGAATTTGGTTTCCCTCGAAGGGAATTGTAATTTAGGCAAGAAAATCACCCCTGAATGGAAAGATTACACCTTCAGCCCCTCTGGCGCGGAGGTGGCGCGCACCCACCCCTATGGCCGCGCGGAGCACGCGTGCCAGGCCTGGCGTCGCGACGCCTTTGGCCGCGCGGTGGCCGCGCGGCGGCGCGCGGACAGCGGCCGGACCGGCCGGTTCGGCGGTCCGCGTGTTCCGTCGGGTCTTCCCTCGCTTCCCCTATCGGTTTTCTACGTGTTAGCTCGATTCCCTGGGTCGTCTTCGTTTCGGAATCTTCTCCTTAATCTGGTTACGAGTCCGGCTTATCGCTCGCAACATTTCCGTGTCCTACTTAGCCTAGTCTAAATTGGTTCCAACACCTCCTATCGTCCTTGTGATCTAATTCGTGATGTATTTTGTGATTTATTTCGTGACTGAACTTAGAAATTAGTTCTAAGCTGCCTACGTACCCTGTGAAGGGATCAAGTCATGACGTAGTTCAAAACAATTTGAATTTGTTTTTCCTCGGGTGTTACAACCGCCACTTTCTTTTTTCTGATTTTTTATAATTTTATTGGCCTAGTATTTTGCTTCATTTTTTCTTAGTGCTCCCAGTGCACCATATCTTCCATTTTTCTTGGCTGCCATTGCTTCAGCAAAAGTAGGCCTTAATTCAATTTCAAGCTTATGAAGAATTTCTTCTTCACTGAGGTTTTCAAATTTTCCAGTCTGTACTGGACTCATAGTTTTTGGCAAACTACCAGCCATAACCGGAATTAATGTGCTTTTATGTAACACCCCGGTTTTTGGTCACCCAGGTCGGGGTGTCACCGCCACACCTCCCTAGCAAGACACGGTTTATCCGAGCTCACTAAAGAGATGCAAGGCTATGGTTTTTCAGAATTTAAAATATTCAAACAGCCCATTCATATATAATTTAAAAATAATACATCGAAGTTGCAGCGGAAAATAATGATTACATATGTATAATGCAGCGGAATTTAAATATAGCCAACACGGCCAGAATACGGGTTAAACAGGCCCGTTCATGCAAGACCTAGTCTAATACAATAATTCAAAATAATATATCTTCCCAAAAATTCCCATGTATGCATATGACGATGCATAATTCTCAACTCTGAAAGAAAAAGGAAAAATATGGTTTGGTCAGCAAAAACTTGCTGAGTAAGTTAACACATACATGTGATGCACCCTGTGAAACCACATTTAAATAAGCTTAAATTATGATAAAATGAACCTAAATTGCATGCATGAGACCTTATTTTACTGCTTTTTAGTGTATATTTCATGTAATGTGTAAATATTAATAAGACCGGTTAAATTGAGCTTATCCGAGCCCAATTTACCTTGGCCAGAATGCTGTTCTGAGTGAATTCTTCTTATCATAGGTGTTGCCTTTCTTTTTCTTGCTTTCTAATGAATTGAATTTGCCTCTAAATGTAATCTGCTATCATGTTCTTAATTTGTAGACGGATTTCTGTATTGTTCGTGTTAGAAGTGTTCTAGAACGGGAGTTCAGAATCATTTTGAAGTACGAATTCATCTTTTATGGAAGTAATATAATATGTCGATGTTTTCTATTGGAATCTGGAATTATGATTAAAATGTCAGATTATGCCTACTCTAGACTGAACGCTATTCTGTATAAATGGTAGAAATGAAATTCCATGTTTTGGTATTAATCTGCTTTTTAATCGATTAAGTTGGTGTAATCTGTTTTGATCGCTCAAGATGGATAAATATGCTATGATGTTAGAATCTGTATTAGAATTATATGTTAGATGCTATTAAACTAATCGATATTCTGTGTTTTTGCTAAATCTGCTATCCAAATTATTAATCTGCTAAAGCCTGAAATGATCGATCAATCTTAATTCCCTATTTTTAGTAATCTGGCATTAATCCTAATCTGTCTGCAATTTAATATTATTAATTAAATCCAGGTTACCATGTTTTGCTATTATTTTACCATAATTGTTAAATTATTTACACTGTTCTGCATAATTCAATATTAGAATTCAATTCTGTGATTTCTGCTTTGCTAAATCGGGAGATAAAAAGTAGAATTAATATTTTAGTACCGGAATTGGGAATAAATTACATTATAAATGGATTCTGGCATGTGCACAATGATTTGGGAAATGAAAAGTGCCTTTTAATTGCTATAGGAAAATTTGTAAGCTTGGGAAAGACTCAAATTTAAGCCTAGAATAATGATTGCATGATGTTAGATAATTTAACCAACTTCCATGAAATCCGTTTAAGCATAATTTGATTATTAGCAGATTATAATATTTTTAATCTTTATAAAATAATTAATTTTAAGAAATTGATCTTTTTAGACATTGGAAAATGCTAAATCAATATGCAATTTCTACTTTATATAAAGATGACAATATTTAAAATATTACAAGCATCTCCCATTTATATTCTTATTAAATATAATTTTAATTTGCTTTATTTTAAATTTAATGTCACTATTTTTAATTAAATTACCATTAGAATTAAACAAACTCTTTTCAAAATATAATATATATAATTAATGAACTTAAGAACAATTAAAATTTCTCCGGAATGAAATAATATTCTGAAATTCCCTGTGGATTCGACCCGGTATTCACCGGTTTTTATTACTTGATGACAACCATCCGCTTGTGGTAAAATATGAGTAGTGAAAATCACCCATCAAGTTTTTGGCGCCGTTGCCGGGGAATTTGTTGTGAATTTTTAATTGTTTTTAGTTTATTAATGTAAATCTATTAAGTTAAATATTAATTTAACTGTTACTTATTTTACTTTATTTTATCTAATATTTGCAGTGCGAAGCAAACAAGCAGAAATAGCTTATGATCCTGAAATTGAGCGTACTCTTAGAGCTATTAGATTAGGGAAACGTAGGAGACCAGCTCAGTTGGAAATTTTAATTAATTCATCATCTGATGAAGAAGACTATTCTCCAACGACTGGAGTTTCAACAATTCAAACTAATCAATTAGTTGCTCAGTTCAATAGGTTAAACATGGCAGCGAATAATAATGATAATCAGGGTAATAATGGAGGTAACGGTGGTGATTTGGAGCACGATGATCAAGCTGAAATGACCATTGAAGAACACTTACAAGGAACTAGTGGAAATCTGCTTAATAGAACTCCAAGGCCAGATGTAGATGCTTTAAGCTTTACCCTTCAGCCTGCACTAATCACAATGGTTCAAGCTAATCAATATAATGGAGCACCTACTAATGATGCTGTAGAACACATAAAGAACTTTCTGGACTATTGTGACACAGTGAAAATAAATGGTGTTACTAGTGATGAAATTAAGTTGAGATTGTTCTCATTTTCACTCAGAGATAAAGCTAAAACTTGGTACAACTCACTTCAATTAAGGGATGTCACTACTTGGGATAAAATGTTAGAAGCTTTCTTAGAACAATTCTTCCCACCATCCAAGGTTATTGAATTACAAGAAAAAATCAAAGAATTTGTGCAAGATGAGGGTGAAACTTTACTTGAAGCATGGGATAGATATAACACTTTATTGGCGAGATGCCCGAATCATGGCTTTGAAGATTGGCAACAGATGCACTTCTTCTACAATGGGTTGATTGATCATTGGAGGAACTTGTTGGATGCAGCAGCTGGAGATTCGTTTCTGTCTATAGGATCCTCTAGAGCTAAGGAAATCATAGAGAAAAAGATTTCTAATATGAAAAAATTTCCTGGTAAGAAAAATGCTAGAAATAAAACAAAAGGGGGAATCTATGAGGTAGAAAAGGCAGTTGCTATATATTCTAAGTTAGATGCTTTAATGAGGGAGGTTTCTACACTTAAGAAAGGTCAAGCTAAAGTTGTGAGATGCGGTATTTGTCATGGACCTCACGAGTCATCAGCTTGTCACTTGCTTGATCAAGGACTTCAAGAGACTATGCAGTGCGAGGGGACTGAGGAGCAAGTGGAAGATGTGAACTACATGGGAAATAGGCAGCAAAACTATAACCAAAACCGTCCTCAAAATCAAAACTTCTATCCAAATCAGAATTCTCAATTTCAACAAAACACCTATCCACAAAACAACTGTCAATCTTATCCACAAAACCAAAATCAAAATTACCCAAATCAAAATCCAAATCAAAACCAGAATTTTCAAAACCAAAATCAAAAACAAAACTATAATCAAAACAGAAATCAGAATCAACCTTTTTACCCTAACCAACAGCCTAGGAACTTTCAACCTCAACAACAGCTGCAACAAAATCAAGTAAGTGATGAGGTCAATTTAAAAGAGTTAATCAGCACAATCGTGTCTCAACAACAAACAATTCAGCAAATGCAAGCCTCAATGAGAAATTTAGAAGTACAAGTTGGTCAAATTGCTAGGGACACTTCCAATAGACAGCAAGGAACACTACCAAGCATGCCTGATCCTAATCCAAAACAGCAATGTAAAGCAATCACTTTAAGGAACAAAAAGGAATTACCTAATCCTTACCCTTCCTTAGATGATCCATAGGTTTTAGCTGATGCTATAGATGATCAAAATGAGGATACAGAGAAAGAAAGTCAGCATAAAAACACTGATGAGCCTAAGGAGAGTGAGAAACTTCGAGTTGAACAAGATAAGGGTAAAGGAAAGTCTGCTGTCTCAGTCAAGCCATATCAGCCACCTATTCCATATCCACAGCGTCTTAAGAGGGCTAAGGAAGATAAAGATTATGCCAAATTCTTAGAAGTCTTTAAAAATTTAAGAATTGATATTCCTTTTTCTGATGCCATTGCACAAATGCCTGTGTATGCTAAGTTTTTAAAAGAAATTCTAACAAAAAAGAGGAGTGTTGATGATGAAGAGAAAGTGACACTTACGGGGGAATGCAGTGCAATTTTACAAAGAAGGCAACCTATTAAACAAAAAGATCCTGGGAGTTATACTATTCCGTGCATTATTGGCACTAAAGAATTCAACAAAGCTCTGTGTGATCTCGGGTCTAGTATTAATCTGATGCCTCTACATGTCTTTAGAGAACTAGGAGTAGGAGTTGTGAAGCCTACTAGGATGCAGTTACAGCTTGCTGATAGATCTATTAGGACTCCCTTAGGCATTGTAGAAGATGTTCCTGTTCAAGTAGAGAGCTTCATTTTCCCTGTTGACTTTGTTGTTCTTGATATGGAAAAAGACATTGATATTCCTCTGATTTTAGGTAGACCATTTTTGCAAACTGGTAGGGCTATGGTTGATATGGATGATGGTAAAATTACACTTAAAGTAGGTAATGAACAAGTGTCGTTTGACATTTCTAAGACAACTAAAACACAACACGCTAGTTCTGACACCTACCCGTGTAATAGAGTTACAGCTATCTATCAGGAGGATGAGGTGATTGAGAGAGAGTTCTTTGCTAGACATGATCCCTATAGAAAATTTGAGCAGTTAGTGGAGAGTTGTGAGGACTTAGCTGAAAGTAAGTGTGAGGGAGGATTACCTGTGCAAGTAACATGTGCAATAGAAGAATCCAAGTTAGTCCCGTCTGTTGAAAAGCCACCTACATTGACATTAAAAGAGCTGCCATCACATTTGAGGTATGTTTTTCTTGGTGAGAATGATACTTTATCTGTTATTGCAAGTAATAAATTGAATGATAATCAATTAAATGCATTAACCCAAGTGTTGAGTAAGCATGTTAGAGCAATAGGTTGGACGATAGCTGACATCAAGGGACTGAGTCCAGCATTGTGTACACATCGGATTTATATGGAGGAGGATGACAAGCCAGTGAGACAGCCCCAGAGGAGATTGAATCCACATCTACAAGAAGCTGTAAGATCAGAGGTTATTAAACTACTCGATGCAGGTATTATCTATCCTATCTCTGATAGTCAGTGGGTGAGTCCAGTTCAAGTAGTACCTAAAAAGGGAGGTATGACTGTGATTAGAAATGAAAATGGTGAATTAGTACCTACTAGACCTACTACTGGATGGCGTGTATGCATTGATTATAGGAGATTGAATGATAAGACTAGGAAAGATCATTTCCCACTGCCTTTTATTGATCAAATGCTAGAGCGTTTAGCTGGTCATGAGTTTTATTGCTTTTTAGATGGCTATTCTGGTTATAATCAAGTTCCAATTGCACCTGAGGATCAAGATAAAACTATATTTACATGTCCTTACGGTACATTTGCATATAGGAGAATGCCATTTGGTTTGTGTAATGCTCCAGCTACATTTCAGAGATGCATGATGTCTATATTTTCTGATTTAATTGAGACATGCATTGAGGTATTTATGGATGATTTTTCTGTATTCGGGTCTACTTTTGAAAAATGCTTAATTAACTTGGAAAAAGTTCTGATTAGATGTGAAGAGTCAAATTTAGTTCTTAATTGGGAAAAATGTCATTTTATGGTTAATGAAGGTATTGTCTTAGGACATAGAATTTCTAAAAATGGCATTGAAGTTGATAGGGCTAAAGTAGAAGTGATTGCAAAAATTCCACCTCCTAATAATTTAAAAACTTTGAGAAGTTTTCTGGGACATGCTGGATTTTATCGGAGGTTCATAAAAAATTTTTCAAAAATTGCATTACCTCTGTTTAAGCTGCTATGTAAAGATGTTGAGTTTGATTTTACTGACGAGTGTATTGAGGCGTTCAATAGGATCAAGGAAGCATTGGTGACAGCACCAATTATTCAGCCACCTGACTGGAGTTTGCCATTCGAGATCATGAGCGATGCTAGTGACTTTGCTGTTGGAGCAGTATTGGGTCAACGAAAGGATAAGAAACTTCATGTTATTTATTATGCTAGTCAGGCTTTAAATACTGCATAGAGAAATTATGCCACCACTGAAAAAGAACTTTTATCTGTAGTTTATGCATGTGAAAAGTTTAGGCCATATCTGTAGGCTAAAAAACTGTAGTTTACACTGATCATGCTGCTATTAAATATCTATTTGCAAAGAAAGATGCTAAACCACGGTTAATTAGATGAGTATTATTGTTGCAGGAATTTGACTTAGAAATTAAGGATAGGAAAGGAGATGAAAATCTTGTAGCTGATCATTTATCTAGATTGGAGCATGAAAAAGGGGAAGAAAGATTAATTAATGATACATTTCCTGATGAAAATTTGTATTTAATAAATAACACTTCCTCTGATCCGTGGTTTGCTGATTTTGTGAATTATTTAGCATGTGGTGTAATTCCTGATCATCTAAAATGGCATAGCCAGAAACAAAAATTTTAAAACTGATGCTAAATATTTTATTTGGGATGAACCTTTTTTGTTTAGACTCTGTTCAGATCAAATCGTAAGGAGATGCATCCATGATGAAGATTTTGAAAAAGTATTAAAGGCTTGCCACGAAGGACTTGGAGGAGGACATGTTGGACCGAATAGGACAGCTCATAAGGTACTCGAAGGTGGTTTATATTGGCCTAATATTTATCGTGATGCTAGATCATTTGTGCTAAAATGTGATGTATGTCAAAGGGCTGGTAATATCACTAAAAGAGATGAAATGCCATTAAAGGGAATTATGCCAGTTGAGTTGTTTGATTTGTGGGGAATTGATTTCATGGGTCCATTTCCACCATCTAATGGGAAATTGTATATTCTTGTTGCTGTTGAGTATGTTTCAAAATGGGTAGAAGCTGAATCATGTGCTTTAAATGATGCTAAACAAGTGATTAAATTCTTGAAAAAACAAATCTTTACTCGTTTTGGTGTGCCTAAAGCGATCATTAGTGATGGTGGATCTCATTTTGTTAATAGGGCTGTTAATCAATTGTTATCTAGATTTCATGTTCACCATAGGATAACAACACCCTATCATCCTCAAGCCAATGGTCAGGTAGAAGTCACTAATCGTGAGATTAAAAAGATTTTGGAAGCCACTGTAGGAAAATCTAGAAAAGATTGGGCTTTTAAGTTAGATGAAGCATTGTGGCTTATAGGACAGCTTTTAAAACACCTATAGGTATGAATCCTTTTAAATTAGTTTATGGTAAAGCTTGTCACTTACCTTTTGAACTTGAGTTTAAATCACTTTGGGCTATGAAGAAATTGAATTTTGAGTTTAAAGAGGCTCAAGAAAAAGGAAAATAGATCTTACTGAATTAGAAGAAATTAGACGTCAAGTTTATGATAATGCTCTAATTTATAAGAAGAGAACAAAGCTTTATCATGATAAGATGCTTAGGCCTAAGGTATTTGAAGCTGGACAATTAGTGCTTTTATTTAATTCTAGATTTAAACTGTTTCCTGGTAAATTGAAGACAAAGTGGTCAGGACCTTTTAGGATTGTTAAGGTATTGGATAATGGTGCAGTAGTTTTAAAAGCTGAAGATGAGAGGGAATTTACTGTAAATGGTCAAAGACTTAAACATTATTTTGGAGATGAAGTTAAATTCATCGAACAAATTAATGTTAAGCCTTTGGTTTTTTAAATCTGCTTATTGAAGTATTTGCATTGCATGTTTAATTATGTTGAGTTTTAATTTATTAAATTTATAAAAACAATAAAAATTATAAAATGAAAGAAAAAGGTAAAAATATTTTGCACTTGATTGTTTAGGTGTTTTTATCTGCTTTATTGCTCTTATTTAATTTAAGTTGTGTTTTTATTTTAATTATGCTGTTTAAATTTCATGCTATGTTGATACCATGTGTTCAATAAATTGAGTAGGACATTGCTTTTGAATTGGAATAAGTAGCAAAATGTTGAGAAATGATGGATTCAAGTGTGCTTGGAGGATTGATCTTGACATGTGTATTTTGACTCGGTGATGAGTTAAGGAGGAGAATTATGATTCGGAAGGATTTGAGGAGCCTATATATGCTAAATCTGACTTGCTAACCTTAGGGATTGAATGAACTATCATTTTGGTTGAGTTTGAGCTGAATTTCGAGTGTCACAGATTCAGTTTAGGCGCCACACCTTCATGGTGGCGCCTAAAACCAAGCTCAGGCGCCACTTTATGCGCCAATTTCAACCTTTGAAAAATCTGGAGTCAGTTTATGCGCCACACATACTGTGTGGCGCCTAAAACTGCTCCCTAGCGCCAAAAATTGCGCCACTTTTAAACTTGAAAAAAGTTGGTCAGGTTATGCGCCACATACACTGTGTGGCGCATAAAAGTACCTCCGAGCGCCAATGGATGCGCCATTTTCGGACTTGGGATTTTTCAGAAAAAACCTAGGCGCCACATCAACTGAGTGGCGCCGAAAACACTCTTTAAGCGCCACTTTGGCGCGCCGACCCGCGGGTTTGGGTCATTTGACCCGGGTCAGATCGGGATTTTAATGCCAATTCTTTTCTCTTCCTCATTCCAATCGATCGAGCAGCCTCTCTTTCCCTTTGTTTTTCTTCAACCGAGCGCCACCATCCTCTCCAAGCGACACAATTTGCGCCACTTAGGTAAAAATTCTTCCAATTCTTGCTTCTTCCTATCAATTATTATCTACATTGTTCAAATTCTCATTCCAAAACCCAAATTTTATTTTGTTTGAATCAAATTAGGGTTCTTCAACCTTAGTTCTTCAAATTTGGGGATTCCTCTTCAAAGTGTTCCAATCCTTCAATTTAGGTAAGAATGGCTATCCTAATTCAATCATTATCATATTCTAGTGCTTTGGAATGCATTAATTTTGGTATTGGTGTTGTTACTTGAATTTTGGATTTTTGTAGAATGTGGGATAAAATTTGATTTTGATTGTCTAAATTCTAGTTTTAGCATGAATAAGTGTTGTTGAACATGGTTTGAATGCATAATGTGAAATTTTTGGATTAACATTAAAAGTTGGAATTTTTGAGAATTTTTAAATCTGAAAATTAGTTTAAATTAATTAAAATGACATTTTTGATTAATCCAATGGATGAAACATTACTAGAATATGTCATTTTAGTTATATTAAAAATATAAAGTTATTTTCTTGTCAAAAATTCTATGTTTTTCATAATATGAGATAATTGAACCATGTTTCGATAAAAACTCTCTTATTTGTAATTTAGTTAATTTAAATAGGTTGATTTATCATATAAATAAATTGTAATGAACTTAAATATTAATTTAAACCATTTGTAATGCATTAGATTGACAGTTTAGGTTGTTTTAGTTTTTAAATTTGAAAATTTAATAAAATAGGGAGTTTTTATTAAAAAGACATGTTGAACATGAATTCTAAACTTTAAAATAAAATGGGTGTTATGTTTAAACAAAGTTTAGGATTCATAATTTTTAAACTGCAACATCTTGGTCATTGAGTTATTTAAATCCCACATTCTAGGTTGATGTATATGTTTGCTTTGTACTTAACACTTAAGTTAAACCTTTGGTTTAAACTTAAGTGTGAGGATGGGAGGCAATGCATATATATGATACTAACCCAGAGTTTTTGTACAACCAGGTACTGAAATAATGTATAATCCTCCAAACCTCCCTAAGAAATCGGGTTATAGGTATATACCCATGCCCGAGGGGAGAATGGGGATTTATGATCCACAGTCACCGGATAGCGTTCCTACTTCTATTCCTGATGAGCATATTTTTGAAACTCGCAGACTCTGCACTAAAAATTTGGTACAGATGGATCATCCACAGGGATCAGGAGGTGCCTCCAAGTCCAAGGGACTTCTCTCCTATTTTAGGAGGAGCAAGTCCAAGAGTGGTGCATCCTCGAGACATACTACAGTACCAGCTGATGACCATCAGGAGGTCAATCAGCCTGACCAGCCTGATCAGCGCATTCAGCCTGAGACGTCCGATCATTCACAGGCCCCCTCTAGAGCCTCTCGGGGGAAGGCACCTGTCACGAGTTCCACTTCCTCTCGACCTAGGAGGGGGAGATCTGCAGCACTAGTCATACAGGAGCCTGTCCCTGAGGCTGTAGGAGGAGAAGAAGATGAGGAGGAGGTTGATCAGGAGGAGCAGGAGAAGCAGCAGGATAGGGGAGGACCGAAGAGGCAGGATCCTAGAGCGTATGTCCCCGATTTGTTGTATGTCAGGCCGGGCATATTCGATGCCACTGTGTTTAGGAGTGCCAGAGCCTACGAGCTATACAAGAGGTTTCACAAGAAGAGGATTATTGCTGATAGGGGATTTTCAGATAGAGATTTGCAGCACCCTCTACTCCGTGATGCTATTAGATCCAGAGGTTGGGAGAGATTCGTTAGACATCCAGCCGGATCATATTCGTGGGTGTTGACTAGGCTGTTTCTAGCCAATGCTGAGGAGGAGGATTCTTGGATTTTCGGGGTTAGAGTACCCATCACTCCTCAGCACATCAACCAATTTTTTGGAGTAGTGGATGTGCCCTACGGCAGAGACTTTTGGGAGCCAGTGATGAGAGCTGATGATAGGGAGGATTTCAAGAAGCTTGTATTGATGGCGATGTTTGAGGGTCAGGAGGATGTCCTCACATATGATGATGATGATGACATGAGTAGGCTACATGGGCCTGATATGGATGCACCTATGTACCAGCTTCTCATGTTCTACAGATCTAGATTGAGTCCTTCGACTCATACCTCTGGACCTACTGCCCTGGATATGTATGTCCCATACTGCATCAAGGTGGGGAGCCCGGTTAACATGGGAGAGCTCATATCACTTGAGTTGAGACAGACACCGGGGGTGTCTAAGAGGTCAGCTCTTATGTTCCCCAGCTTGATATGGCAGCTTTGTGCACAGGCAGGAGTGGATATGGGGCAGTTTGATAGAGACTGGAGGATGAGGCCCTCTATTCCATTTGGGAAGAGGAATTTCAAGCTGCCTGGCATAAGGTGCAAGCCTACGATACTTCCGAGGGAGTTGCCCAGGCAGTCGCCACCACCTGCACCTTCACATGCTAGCCAGGAGCATTCTGAAGCTCCTTCGCAGTCCACTCGGGGTACACGAGGTGGTAGAGGCAGAGGTAGGGGACGTGGCAGAGCTCAGCCACAGCAGTCACATCAGCAGTATCAGGAAGAGCCTGATTGGGCTAGGGCATTGAGGATTGATCAGCAGACGATGATGACCAACCAACAAAATTGGATGAACACTATGGATGAGCGGATGAGGTTGGTAGCTCAGAGGCAACAATTTTTGAGTGATCAGATAGCCAAGAATGCCCGAGCCCAAGCTTACCATGCAGCCCGACTGGAGTATTTTATGTCCCAGAGCCTAGGACAGCGATATGTCGCTCCTCAGGCACCTTCTGAGGACGATGATGATGAGGACTATGTTGGCTCGGGAGATGGTAGCGATGAGGGAGATGATGATGCTGAGGATGCTGATGCTGGGGATGGATCTGAAGAAGTGGGGGACAACGATGATGATGATTCTGAGGACTCTGACTGAGCGAGAGATGAGCGATAGATAGGCTTGTGATCGTTATAGATGATATGTATTGATAGGCCTATGTATTTGACTCTATTGCTATTTTGCTACATTTTTGTTATTTTCATTTGGGTTGTAGTTGTCCTAACTCTATTTTCTATTATTATTTTGCTATCTTAGACATATTATTTCTATTATTCATGCTCTTTTGATTATATGGAGTATTAGATAGTGTTTATCTAGATTATAAGGTTTTTAGTTGCTTTTAAATTCAATAAAGTAGCTCTTACCAATAGCATGCTAAATTGAGTTGTTTTGAACTGGTAAAAAGGACAATGAAGTTTACTTGAACTAGATTGAGGTATTGAGGGAGTGAAATTGATATTGTTGAGTGATTTGGAGATTTTGGACATCATGGGGAAGAACTTAGGAAAAACACATTCTGCTCGAATTGGCACAGAATGCGCCACATAGGCATTGTGGCGCCTAAAAATACCCTCCAGCGCCACTTTATGCGCCAGAAAACTTAGAAATTTTTCTAAGTTTTTCCAAAATGCGCCACACGTGCTTGGTGGCGCCTAAATCTGCCTTGAAGCGCCACTTTTTGCGCCGCAGAATGAGAATTTTTCCAAGTTTGCTTCAGGATGCGCCACACCTTCTTTGTGGCGCATAAAAGCTCCTTTCAGCGCCACTTTTAGTGCCATGGCTTATTTTTAAATTTTATATTATTTTCTAAATGCGCCATATGTGCTGTGTGGCGCCTAAATTGGCCTCTGAGCGCCACTTTTTGCGCCACCGACGCAAATTTTTCAAAAATTCGCGAATCCAAAATATTCAAATCATATCTAATCGATTTTTGGGATCCTAAACAGCATTATACTACCTCCAAATTATATGTTTAGTGTATATTTCGATCTAGATTAAATCAATCCCGCCATATCTCAACAAAATCAAGATTTCACTACCTTTAAAAGAGACATGACCGATCGGTCATCACTCTCATTCTCAAATCTGTCAATTTTTGTCTTCTTCCAGTTTAATTAGCTTCCAATCTCAATCCTTTCTTCCTAAATTCTGCCACCATGAGAACAAAGAGAAAGAATAACCCAAGAAACAATGGTGGAAAGAAATTGAAAGCCACAGAGCCTGCCCCATCAGAGATACCCGATATTAGAGAACCCGTTCCGGAGCCGGCTGTTGTGGGTACTGAAGACATATTTGTGAACAATCTGGTAGCTCCCGATTCATATAATGGTTACGATACTTCTTTCAATTCTGCTCAACCGATGGAGGATGATCCACAGCAAGAAGAAGGTGTCGCTGAATCCCCAGAGGAAATCTCACCGGAAGTTCCTCGTGATTCTAAAACCAAAAGAAAGAGTCACAATAGAAAGAATGATACTACCCCTCTGGAAGAATTAACAGGAGATACTTTTAATCCGGCTAATTTCATCAATCAAACCGCATATTCTTATTATCAGAAGATGGTGGAAAGATGGATTATTCCGGACAAAGGGTTCACTAAAGCTGACATGGAGCGATTTTCGGTTCATGATGCTCTCATGAGTCGAGGATGGATGAAATTTGCTGCGCATCCGGAAGGAGTTTATTCTTGGGAGCTTACTAGACAATTCCTATGTAATGCTCAGTATGATCATTATACTTCGTGGATTAGGGGGGTACCTGTGCCATATGGTCCCGCAGTAATCAATGAACTTTATGGTACTGTGGATGTCTCTTGCCCAGCTACGAAGAAGAAGCACTTTCATGACCCTATTCATGAAGAGGAAGAAGGACCAGGATTGGAGAAAAGAATCTTGAAAGAGATGTTCGAAACTCAAAAGAAAATTGCCTACATAGGGGAGAAGAAGGAGAATGTTGTTGCCACTTTAATGGCTGCACCGCTTTATCAGATCTACCTGCTCTACAAGCATAAGGTGTTTCCTACTTCGCACACTTCACAACCGAATGCAGAGGAGCTTTATTTTGTGTATTGTGTGAAGAACGGGTTGCCTATTGACATTGGAGATATGATAGCATATGAGTTGGATAAAATGACGTCTGACACTGCACGGACTGTGCTGGGATTTCCTGCACTGATCTGGACACTTTGTGAGAGAGCTGGAGTGAATATGACGGCCTATGCTCATGATGTGAAGCCAAAGCCTCCTATCTCTTTCAAGAATTTCTATAATAGGCCTGGAGTAAAGTGTGCAGAGCTTGGTTACCCTACTACATCCCATGGGACACCCACTTGTCATCCTGATATACCTAGTGCATCTGGTACTAAGGTAGATCCTGCAGAGATTGCAATCAATAGGATGACCTATGAGATTCATCAGCTTAGAGAGGAGATGAAGAGGAAGGAGGATAGTACACGAGCACAAATTGCACAACTTTCGAGTAGACTTGAATTCTTCATGTCTGAAAGTCTAGGTGATCGATATATTCCTCCTACTACTAGTTCGAGCTCTACAGGGAATGATGATGTTCCTAGGGAAGATGAAGTAGGTGATTCGGATGGATCTTTAGAAATCTAGATTTTTGATTAGATAGGATTGCTCCCTTTTTGGTTTAATTTGTAATAGTTAGAATTATTTTGGTACTATCTTGCTTATCTAATTAGTTTCTTTATGTAATAGATGCTGGAATTTGTGGTATTTTTGCTTTTGGTAAATTTATGAAATTTAATATTTTAATTAAATCTGTCCTTGTTTATTTAATGGATGGAAATAATTATTAAAAATCAAAATTCTGAAATTTATAAAATAAAATAGTAAAAATCTGAATTAAATAAATAATGGATAGAATTTTAATTGTTTGAATCTATAAATTACCATGTGTTCTAACAATTATCTTTTGTATGAGCAAATACCATATAAATATATAAAGAAGCAGGATACGCCATGAGAAGCAAGAAAAAGGGGACATCCAATACGGTGAAAGAATTTCTAGGATCTACATATTCCAGGTGTGATCTTTTCATGTTATATGTTATCAATTTGCATGAAGAATATGGTAAGAGCTTGAGTTGATTTAATTTCAGTTTATTTTACTGTTTATTATGCTTTAAATAAAATGGTACATGCATGACTAGTTATTTTAAATTTAAATTGTGTTTTCCCAGTGGTGCTATTATTTAGAGATTATCACATCATTGCCAAACTGGAGAAAATCCAAATAAGTCTAAATGTTCTGCTCTAATCTGATTTTACAATTTAATGAGTGTTTGGTTTCTTAGTTTAAAGTCCTAGACTTTGTCAAATTGTTATGCAAGTTGTTTGAGCTATTGATGACAATTCAATTTGCCTTGCAGAAAGCTTTTTGATTAATTAGACTAGTTATTTAAAATGTGGAGAGTTATCATTATTTATAAACAAATATGCTCGTTCTAAGTCTTTTTAAATGCTTAATTAAAATAAAGTCAGAGTGAGAACCCTAAAAAAATAAATAAATAAATAATAATAATAAAAAGTTATCTTGCAAAAAGTAAAAGAAAAGAAAAATCAGAGAATGCAAGATTTAAAAAAAAAGAAGAAAAAGAGGGTGATCAAATAAAAATTCATAAACTCTTGACTGGATGACTGGCACATATTCGGTGACACGAGTAGCTTTTGGAATTCAACCGTCTACAACTCAGCCAAAGTGTCTAGAATATAGTGAAACCTAGCCATAGATTGAGCATATTTAAAGACTGGAATAGAAAAGCATATTTACATTATTCACTTACCCATATTAAGTGCTAGGTATAATTAATCTGTTTTCTGTATTGTAAGTGCTTTGGATATCTGGTTCTAATAGCTGATGCATATCAATTTGCCTAGTTCTAGCACATTAAACTTTGAACCCTCTTATCTCATTTTGTTGTTGAAATCTATGATTTGGCAGAACTATAGAGACTTTATCTTTATTATCTTGATTGGCAAGTTGATGTGCTAATTGATCTCATTGCTCAAGGGACGAGCAATATTTAAGTGTGAGGATGTTGATGCACCCTGTGAAACCACATTTAAATAAGCTTAAATTATGATAAAATGAACCTATTTTGCATGCATGAGACCTTATTTTACTGCTTTTTAGTGTATATTTCATGTAATATGTAAATATTAATAAGACCGGTGAAATTGAGCTTATCTGAGCCCAATTTACCTTGTTTTATGCTTTTTAATAAGACTTTGGCAATTCTAATTGTTAGGGATATTTTATTGTGAAGATGTTCGTGATATTTACCGTTGTTGCAACATCTTGCCAACAACGCTTTATTCTCTTCACTGGAAAAAGCACAGAATAGTACAGTGACGTGGCATTTCCCCTAGCAGGCCTTAGAAGGGTTTAGATGGGCCTTAAAACCCATATAAATACCTACCTTCGTCCTTGAGGGATTGTGAGAGAGTCTAGCCGCAATCACAGCTCATTTTACAGAGCATTAACAGATTCCTAAGCTGTGATTATGGCGGATTGAGAGCTGAAGAAGAAACCCCTGGTTTTCGTTGTTTGCAGAAGGCATCAACAACTGTTCTGCTACTGGTATACTTTTAGCTGCTGTGTCTTCTATTATTCATGGGGTAATTGGGATTGTGTTTATGTATTTCTGGGTTTATTGTTTGTAAACACAATCTGGGTGTATTGTAGGTGTTCTTAGCACCATTGAGCTTAACTTGTTGATTAGCTAGATTCCACAAACACCACCTTAATACCTGCCGGTGAATTTTGTGCATTTGGGTAGATAGTTGATGCTCCCTTGTGTTCTTCTAGTCTATTTGGGTAGATAGGAGAGTTCATTGGAATGTAAGGGTATGTAAGGTGTGGTTGACTCTTGTTCGATCAGTTTGGTGGAGATTTAGTAAATCCTGGCTTGGAGCCCCCAGATGTAGATCGGTGGATCGAACTGGGTGATCAAACTCTTGTGTTCTTGTTTATGTTTTCCGCACTCTGTTTCTGTGTTTGCCTTTGGTTGTGGTTTGCAGGTTGTTGAGACATCGCTGAAACAACCCTTGCAGGGTTTTATATATTAGATTGGGCCTGTCAATTGGTATCAGAGCGGGGCTCTAAGGTTTAGCTGAGTCCGGTCCAAGATGAGTAGAGAAGGTGGTTCTGTTTCGAGACCTCCCCTGTTTGATGGTTCGAATTATCCATTTTGGAAAAATCGAATGAGGATATTTCTCAAGCACTCTGGTGTAGATGTCTGGAACGCTGTTCTAACACCCTGGGAACAACCTATGAAAGAGGTCCGCACGCCTGCTACTGAAACGTCTGCTGCCATTACTACTTTTGTTCCTGCTACACAAGAAGAAATGTCAGCTGCTCAGAAGAACAAGGAACAAGGGAACAACACTGCTTTGAATTGCTTGTTTAATGCTGTTGAGGAGTCACAATATCACATTATCTCAAACTGTGAGACAGCTTATGAAGCCTGGACTGCTTTGGAAGCAGCCTATGAAGGATCTTCTGATGTTCAAGCCCTGAAGCTTCAAAGAATTGAGTCTGCCTTTGATAGCATCCGGATGCATGAGGATGAGAATATTGCTGCCTATCATGCTCGGTTTAAGAAGTTGGTCAATGAGGCTCAGTCCTTTGGCTTGAAGTATGATAATGCAAAGTTGGTTCGAAAGATGCTGAGGACTGTCAATCGTAGATATCAACCAAAAGTCTCTACTCTTGAAGAACTTGAGAAGACCAAGACCTTCACTCTTGAAGCCTTGGTTGGCTCACTACAGACTTTTGAGATGAACTACTTGGAGGAAGAGCCTACTCGTAATCTGGCCTTCAAAGTTGAGGATGAAATTCAGTGTGTTGACCAAGAAGAGAAAGCTTATCTAACCAAAAAATTGTCAAGGATTCTACAGGACAAGAGAGCCAAGAAGCTGAATTACAAGAAAGATGATAAAGGACGTTATCAGCGAGGTGTTTCATCATCCCGTGAACAACCTTCCAAGCACAAGTCAGACAAATCCTATGATAAGAGGAAAGGGTACAAGAAGATGGAGTTACCTGACACATTTAAGAATTTGAAGTGCTATGATTGTGAAGGTGTTGGCCATAAAGCTTCTGAGTGCCCTACTGCTAAGAGAAGGGTTGGAAAAGCTCTTCAAGCTACCTTGAGTGATGATGAGGCCAGCTCAACTTCCAAGGAGGAGGAAGTTGACAGTGAAGATGGAGAGATGATAGCTTTTATTGTAAAGGACGTTGTTCTAACAACCGATGATACTCTGTCCGAACATTTGTCTGATACAGAGACTTATGAATCTGATGGTGAAGCTAGCCGATATGATTATGATGAACTTCTTGCAGGTTATGAATTGGTGAAAGAGGATCATGCAGTTGCTGTTGCTGAGAATAAGAAGTTGCTCGATCAGAAGGGAGATCTATTGGTGCTTATTGATGAGAAGGATACTGAGATTACTAGTCTCAAACAATCTTTGGCTACTGTGTCTACTGAGAGGGATACTCTGTTGGAGAAAAATGCTGCTCTGCTTGCTAAGACCCAAAAGATAGACAACATGGTTAAAGGGAAAAACAAGCTGGATGAGATTATCAGTCAAGGGAAATCACCATCTAACAAAGAAGGTATTGGTTATAAGCATAATTCTAAGCCTAACAAGAAATCTGCACCTACTTTTGTGCGTGCAGGTACCACTGAAACCAGTGCATCCAAAGCCCCTGTGATATCTGATAATCCAGAGTCTCCCAAGAAGAACAAAGATTGCCCTTACTGTAGATTCCAAGGTCACCCTATTCACCTCTGTCAAAGACTTACCCAAGATCTTCTTGGTGGTCGACCGATTGTCTGGCCATCCCAGGAATTACAGAAAAAGGTTAAACTCACTATGATGTGGATGCCCAAGTCCAAGATTATTCCCAAGATGTGCCTAGTGGTTCTTTCTGCTCAGAAAGGTCCCAATGATGGTAAGTGGTACTTCGACAGTGGTTGCTCTCGTCACATGACTGGTAAGAAAGATTTTCTCATGGATTATGTGGAATCTGACTGTGGAGAAGTACTTTATGGAAATGGAGCTCGTAGTAAGATTTGTGGTTATGGTAAAGCTAAAGGTGCTAATATGGGTTTCTTAACCACTGTCTACTATGTTGCCGATCTGTCTACTAACCTTATTTCCATAAGTCAACTTTGTGATGAGAAATTCTTTGTTGGTTTTACTGATGAAGATTGTATGGTCATTGATCCTGCCTATAATTGTGTTATTAAAGGGGTCCGATCTTCTAACAATTGCTATGTCTTGAAGCCTGCCATGGACACAGCTTTTCTGTCTCAGGTTGAAACTGCAAAGTTGTGGCATCAAAGATGTGGTCACATGAACTACAAATCACTTATTCAACTTAGCAAGTCTGGCGTTGTTCGAGGGTTGCCCAAACTACGGAGCAAAGACAAGACAGTCTGTGGTGCGTGTGCTAAGGGTAAACAAGTTCACTCCTCTCACAAGGTTGTGGATACCATTCAGACTTCACGGTGTCTTGAGCTATTGCACATGGACTTGATGGGACCCACTGAAGTTCCTAGTCTTGGTGGTAAGAGGTACATCTTTGTATGTGTTGATGATTTTTCTCGTTACACTTGGGTTGATTTTTTAAAATCCAAAGATGAGGCTATCTCAGTGTTCTCTAAGCTATCTTTAAAGATTATGGCTGAAAAGGATCTCAAGATAGGGCGTATCCGATCTGATCATGGAAAGGAGTTTGAGAATCAGATGTTCGCACAACTCTGCAACAACCTTGGTATCGCTCATGAATATTCAGCCCCACATACTCCACAACAGAATGGTGTGGTAGAGAGGAAGAATCGTACTCTTCAGGAGATGGCTCGTTCTCTTCTTCATGCCAGTAAACTTGGGAAACGTTTTTGGGCTGAAGCGGTGAATATCTCATGCTATATTATTAACCGTGTGTACATGCGTCCTCAGACAACTACTACTCCGTATGAAATTTGGAGAGGAAAGACTCCAAATATTTCTCACCTTCATGTCTTTGGAAGCGTGTGCTATGCTTTAAAGGATCGTACCACAGTTAGAAAATTTGATTCCAAATCCGATGAAGCTATTTTCTTGGGATATTCAGTGGATTCAAGGGCATATCGTGTTTACTTGAAGAGGACTTCCAAGGTTATTGAGACTGTTAATGTTGTTTTTGATGATGCTAATATCTCTGCAGGTTCTGTCTCTTCTCGTGATGATGATGATGATGATCCTATTAGGATTATCCCTCATGTTTCCTCTAGCACACCTCCAGAAGCTGTTCCTACCTCAACGCCTATTGAAGTTTCTGATACTGAAGATGTTGATCCGGTTGTTGATACAACTGGTGAACAACCATTAGCTCCAGACTCTCTCAAAAGGCGAGGTCCAAAACGTGGTCCACGAGCACCTAAGTATCACTCTACGGATGATATTATCGGTGATCCCTCCGGTCCTAGACAAACTCGAGGTCATCAACTCAACATCTCTGAATTAGCCAATATGTGCTTTCATGTTATGAATTGCTTTGTTTCATCTATTGAACCTAAGAATGCACATGAAGCTTTACAAGATGAGTTTTGGATAGCTGCAATGCAGGATGAGTTACTACAATTCCAGCGCAATGATGTTTGGGAGTTGATGGAACAACCAACTGGAGTGAATGTTATTGGCACTAAATGGGTTTTTCGGAACAAAACTGATGAGCATGGGAAGATCATTCGCAATAAGGCTCGCTTGGTCGCACAAGGTTTTACTCAGATCGAAGGATTGGATTATGATGAGACCTTCGCTCCTGTTGCTCGCATCGAAGCTGTCAGGTTATTACTTGCTATCTCTTGCTCTCTTGGTTTCAAACTTTATCAAATGGACATCAAAACTGCGTTCTTGAATGGCTATATCAAGGAAGATATTTATGTGTCTCAGCCTATCGGTTTTGAGTGTCCTGATCATCCTGATTACGTTTATAAGGTCAAGCGTGCACTTTATGGTCTAAAACAGGCTCCCCGTGCCTGGTATGAACGCTTGTCTACCTATCTCCTGGATAAAGGCTATGTGCGTGGTATTGTTGATAAGACGTTGTTCGTACAACGTACAAACAACCATCTTTTAGTCGCACAGATCTATGTGGACGACATTGTTTTTGGCTCGACCTCAGATGTTCTTCGCGATGCATTTGTCCACTCTATGCAGACTGAATTTGAGATGAGCATGATGGGTGAACTCACTTTTTTCTTAGGACTTCAAATCAAGCAAACCTCCGATGGGATTTTCCTTAATCAAGAGAAGTATGTTGGCACCATGCTTCAGAAATTTAAAATGGAGGATTGCAAGATTGCTAGATCACCCCTTGGACAGCATGACAAGATTACCAAAGATGAATCTGGAATTTCAGTTAATCAGAAGATGTATCGAAGTATTATTGGTAGTCTCTTATATCTCACTGCTAGCCGTCCGGATATCTCTTTCAGTGTTGGTGTGTGCGCTCGATATCAGTCCGACCCCAAAGAATCTCACCTTCGTGCTGTGAAAAGGATTCTTCGATATCTTAAAGGTACTCCTGGCCTTGGTCTCTGGTATTCTAAACGCTCATCTCTTGAGCTCACTGGTTATACAGACTCTGACTGGGCTGGTTGTTCTGACGACCGAAAATCAACCACTGGTGGCTGTTTTTATCTTGGCCAAAATTTAGTCAGCTGGTATTCACGTAAGCAAAATGTTGTTGCTTTATCTACTGCGGAGGCTGAGTATATTGCTGCTGCTCACTGTTGTACACAATTAATTTGGATGCGTCAAATGCTTTTGGACTATGGAATTTCCTTGGATGACTTTCTTATACACTGTGATAACACCAGTGCAATTAACATCTCCAGGAATCCTGTACAACATAATCGGAGTAAACACATTGACATTCGATTTCATTTTATTCGAAATTTGGTGGAAGATGGTTTATGCAAGATTCAGCATATCTCGTCGTTGGAACAACTCGCAGACATCCTTACGAAGAACTTGGAGACTTCTCGATTTGAATCATTGAGGCGCAGTCTGGGCCTCTGCTTTTCTCACTAGTGGGCTATGTCTCGGGTGGGCCACTGCATTTCATGGATTGATTTTTTTTTTTTTTTTGGCCCAAGCCCAAGCCCAGGGGGAGTTGTTCTTAACCGATCAAGACGGTTGCCGGTTTTCACAACCTCTTGCACGTCTTCTTTCTCTCTCCCCAGTGCGTCTCTGCAGTTCGTCTCCAGCTTTTTCTGTTTTCCCCTCTTCTCTGTGAATTTGAAATTTTCGTAAAATGGCGTCTCCTTCAAGCTCCCATAACAATCCTGATGAAGTAGTGGATGCTCAACCACTTGCGGTCGATGATTCCCTATATCGCGCTCGCCTTGCCGCCGAACAATCCCCTAACGATGAGCATTTTGAGGATGCACAGGAAGATGTTGATGATGTTATCGACAACTATTTTGTTGCTGACCCCTCTGACGCAAATATGGAGGTTGATCCTACTCCGGAGAAGGGCTCTGTCCCTCAAACTGCTACGGACAATGTTGAGACACCTTCGGCTGGTGCAGATCCAAAAGCGGATGTTCCGACACCAGCGAACCCTAGCACGGGTGCTGCAAGTCCGACATCCCCTTCGGTCCCTGCCCCCGATGTGGCTCCGTCCGCTCCTGTCCCTCCTGGTTCCAGTTCCCCTTTGTCGCCATCTGCTATTGCTTCTGGGGATGGTTTGCTTATGCTTGATCCTGAGTCGAATGCTCCACCCCATTCTGGGGCTGCTCAACAAGTTCCTTTTGGAGGATCTCCGTCTGAGGATGTTCCGACCACTGAAGGACAACCATCCCAGGTTGATCCTGATGACACCCCTCTGGATGAACTCAGGAGGCAAGTCCGTGAGAAAGGAAAGCGTAAGGCTGTTCCAACACCGCCCAAACAACCTTCGAAGAAGAAATCTCGGAAGACTGCTCCTAGGAAGAAGTCTATCCCTGCTCTTAAGGAATCGGATGCCCATTCTCCTCTGTATTTCTCTGCTGATGGAGAAAGGTATGCCTTGGAAACCCTTCACTCTAGAGGTTTCATTTCTGAAGAGTGTTATGTGCATCCATACTATGATCAAATTGGCTTTTCTGAGTACTTAGAGAAGAAGCATTTGTTTGTTTGGGCTACTACTCTGAAACGATATTCCCCTACTGTTGTTAGAGAGTTTTATGCAAATTTGCACCCTGATATCCTTGATCCTGTGTCCCCTTGGTACTGCAAAATTTATCTTCGTGGAGAACTGCTTGATTTCACCCCCTCTGTCTTAAATGAGTTGTTGGAACTTCCCTCCAACACTGACATGAACAATCCTTTTGATCTGCTTAATGCTGAGTTAGCCACCATTGCTTCTAATATTTCTGCTTCGAAGAAATTTGCTTTTGGTAGAAAGGCTATGAGTCCATCTGATCTTTCTATGAAGTTTAATTGCCTTTTTCGAATTGGTGCTTCGAATTTCTTGCCCACTTCTAATGCTAGCCAGCTCAGTTCTCATATGGGTAAATTTCTGTTTTCGATTGATGAATGTCCTGAGATTCTCAACTATGGTTACCTGATCATTAAGCATATGTTGAAGTTCTCTCATGTGACAATTGAAAAGAATACCCAACTGCCATACCCTGCTCTCATCACCTTGTTTGCCCAGTCTTGCCATCTGCTTGCCCCTAATGAAACCTTCATTAAGGTCAAGAAACACCTTCCTTCTGATAAGCTTAAAGGGTTCCATAATGACTTCAAGCTTGGACCCCAAAAGCTTGGCTCTGCTCTTGTTGATCATATCCGCAGTGAGCTGCAACAAGTGGAGAAGGAGTTGGGCATTCTGAACGATAAGCAGATGGGATTAAAGAGGAAGGTTCGAAAGCTGGTGGCCCTGCTTCCCCATTCTTTTGATGCTCCAGCTGAGGGGGAGAATGACTCTGAGGGTACTCCCTGATCTGCCAAGTAAGGGGGAGATACAGTGGAAGGGATTGCAAGGATGCTGATTAATTCTGATGATGTTGGAACAACATTTTGGTTTTTGGTTTTTCTGGTTTTTGATGATGGATTCTGGTTTTCTGGTCTGTAATAGTATTCTGGCTTATTGATGGATATTCTCTGGATATTGATTGTGAGATTATCTCGTATGGATGGATGCCTTTTGATTATGCCTACTCTACATCTGCTTCTATTCTTATTGGCATGAGTGCTTGTTGTGTGTTTGATGCTCTCTGTTATGATATTGTCATTCTGTGCTTCCTCCACTGTTTTGACTACTTGGCCCGTTCATCTCCACAAAGGGGGAGATTGTTAGGGATATTTTATTGTGAAGATGTTCGTGATATTTACCGTTGTTGCAACATCTTGCCAATAACGCTTTATTCTCTTCACTGGAAAAAGCACAGAATAGTACAGTGACGTGGCATTTCCCCTAGCAGGCCTTAGAAGGGTTTAGATGGGCCTTAAAACCCATATAAATACCTACCTTCGTCCTTGAGGGATTGTGAGAGAGTCTAGCCGCAATCACAGCTCATTTTACAGAGCATTAACAGATTCCTAAGCTGTGATTATGGCGGATTGAGAGCTGAAGAAGAAACCCCTGGTTTTCGTTGTTTGCAGAAGGCATCAACAACTGTTCTGCTACTGGTATACTTTTAGCTGCTGTGTCTTCTATTATTCATGGGGTAATTGGGATTGTGTTTATGTATTTCTGGGTTTATTATTTGTAAACACAATCTGGGTGTATTGTAGATGTTCTTAGCACCATTGAGCTTAACTTGTTGATTAGCTAGATTCCACAAACACCACCTTAATACCTGCCGGTGAATTTTGTGCATTTGGGTAGATAGTTGATGCTCCCTTGTGTTCTTCTAGTATATTTGGGTAGATAGGAGAGTTCATTGGAATGTAAGGGTATGTAAAGTGTGGTTGACTCTTGTTCGATCAGTTTGGTGGAGATTTAGTGAATCCTGGCTTGGAGCCCCCAGATGTAGATCGGTGGATCGAACTGGGTGATCAAACTCTTGTGTTCTTGTTTATGTTTTCCGCACTCTGTTTCTGTGTTTGCCTTTGGTTGTGGTTTGCAAGTTGTTGAGACATCGCTGAAACAACCCTTGCAGGGTTTTATATATTAGATTGGGCCTGTCACTAATACATTGCAATGGTGTTTCAGGCATTAAAAGGAAGAAAGAAGATGTTCGGAGGTCAAATGATGCAAAATTCGGAATTTTCAACACTGGAATGCTCCAGAATGCGCCACATAGGCATGGCGGCGCATAAAAATGCTCTCCAGCGCCACTTTATGCGCCACCTCAACACTTGGGAAAATTTCGGATGGAAAAAGCTTCAGGATGCGCCACAATAGCTTGGTGGCGCCTGAAAGTGCTCTCCAGCGCCACAAAATGCGCCGCAGGGTAAAATTTGGGTAATTGTCAGAATGCACCGCACCTTCTTGGCGGCGCATAAAAGTGCCCTTCTGCGCCACTTTATGCGCCACTTTCGAAAATTCGGAAAATCTCCGTATGCGCCGCAGTTCCTTGGTGGTGCCGAAAACCTCTTCCGAGCGCCACTTTTTGCGCCACAGTCGCGGTTGAGCAGTTTTCTAACCTCCCGAACACGGTTTTAAGGTCCGTTTTTCTTCATTTCTTCAGACCAGACTTCATTATCATCGACAGAAACACTCTGAAAACATCTGGAAAATGGGAGAAGAAGGCCGGAAACACAAAATCAAGCCGGAGGAATTGGCCAGAATGCTGTTCTGAGTGAATTCTTCTTATCATAGGTGTTGCCTTTCTTTTTCTTGCTCTGTAATGAATTGAATTTGCCTCTAAATGTAATCTGCTATCATGTTCTTAATTTGTAGACAGATTACTGTAATGTTCGTGTTAGAAGTGTTCTAGAACGGGAGTTCAGAATCACTTTGAAGTACGAATTCATCTTTTATGGAAGTAATATAATATGTCGATGTTTTCTATTGGAATCTGGAATTATGATTAAAATGTCAGATTATGCCTACTATAGACTGAACGCTATTCTGTATAAATGGTTGAAATGAAATTCCATGTTTTGGTATTAATCTGCTTTTTAATCGATTAAGTTGGTGTAATCTGTTTTGATCGCTCAAGATGGATAAATCTGCTATGATGATAGAATCTGTATTAGAATTATATGTTAGATGCTATTAAACTAATCGATATTTTGTGTTTTTACTAAATCTGCTATCCAAATTATTAATCTGCTAAAGCCTGAAATGATCGATCAATCTTAATTCCCTATTTTTAGTAATCTGGCATTAATCCTAATCTGTCTGCAATTTAATATTATTAATTAAATCCAGGTTACCATGTTTTGCTATTATTTTACCATAATTGTTAAATTATTTACACTGTTCTGCATAATTCAATGTTAGAATTCAATTCTGTGATTTCTGCTTTGCTAAATCGGGAGATAAAAAGTAGAATTAATATTTTAGTACCGGAATTGGGAATAAATTACATTATAAATGAATTCTGGCATGTGCACAATGATTTGGGAAATGAAAAGTGCCTTTTAATTGCTATAGGAAAATTTGTAAGCTTGGGAAAGACTAAAATTTAAGCCTAGAATAATGATTGCAGGATGTTAGATAATTTAACCAACTTCCATGAAATCCATTTAAGCATAATTTGATTATTAGCAGATTATAATATTTTTAATCTTTATAAAATAATTAATTTTAAGAAATTGATCTTTTTAGACATTGGAAAATGCTAAATCAATATGCAATTTCTACTTTATATAAAGATGGCAATATTTAAAATATTACAAGCATCTCTCATTTATATTCTTATTAAATATAATTTTAATTTGCTTTATTTTAAATTTAATGTCACTATTTTTAATTAAATTACCATTAGAATTAAACAAACTCTTTTCAAAATATAATATATATAATTAATGAACTTAAGAACAATTAAAATTTCTCCGGAATGAAATAATATTCTGAAATTCCCTGTGGATTCGACCCGGTATTCACCGGTTTTTATTACTTGATGACAACCATCCGCTTGTGGTAAAATATGAGTAGTGAAAATCACCCATCAACATGTTTATGAGGTTTCAAAGCCTTTAATTAAATTTAAAGGAAACATGTACATAACGTAATCTATTCATTTAATAATAATCTAATCGCATAATTTAGAAGTCATGGATCCCATACGATCTTAAATATAGCTTGCAAAGTAATTAAATAAATTGCCATAAATATAAAATCACAATTTAATACAGATTTAATTGGATTCCCTTATCGATGTCTCGTTTCGTTTCTTTTACAGATCACCACCGCTAGGACTCTTATGTCCGCCAGCCTTACGCCTGGGCTCTTATGTCCACAGGTATCGTGGTCTAACTTTTAATTAGAGTTAATCCGTCCGCTAGCCATACGATCAGTGTTTCGCTAGGGCTCTTACGTCAACCTAGACATACACTTGGGCTCTTATGTCCCAAGCCGCAGAGAACATTGACAGTATCTAGCTTAGTCATAACCCGCCATATTTTAATCTTCTCGTTTCATATATCGTATTTCAAAGAATTTCTATCCGTTTCAACCTTAAAGGCTAATTTCACCGTTTCAACATGATATTAAGATTTGACTCGGTCAACCACAGTTTACTCTAAAATTCGTGTAAAATCAGATTTAATTCCAAAAATTATAAAATTTCACATCTGACTCAGAAACGTCGAGATCTACAACTTTCGTGTTTTAACGTTTTCAATCCGAGATACCTAAACAGGTCAAAATCATCAATTTTCGTAGAAGAACAATTCTGTCCGAATTTAATGTATCACAGTTTAAAGATTTCGAATTCTACCTTGATGAAAATTTACAGAGATCATCTTAAGACAATTATCTACAACTTTCATGTTCGGCCAAAGATCTAAATCGGTCTGGACCCTTTGTCAAAAACGTGATCAAGTTCGGACCTAAGTTCTGTCAAGAATTTCAAGATCTAGATTCAAGCAATTCGGTTTTGGTTGGTTTTCACCTATCAAATCGTCTCTAAAAATTCTGAAAATTTTACAGTAGATAGATCTAAGCCTTAGGAACGTTTTTCAGGTTTTAAGTTTTTCCGTTTGAAGTCGTTTTAAGGTTCGGAAAAATTCATCAAAACTGTTGCGTCGGTAGAAAACATAAATTGACAGATTTTCGATTTCTTGTTAATCTTTTAGTTTTGAACGTTTTAATTCATCCCAAAACCATGTAAGAGTTAACTTACAGATCTATGGACGTCTCGGCTCGATGATTCGGAGGCGTGGCTTCCAGTCCACCTTTTATCTCCTTGATTCCGTCGGGTTCTTCGCTCTCGATCCGGATCGGGGGGGTTTGGAATAGAAAAAGATCGAATTTAGGATTCGTTTTCGAATCACATATGGAAAAGAATGGATCAAGGCTTACCACAGCGACGGGGGTCTCTGGAATTCGTCCAAGATTCAGTCTTTGAATGCCTTCGTGCCTCCGACGACTCCGGGATTAGGGTTTGATGTGTATAGAGAGGATCATAGGGTTTTGTAAAAATATTCGGGGCTTCCGAGGGGGTTTATTTATAGATATCTAAGGCCTAGGGCGTCCAAAATCTGACCCCAAGGGTCTTGAGTCGAGAGACGTTCAACCGAAAGTCGAAAAATCCGCGTTCGGGCGAGAGATTCAAGCAACGGGCGAATCTGTCGTGTGGCGCGGTCGTGGCGCGCCCAATGCCTATGGACCGCGTGGCCACCGCGCCGACTTCGCCTGGACTTCGGTCCGGGCGGGTCGTGCGATCCGTCGTGTCTTTCCTCCTCTCTTTTGGATTTCTATCCCTCTATGCTCCCGAATTCTGATTTCCGGGGTATCTTCGGGTTTCTACTTTCTCTCTAAATTTTTACTCGGGTCTAATTGAATGTTTGGACTCGAATTCTCGAGTTCATTAGTGTCGGGTTTCGGTGTACAATTTATTTAATTAAATTGTCTTCGGAGTCCCGGGTTTTCGGGACTTTGATTCCTCTTTAATTTAAATTTCATTTCTCATCTTTTATGATTCTTTATCCCTTTATCATGTTTATTATATTTATTCATTTATTTATTTTATTTATTGTATTTATTTTATGTTGGAAAATTCTCGGGTATTACAGTCTACCCTCCTTAAGAATCAACTTCGTCCTCGAAGTTGTGTTTTGGCTTTTCTCATGCTAAGGTCTTTTTTTGTTTGTTTTATTAATTTGTGACTGAACTTAGAATTAAAACTTCTAAGCTGCCTACGTACCCTGTGAGGGGGATCAAGCCATAACGTAGTTCAAAACAATTTGAATTTGTTTATTTATGATTTAGGATACATGATATCGAGTCGAACTCCAAAAATAAATTATTACGGGGTATCACATCCTCTCCCCCTTAGGACTTCAGTTATGTCCCCATAACTGCCTATTCATTATTCTCAAGAGGGTTCGGGTTTTGGTCTTGTTCCTCGTCACTCTCTCCTTGCTGAAGGTTCACCAAATCTACTATCTTCTCGATCGCCTCCTCTAGCGTTCGACATCCACTAGCCTTGTGACCAAGCTTGCCGAACCTACGGCAGGTTCCAGGCTTCGGGCATTGGCGGACCAGATGTGCATGGTTGCATCGTGGGCAACGTGGTATAAACGCACCACGGTTATCGTCTCCCCCATTGTTGAGATCTTTATTTCCTTTCCTTCGGGACCCATTGTCTTTCCCCGAGTTGTTATTGTTGTCTTTCCGATCCTTCTTCTCAAGTCCTTGCGAGTCCTTGCTCGACTCACCATGTTCCTTACGCTTCAATTGCTAGATTCGAGCAATTGATACGGCGCGATCATATATCGTCTGCAGGTTCGTGAATTGTCCTACTGCAAGTATCTCCCGGATACTAAGGTTCAGACCTCTCGAATTTCTGTGCCTTGTCAGAGTCGGTTGGTACTATCCTCGCAGCGAATCGTACTAGCTCCTTGAATTTGGTGTAGTACTCTTGCACCGTTTGTGCACCTTGCTTTAAGTTGATGAACTCCTCGTACTTCGCAGTCTTGGTGCTCAGTGGGTAGAATCTTTCCCTCAAAGCTTCCTTAAGTTCTTCCCAGGTGTAGGCTTCTTCGTCTTCCACTGAATTTGCTTGGAGATTTTGCCACCACTCATCGGCTTCGCCTCCTAGGTAGTAGGTTACTACGTGTATCTTCTCCTCATCAGGGCACTTGATAGCGTTCAAGAGCTTGTCAAAGGTACGGATCCATCATTCCAACTTGGCTGGATCCTCTTGGCCGTCATAATGGGGTGGGTGGTGAGGGTTCACTAATGCCAAGTAGTTGACTCGGGCTACTGGCGGAGGTACTGTTTGTGTCCTATGCACCTCGGCATTTCCCAATGCTACAAGGAGTTCCTCTACAGATTTTAAACGTGCTTCCATATTATTGGGCGCTTGAGGCACTTGCTCTCCTAGGTTCTGAGGACTTTCACTGTTGTTGGGCGTGTTGGAAAGGTTAGCGTCAGTGCCGTTTGGACTCACCTTCCTTGATTTCCTCCTAGGCGCCATTTTCTGTTATAACGTGTATAGATTAGCTTATCAGACTTTAGATAGATCGCTTGAACAAGACGTTTCGTAAATTTCTAATTCCAAATTTTCGGATTTGTTGTTTGGAAATCCAAACAAGATTTTTGGAATAAAGAGTGCTTTAATAAAACTTGATTTTTATTGTTCCACATGAGGAAATTTTCTAATTCGTACAAGAGTAGGAATGGCTAAGGCCGAGAATTCGTAGGTGTGCGCTTAGACGAACGCGATCTAGAACTAAGGCAAGATCAGTCTCTAGTGAGCGTTTCTAATTCGATGTCAAGCCTCTAAGTTATCTAGGTGTAGCAAAAGATCTAAGTTAATATTCGCCAAGATTCTAAGTTCAAATTCGCCAAGATTCTAAGTTCTCTACATACAAGAGATGCAATATGCAAATGCGAATGATGATTTCCCCCCAAAAATAATTTATGCACTATATATATTTTTCCCATGGGTTTTAAAATAAAAATTTCTCCATGGAAATAATACTTTAAAATTTAAAATAATAGTCAAAATATTAATAGTAGTTTAAAAAAAATAATAACGGTTTAAAAAAATAATGGTTTAAAAATACTAGCTTAAAAATATCCGGGCTTTGATACCAACTTGTAACACCCCGGTTTTTGGTCACCCAGGTCGGGGTGTCACCACCACACCTCCCTAGCAAGACACGGTTTCTTCGAGCTCACTAAAGAGATGCAAGGCTATGGTTTTTCAGAATTTAAAATATTCAAACAGCCCATTCATATATAATTTAAAAATAATACATCGAAGTTGCAGCGGAAAATAATGATTACATATGTATAATGCAGCGGAATTTAAATATAGCCAACACGGCCAGAATACGGGTTAAACAGGCTCGTTCATGCAAGACCTAGTCTAATACAATAATTCAAAATAATATATCTTCCAAAAATTCCCATGTATGCATATGACGATGCATAATTCTCAACTCTGAAAGAAAAAAGAAAAATATGGTTTGGTCAGCAAAAACTTGCTGAGTAAGTTAACACATACATGTTTATGAGGTTTCAAAGCCTTTAATTAAATTTAAAGGAAACATGTGCATAATGTAATCTATTCATTTAATAATAATCTAATCGCATAATTTAGAAGTCATGGATCCCATACGATCTTAAATATAGCTTGCAAAGTAATTAAATAAATTGCCATAAATATAAAAGCACAATTTAATACAGATTTAATTGGATTCCCTTATCGATGTCTCGTTTCGTTTCTTTTACAGATCACCACCGCTAGGGCTCTTATGTCCGCCAGCCTTACGCCTGGGCTCTTATGTCCACAGGTATCGTGGTCTAACTTTTAATTAGAGTTAATCCGTCCGCTAGCCATACGATCAGTGTTTCGCTAGGGCTCTTACGTCAACCTAGACATACACTTGGGCTCTTATGTCCCAAGCCGCAGAGAACATTGACAGTATCTAGCTTAGTCATAACCCGCCATATTTTAATCTTCTCGTTTCATATATCATATTTCAAAGAATTTCTATCCGTTTCAACCTTAAAGGCTAATTTCACCGTTTCAACATGATATTAAGATTTGACTCGGTCAACCACAGTTTACTCTAAAATTCGTGTAAAATCAGATTTAATTCCAAAAATTATAAAATTTCACATCTGACTCAGAAACGTCGAGATCTACAACTTTCGTGTTTTAACGTTTTCAATCCGAGATACCTAAACAGGTCAAAATCATCAATTTTTGTAGAAGAACAATTCTGTCCGAATTTAATGTATCACAGTTTAAAGATTTCGAATTCTACCATAGCAATACAACTCCAAATTTGATGAAATTTTACAGAGATCATCTTAAGACAATTATCTACAACTTTCATGTTCGTCCAAAGATCTAAATCGGTCTGGACCCTTTGTCAAAAACGTGATCAAGTTCGGACCTAAGTTCTGTCAAGAATTTCAAGATCTAGATTCAAGCAATTCGGTTTTGGTTGCTTTTCACCTATCAAATCGTCTTTAAAAATTCTGAAAATTTTACATTAGATAGATCTAAGCCTTAGGAACGTTTTTCATGTTTTAAGTTTTTCCGTTTGAAGTCGTTTTAAGGTTCGGAAAAATTCATCAAAACTGTTGCGTCGGTAGAAAACATAAATTGACAGATTTTCGATTTCTTGTTAATCTTTTAGTTTTGAACGTTTTAATTCATCCCAAAACCATGTAAGAGTTAACTTACAGATCTATGGACGTCTCAGCTCGATGATTCGGAGGCGTGGCTTCCAGTCCACCGTTTATCTCCTTGATTCCGTCGGGTTCTTCGCTCTCGATCCGGATCGGGGGGGTTTGGAATAGAAAAAGATCGAATTAAGGATTCGTTTTCGAATCACATATGGAAAAGAATGGATCAAGGCTTACCACAGCGACGGGGGTCTCCGGAATTCGTCCAAGATTCAGTCTTTGAATGCCTTCGTGCCTCCGACGACTCCGGGATTAGGGTTTGATGTGTATAGAGAGGATCGTAGGGTTTTGTAAAAATATTCGGGGCTTCCGAGGGGGTTTATTTATAGATATCTAAGACCTAGGGCGTCCAAAATCTGACCCCAAGGGTCTTGAGTCGAGAGACGTTCAACCGAAAGTCGAAAAATCCGCGTTCGGGCGAGAGATTCACGCAACGGGCGAATCTGTCGTGTGGCGCGGTCGTGGCGCGCCCAATGCCTATGGACCGCGCGGCCACCGCGCCGACTTCGCCTGGACTTCGGTCCGGGCGGGTCGTGCGATCCGTCGTGCCTTTCCTCCTCTCTTTCAGATTTCTATCCCTCTATGCTCCCGAATTCTGATTTCCGGGGTATCTTCGGGTTTCTACTTTCTCTCTAAATTTTTACTCGGGTCTAATTGAATGTTTGGACTCGAATTCTCGAGTTCATTAGTGTCGGGTTTCGGTGTACAATTTATTTAATTAAATTGTCTTCGGAGTCCCGGGTTTTCGGAACTTTGATTCCTCTTTAATTTAAATTTCATTTCTCATCTTTTATGATTCTTTATCCCTTTATCATGTTTATTATATTTATTCATTTATTTGTTTTATTTATTGTATTTATTTTATGTTGGAAAATTCTCGGGTATTACATTTTACCATCTACCGGGCTAGATGGGCTTAGTTCCTCGTTTTGGTCCTTAGAGACCCCAGGGTTAGAACTTCCCTGGTTTGGTTCAAAATCATCTGAACTTATGCTTTTTAGCAAAGCATCAGCTATCAACGGACTTGACTCGTCTTTACCGTCTGCTGTTTGAGACGGACTAGATTCAAACTTTTGATCCTTAAAGACCTCAGGAGTTGAATTTTCCTGGTTTTGCTGCATCCAGGCTTTTGCCAATTCTACTGCAGTCATAGAACTGGTGGGTTTGGGTTCTGGACCATAGACTGGTTTTTCTTCTGGCTTTGGTGTTTTTAGTGTAAGGGACATTATTTTTGAGGTCACTTTCTCGTTTTGGTTTTGAAGGATTTCAAGTTTTTTGGTGAGGTTCTCAATCTGGGCCTCTGCTTCAAGGGTTTTTATTTTTTGGTTTTCAAAATTCTGTAACCATTCAGCCTTTTGGGCTTCATACTTACAGACTTCTTTGGCCATCTTTTCACAGTGATCACAAAACACAATATGGTTTTTGGAAGAATGTCCAATTGAGTATTGGACTGGGCCTGAGGGGTTTTGAGTTTTTGGCCTTAAACCATCAACAATATTTTTCAAACTTGGGCTTACGAAGAAATTTGGGCCCAATGTGGTTTTTGCAAATTGAATTGCAGACATTATATCATAAAATCCTCTATGAAGAGGTTTTTCATTATCTTCATTAAGAGGTAAAATATCATTTCTATCATAAATTCCTTTTTTGTAGCCTTCATAGATTACATAATATAAAAATGGTTTTATGTTATTGAATTTCTGGAAATACATGCTCAAAGCAGAGAGACAAGTAACAATATACCTGCTGTTGTTTTTGTCAAATGATGCTCTCCAGATGTTATCACAAAGGCAGATCTGTTCCTCTGTGTAGTTCAACCCTGTGATAGGTCTGTACTTCATGTTATCAAATAAAATTAATTCTACATTATTACCAGTTTCTGCTCTTCTGCCAAAGCAGATTTTCACTCCTTTTTTCTGGGAGTTTATCTTTTTTCTTTCCCTTCTGAGAGGCTGGTTTTAGAAGGAATTGTGTAATATCCCTCTGGGGTTTTTACCATCCCTGTGGTTTTTACTCCGTTTTCATTGCTGGTTTTCAGAGAGTTTTCTGCCATTCCTGTAACAGTATTATTCAGTTCTCAATATTCCAGTCTTCTCTATAAAATTGATCCCATTTTAATTTATATTTTTCCTCATAATTTTCATCATAATCATCAATTGATTCATTTTTAAATTCAATGTCATATAATGATTTTTCTCTTTCTTTAATCAGAATTCTAGATAGTATATCAGCAATTTTGTTATCTTCTCCTTTAATATGTTCGAATTTTATTTTGTAGCCTTTCTGACTAATAACATCTGTAAAATTCAACCACCTTCTCCTAGACATTGATCTTTTTTCTTGGAGTTGGCTATGAAATTTTACGATGGCCTCACAATCAGTTCTTACTGTAAATCCTGGTTTTCCTGTCAGAAACAGTTCGAATTTATCGAGTGCGTATTTTATTGCTAATAGTTCTGCATCAATCGAGGAAAGGTTACCCTTTTCTCTGTATTTTCCTGATGCATATTGACAAATTTTTTCTTTACTTTTAGGTGAGTAGACATCCTTTTTTTCGCAAAAGGATAGCTCCCCATCCTTCATGTGATCCATCAGTTTGCGCAATAAGATAATCACTATCTTCTGGCAATACCAATTCTGGAAGTGTTTTTAATGCTTCTTTAATTTTTTGTACATTTTTTATATCTTCTTGGTTAAAATACCTTTGACCATTTTTTCTCAGTTTATTATATAATGATCCTGTTAATGAGGATAAGTTTTTAATGTAGGGTCTAGCATAATTAACCAATCCCAAAAATTGTTGTAATAGTTTTGTATCTTCCATTTTATCAGGAAATTCAATAGCCTTTTTAACAATATAATCTTGGATTTTTATTTTTCCTTTTCCAATTTCTGCCCCAAGGAATGCTATTTTAGTTTTATTAATTTCCATCTTTTTCTTTGAGATGATTATTCCATGTTTTTCAAATAACCTAAACACTGTATCGAGATGACTCATATGTTCAGTACTATTTTTTGAAAATACTAGAATATCATCAATGTATACCAAAACAAATTTTTGGTATGGTTTAAATATTTTATCCATTTTTTGTTGAAATATAGCTGGTGTATTTTTTAGTCCAAATGGCATTACTAACCATTCAAATAAACCTTCTGGACATGTGAATGCAGTCAATTCGACTGACTCGGGATGCATTTTTACTTGCCAAAATCCTGATTTACAGTCAAATTTGCTATATACTTTTGAGTATTGAATCCTATTTATTAAGACTGTTTTATCTGGTATATTGTAAGCAAAATCTTTTGTATTGTCATTAAGTCTTTTATAATTGATGACCATTCTTGATTTTCCTCTTACAATTTCAGAATGTTTTCTCACAATAAAAGCTGCAGACCTATGTCTGGAGTTTGATTCTCTAATTACTTTTAAAGCTTTTAATTCATCAATATGCATTTTGAAATCTGCTATATCCAGATTTGTAGGATTTATTTCTGCAGTTGAGATTCTCAATTCTGGATTTATTATTTCAAGCTTACATATTTTTCCATCTTTTTCCCAATATTTCTGGATGTTATCTCCAATAATTTGGGATTTTTCTAACCTCTCAATCCATTTTGTTATGGTTTCTTCAGGCTTAAATCTAGTTATACTTATTAATTCTTTCAGTTTTGGAGTTTCAGGAATGTATTCTTCTTCAAACTTTGTAATTTGTATGTTTTCTTTACAAGTTTGTTTACATGCTCCTTTTATTTTGCATTTACAGTTTTCAATATCTTTATCTTTTAAAAGTTTTTTATTTTTTGTTTTTGTATTAGTAGGGGCTCCACCACGCTTCTCGCGCAACTCTGATGTTGTTAAAAGCTTGGTTTCCGCATTACTAATACTAGGTGCAAACATTGCCAAAGTTGCTTTTTCAACAATTTGGATATAATCTTTTGTAATAAATAATTCTCCATTATTTTGTAAGAAGAATTGTAATCCTAAGATTACATCTGCATTTATTACTAAGTCTTTTATATATGAATTATCAGGAACTCCATAGGGTTCTGATATTCCACAATTGGTTTCAAAGAATATATGTCCACCTGAAATAGGTTGTTTTGTTGTATATGATATTCTTCCATCCATTAATTCTGATTTAATGGGTTTTGCTAAGTTTTTCTGTAGATGTTCTGGGATAAGTTTCTCATTTATTATTATTCTATTACATCCTGTATCGATTATTGCATTAGTATGGAATACCAATTCTCTTAATTTAAAGATTATCGGTACCCTTAATGTAGTTAATGATGATGGATCTTGGCACACAGGTATGTACTCAGGGTTTTGTGTTAACATGTACTCTGTACTAGGATTTTTTTCATCATTAGTTTCTTCTTCAGGAACTTCTTTTTCTTGATTTCCCGTATTTTTAGGACTCAACTAATTATATTCTTCTAAGATTTCTTCTATGTTTTCAATTCTGGTTTTGAATTCTTTAAGATCCATTATACCTTGTAAATCAAAAAGTTTTCTTTCAATTATATCTATTCTTTTTGTGATGAATGTATAATTATCATCAATTTTTGTTATTGGCATTTCTTCGGGGAATTTAATTTTATAATACTTTAACAAGCATATTTGGCATATTTCTATGTGACATATTGTACATTTAGCTCTAAGTTTTCTTGATGGATAATAAGAGCATTTTATACAAGGTGTAGAATCAGTGCCTACCCTGAAAAGCCAATTATGGTTTCCGCATTCATTAATTTCTCTCATCATATACTCAGTTTCATATGGCATCATATATTCTTTATATGTGATACCATTATACGAGTTTTCATTTGCAAGCATATTTATCAATTCATAGGGATCATTATCCTCTTGTTCTTCTATAACATTTTCCTCTACCGTTACTATACTATATATTGTTTCAGTCTCAGAAACATCTGAGTCCACATCTAATATATCTTGTTGTATACATTCTGTAAGAATTGCCTCTCTAGAATGTTGGTTTTTCTGTTAGGACATGTTGTTGCCAAATGGCTTTCATCACCACATGTGAAACAAGCAAGTTTCTTTGTATAATTTCTACTAGGATTATATTTTCTGACGTGATGTTTTTGTTTTAAGAAAGGTTTTCTGCTGTTTGATTGTTTTATGAAATACTTCTTTCTGGTTATGAATTTAGGTTTTTTCTTTAATGGCTCTGGCCTACCATATCGTTGAGGAGTGTATATCCTTTTACAGAATGAATAATCGGTTTTCTTAAGTTGTTTTTGTGCTATTATATTTGTACACTTATCTTTTAATATTTTTGTAATACCCGAGAATTTTCCAACATAAAATAAAACAATAATTAAATAAATAAATAATAAATAAAATAAATACCATAAATAAATAAATGAATCCAGCAAATAAAGAAATAAATAAATATAAGGAAATGAGAAATGAGATTTAACTTAAAAATGAATTAAAGGAATTTAATTAAATAAAAAAGGATTATTAAAGGTAAGTAAATTGTACACCGAAACCCGACACTAATGAACTCGAGTATTTGAGTCCAAACATCCAATTAGAACCGAGTAAAAATTTAGAGAGAAAGTAGAAACCCGAAGATACCCCGGAAATCGGAATTCGGGAGCATAGAGGGATAGAAACCCGAAAGAGAGGCGGAAAAGCACGACGGATCGCACGACCCGCCCGGACCGAAGTCCAGGCGAAGTCGGCGCGGTGGCCACGCGGTCAATAGGCATAGGGCGCGCCACGACCGCGCCACGCGACAGATTCACCCGTTGCGTGAATCTCTCGCCCGAACGCGGATTTTTCGACTTTCGGTTGAACGTCTCTCGACCCAGGACCCTTAGGTCAGATTTTGGACGCCCTAGGACCTGGAAATCTATAAATAAACCCCCTTGGGAGCCCCGAACAATTTTACAAAACCCTACAACCTTCTACACATTCGAAACCCTAAATCCGGAGTCGTCGGAGGCACGAAACCAAAGGCGAGACCTGTTGGACGAAAATTCTACCATCTCCAGAGTCGTGGTAAGTCTCGATCCAATCTTTGTTCCATAAACGATTCGAAAACGAATCCTAATCTTCTTCTTTTCTCTTCTACACCTTGTATTGGATCTAGATCGTAGAACCCGACGAACGGAGAGGAGAAACGGTGGACTGGAAGCCACGCCTTCGAATAGACGCTCCCGGACATTCATAGACTCTGTAAGTTAACTCTTACATGGTTTTGGGATGAATTAAAACATTCAAAACTAAAAGATTAACAAGAAATCGAAAATCTGTCAATTTATACTTTCTACCGACGCAACAGAATTGATGAATTTTTCCGAACCTTAAAACGACTTCAAACGGAAAAACTTAAAACACAAAAAATGTTTCTAAGGCTTAGATCTAGCTACTGTAAATTTTTGAGAATTTTTAGAGACGTTTTGATATGTGAAAACCCACCGAAACCGAACTGCTTGAATCTAGATCTTGAAATCTTGGACAGAACTTAGGAATGATCTTGATCACGTTTTTGACATAGGATCTAGACTGTTTTAGATCTTTGGCCGAACATAAAAGTCGTAGATAATTGTCTTAAGATGATCTCTGTCAAATTTTATCAAATTTGGAGTTGAATTGCTATGGTAGAATTCGAAATCTTTAAACTGTGATACATTAAATTCGGACAGAATTATTCTTCTGTGAAAATTGGTAATTTTGACCTATTTAGGTATCTCGGATTGAAAAAGTTAAAACACAAAAGCTGTAGATCTCGATGTTTCTGAGTCAGACGTGAAATTTTATAATTTTTGGAATTAAATCTTATTTTAGACGAATTTTAGAGTAAACTGTGGTTTACCGGAAACAAAATCTTGAAATCTTGTTGAAACATGGAATTAACCTTTAGGGTTGAAATGAGTTGAGATATTATTTTTAAATAAATACAATTGAAGTCAGATTTTTAAAACTAAATCCCCTTACAAACTTGATAAATTAAAATTAGGGGTGAGTGCTCTGCAGGGTGCCCCCTAACTGCTTCACTTCGTGCCTTAATGGACGATGGTGACCCCGCGCGCTAAACTTGAAATGTGATATTGCCAAAACGGCGAAATATAGAGCCTACACTCTCGTGAATATCCGTATGGGTTTCCCGAGGCTCCGGAGTGGTACTGGGTATGGCTGATACGGTTGCGGCCGCCGGGCTACCGGCTAAACTTGTTGACATCGCGATACTATCGTGAAACTTTGAGATACCAAATCGGGGATGTAATGGGGATATTAAACTAAATTAAAATTGATTAAATTATTTTGTTGTCCAATTAAATTATTTAAATGCTTTCTTTAGATTATGGCTATTATTCTAAACCATGCGATATGTGTTATTAAATAGAGCCCTGAAATAAATTATGCTATTGGATAGTTGATTAGATTAAATTGAATATTATGCTATTATCATGCTTTCAGTTATTTATTAAATTAATGGCTTTTAAACCCTACGATCATGCATGTGTTAACTTACTCAGCAAGTTTGCTGACCAAAACCGTTTTTATTCCTTTTCTTACAGAATATGTGGAATGAGCATGTGTGAGCACGTTTCATGCATGGGATTTGGGAAATGTTATTTTGCTTTTAGATTCGTACGTTAGACTATATTATGAACGGGCCTGTTTAACCCGTGTTTTGGCCATGTCGGCCCTATTTATATTTTCCGCTGCGATACTGTACTAAACCAATTATTTCCGCTGCGCTATACTATTATTATTTTCCAGTTATATTGAATGGGCTATCTTGAATGATTTAAATACTTTTAAATACTGCAATACCTAGCCTTGCATCTCTTTAGTAAGCTCGGAGAAACCGTGTCTTACTAAGGGGATGTGGCGGTGACATCCCGACCTGGGTGACCAAAAACCGGGGTGTTACAAGTTGGTATCAGAGCCCGGCTATTTTTAAAACTACTATTTTTAAACCATTACTATTTTTAAACTATTATTAGTATTTTGACTATTATTTTAAATTTTAAAGTATTATTTCCATGGAAAATTTTTATTTTAAAACCCATGGAAAAAAATATATATATTGCATTAAATTATTTTTGGGGGGAATCATCATTCGCATTTGCATATTGCATCTCTCCTATGAACTTAGAATCTTGGCGAACTTGAACTTAGAATCTTGGCGAATTTGAACCTAGAATCTTGGCGAAATTCGAACCTAGAATCTTGGCGAATTGAACTTAGAATCTTGGCGAATATTAACTTAGATCTCTTGCTTGCGCTAGATGGCTAGTCAAGACATGATGCAGTTGATGGTCAGGATGATGAGCGTTCATCTCGATTCCCACCAAACCCTAGAGCAAATGAAGTACCGTATGGCTCAATTGGAGGCCAATTTACATCACATGGGCAACTTGAGAGAGGCGGATCATCACCGCATAAACCAACTCGAACGCCAAGTCCAAACCCTCACTACACAAAACTTAATACTAAAGGAATACATCGATGCCCACGGGCAAGACTTAAACACTATCTTTGACGAGCTACTGCCGCCGAGTTCGGAGGAGGAAGATCCGGAGGAAGATCCTGCTACCTCACCGGAGGACGTCATGAGACACTAGAGATTCTACTGTTAGATACTATTTTGCTAGGAAAATATTTCGGCTTTTGTACTAAAATTTCTTTTGAGGGAATAAAATGCCCGATTTATTTGTCATAAATCGAAAAAAAAAATAAAAAAAAAAACATAAAATAAAATAAAATAAAATAAAATTTCAAAATAAAATAAAACCCCGAAGCATACGACGCTTCTTAGTTTGAACAAAGCACCACGTGCTAAATGGCAACACACATATACAGTTATAGAAATTGCTTAGACTATATGCTAAATTCACCAGTCCTAATCTATCCCATTTGTACCAGAATGGCACCCAGAGGAAGAGGAAGAGGAAGAACTCAACCCGCTCCCCAAACCACCACTGGAACACCTACTGAAACACCACCAAACGTCACTGAACCAATTCAACCTGAGATGGAACAACCCCAAGGTGCGCAGGACGTCCCCGCACCGAACAATGTGGGCGATCGTCTTAGGACGATAGAGGAAGTGTTGATTGCGCTCGGAAACGCGCAAGTCAACCAGGGTCAAGATACGGCGGTACCTCCGCTCCAAGCTCGCCCTAACTACCTGGCGATGGTGAATCCTTACCAGCCGCCCCACTATGCTGGTGAGGAGGATCCAGCTAAATTGGAAGAGTGGATCCGGACCTTCGATAAGCTGCTGGGAGCAGTTAAATGTCCGGAAGGAGAAAGAGTGCATGTCGCCTCATACTACTTGGGAGGCGAAGCTGACGACTGGTGGCAGGCGACGCAAGCCAAACTGACTGAAGATGACGAGCCCTACTCGTGGATGGAGATGATGGAACTACTCAGGGATCGATTCTATCCCTTGAGTACTAAAGCTGCCATGTACGAAGAGTTCCTGTCGCTGAAGCAAGGAGGCCAAACGGTGCAAGAATACTACACACGCTTCAAGGAGCTGGTGAGATTCGCACCAAGGCTGGTGCCTACTGATGCAGAAAAGGCACAGAAGTTCGAGATGGGACTGAACCTGTCTGTGCGCGAGGTGATCGTGGGGGTACACTACCCCGATTTGCAAGCCGTGTATGACCGCGCTGTGGCGGTAGCACGCGTGCAGCAGCTGAAGAGAAGGGTGAGTGGGGAGTCCAGCAGGGGTCCCCAAGACAAGAGAAGCCGAGACTCAAGAAACGAGAACAACACTGGGAGGAACGAGCAGCGCAGAGGGTCGAATAGGCCCCAACAAAACAACACTGGGAGGAGGTTCAACCAAGAAGATCCAATACCACCTTGCCCGAGATGTGGACGACCACATCTGGCAAGGGGATGCCCGCAACAAGGCGCCTGTTACCGATGCGGTCGAATGGGTCACGTTCGACGGGATTGCCGGACTAGGCTCGAGAACATAACAAAGAGGGACGATTTGGTCGCGGGGCAAGAACAGCCTCAAAATCAAAACGGGCGAAACGGGAATAACCAAGGGTACAGACCCCCTCAAAATAGGCCGCAAAACCAGAACCAGAACCAACGACCTCCGCCCCCTCAGAATCAAAACCAGCAACAAAATCAGCAGCCGAATGCGAATCAGCAGGGCAATCAGGGACGCCCTATGGGGAGGCTTAACGTGGTGAACCAAGCGGACGTGCCTGCGCAAGGAGAAGTGATGGCAGGTACATTTTATGTGTTGAATACGCCCCTTAGAATTCTATTTGATTCTGGAGCTAGTTGCTCAATTATAGCATCAAGAATAGTGCCTAAGTTAGATCTACCTGAGTGCGAGAGAATTAGCTTAGGAATTCAATTGCCTTCTGGAGAAGTAGTGTCTTGCTCTAAACGATATAACGGAATTCCTATAGTGATAAAGAACGTAGAATTCTTCGCGAACTTGGTAGAATTTAACTTAAGAGACTTTGACATCATACTGGGGATGGATTGGTTATCCCAGTATAAAGCGGTGATCGAATGCCAAAAGCAAAAGATCACCTTGTCAAAAAGTAGGGGAAAGAGGGTCATCTTTTACTCTCAGCCCCCTAAGAAAAGTAACAAAATCGTTAGTGCACTCATACTAAGTAACTTGATGCGTAAGGGATATGAACTATATGCGTGCTATGTGCACAACCTTGAGGCGGAAGAAAACAAGGTTGATAGCATACCAGTGGTAAGAGAATACCCGGACGTGTTCCCTGAGGACGTTCCGGGCATGCCACCTGAGAGAGATCTTGAATTCACTATAGATCTCATTCCGGGGACAGAGCCTGTCTCAAAAGCTCCATACCGGATGGCACCACTGGAAACGAAGGAGTTAAAGGAAAAACTCGAGGAGCTGTTAGGAAAAGGTTACATAAGACCGAGTACGTCCCCTTGGGGAGCACCGGTTTTATTTGTCAAGAAGAAAGACGGAGGACTACGTCTTTGCATAGATTACCGAGGACTAAACCAAGTGACCATTAAAGAATAAATACCCCCTACCGAGAATAGAGGATCTGTTTGATCAACTGAAGGGAGCTTCAGTATTCTCGAAGATCGATTTGCGATCTGGGTATCATCAATTAAGGATCGCCGAGAAGGACATTCCGAAGACGGCATTTCGAACGCGATATGGCCATTACGAGTTCACAGTGTTATCCTTCGGGTTAACAAATGCTCCGGCCATGTTCATGAATCTCATGAACAATGTGTTCCGAGAATTGTTAGATCAGTGCGTCGTAGTGTTCATCGACGACATGCTGATCTACTCAAAGATCGAGGAAGAGCATGCAAAACACTTACATCAAGTGTTAGAAATCTTGCGAAGAAATCAGCTATACGGCAAGCTGTCGAAATGCGATTTCTGGTTGAAAGAAGTGGCATTTCTCGGACACATAGTATCCGCTGATGGAGTATCATTGGATCCGGCAAAAGTTTCTGCCGTGACGGAATGGGCAACTCCGAAGAGTCCAACGGAAATAAGGAGTTTACTTGGATTAGCGGGGTATTATAGATGATTTGTGAAGGACTTTTCAAGGATTGCACGTCCTTTGACCCAGCTACTGAAGAAAGGAGCAAAATACGAGTGGACCGAAGCGTGTGAGACTGCGTTTCAAGAGCTGAAGAAACGACTCACAACCACACCCGTATTAACACTACCATCAGAGAATGGTGACTTCGAAGTATATAGCGATGCTTCGAAGGAAGGTTTAGGTTGTGTCTTGATGCAAGACTCGAGAGTCGTAGCCTATGCATCACGCCAACTAAAACCTCACGAGGAAAATTATCCGACACACGACCTGGAGTTGGCAGCGGTCGTTTTCGCTCTAAAGATATGGAGACATTATCTTTATGGGCGGAAGTGTCGAATGTTCACCGACCACAAGAGCTTGAAATATATATTCACTCAGAAGGAGTTGAATTTGAGACAGCGAAGATGGTTGGAACTTATTAAAGACTACGATTTAGAGATAGCATACCACGAGGGGAAGGCGAATGTGGTAGCCGATGCCCTAAGTCGGAAAACCCAACACGTGACAAACTCGTTGGTAATTCCGCCGGCATTGTACATGGAATTGGCAAGATTGGAGTTAGAACTTGTGCATCCTGGCACAGTGAGAGGAACGGTCAATGCCATGATCGTAGAAACTCCAATATTGGACGAGATTCGACTCGCTCAACCGGGCGACCCGAAACTCGAGAAGATAAAAGGGTATATTGCCGAAGGAAAGGCAATAGGATTTGCTGTCCACGAGGATGGAAGCATCCGTTTTAAAGGGAGATGGTGTGTGCCTCTTAAATGTGCCGGGTTGAAACAAAGGTTGATGGAGGAAGGGCACAACACGCCATATTCCGTACATCCCGGAGGTGACAAGCTATACAAAGATCTGAAGAAGATCTATTGGTGGCCGGGAATGAAGAAGGAAGTGGCGAACTTCGTGGCGAGATGTCTCACCTGCCAAAAGATTAACGCAGTGCGACATAAACCCTTAGGATTGATGCAACCACTAGAGATTCCAAGTTGGAAGTGGGATAGCATCTCAATGGACTTTGTCACGGGATTACCCCGATCACCTAAAGGCATGAACAAGATTTGGGTGATTGTGGATAGGCTAACAAAGACAGCCATATTTATCCCAATGAAAGACACGTGGACTATGGACCAATTGGCCCGAGCCTACATTGATAATGTGGTACGACGACATGGAGTACCACATGATATCATTTCTGATAGAGACAGTAGATTTGTCTCTCATTTCTGGACGGAGTTACAAAAAGCTCTCGGTACTCAAATCAAAATGAGCACCGCATTCCACCCGATGACGGATGGACAAACCGAAAGGACAATCCAAACACTAGAAGACATGCTGAGAGCATGTGTGTTGGAATTTAAAGGGAATTGGGAATCTCATTTACCCTTGATTGAGTTTTCCTATAATAATAGCTACCATGCTAGCATCGGCATGGCACCTTTCGAGGCGTTGTATGGACGAAAGTGCCGAAGCCCGTTGAGCTGGGAAGAAAACGATAAGTCCGTGGTAGTGGGACCACAACTTATCGAGGACATGGCTCAACAAATCAAAGTGATTCAAGGGAAGATCAAAGCCGCACAAGACCGTCAAAAGAGTTATGCCGACGTGAGACGACGAGACCTAGAATTTCAAGTGGGAGATAGGGTCATGCTAAAGATATCACCCATGAAGGGGGTGATGCGCTTTGGCAAGCGAGGGAAGTTAAGTCCTCGATACATAGGACCTTACGAAATTCTAGAACGAGTCGGAACTTTAGCTTACCGATTGGCTTTACCGCCACACTTAGATAGAGTTCATAATGTCTTCCATGTCTCGCAACTAAAGAAGTATGTGCCGGACCCGACACATGTACTTCAACCGGAGATAATTGAGCTCGATGAAGATTTGACTTACGAAGAAGTCCCAGTGCGTATTCTTGACACTAAGGAACGAGTAACGAGGAACAAAACCGTCAAAATGATCAAGGTTCTTTGGTCAAACCACGAAAGTGAGACGGCAACTTGGGAAGTAGAATCCGACATGAGAGAACGCTACCCGACATTGTTCCAAACCGATACCGACACAGTTATGGGGACATAACTGCAATTTTAAGGGGGAGAGGATGTCATACCACTTATTTTTCGTGCACTTTTGTAAACTTTTGAACTACGTTCTGGTTTGATCCCTTTACCGGGTACGTAGGCAGCTTAGAAGTTTTAATTCTAAGTTCAGTCACAACATAATAAAACAAACACAAGACCTTAGCACGAGAAAAGCCGAAACACAACTTCGAGGACGAAGTTGATTCTTAAGGAGGGTAGACTGTAATACCCGAGAATTTTCCAACATAAAATAAAACAATAATTAAATAAATAAATAATAAATAAAATAAATACCATAAATAAATAAATGAATCCAGCAAATAAAGAAATAAATAAAGATAAGGAAATGAGAAATGAGATTTAACTTAAAAATGAATTAAAGGAATTTAATTAAATAAAAAAGGATTATTAAAGGTAAGTAAATTGTACACCGAAACCCGACACTAATGAACTCGAGGATTCGAGTCCAAACATCCAATTAGACCCGAGTAATAATTTAAAGAGAAAGTAGAAACCCGAAGATACCCCGGAAATCGGAATTCAGGAGCATAGAGGGATAGAAACCCGAAAGAGAGGCGGAAAAGCACGACGGATCGCACGACCCGCCCGGACCGAAGTCCAGGCGAAGTCGGCGCGGTGGCCGCGCGGTCAATAGGCATAGGGCGCGCCACGACCGCGCCACGCGACAGATTCACCCGTTGCGTGAATCTCTCGCCCGAACGCGGATTTTTCGACTTTCGGTTGAACGTCTCTCGACCCAGGACCCTTAGGTCAGATTTTGGACGCCCTAGGACCTGGAAATCTATAAATAAACCCCCTTGGGAGCCCCGAACAATTTTACAAAACCCTACAACCTTCTACACATTCGAAACCCTAAATCCGGAGTCGTCGGAGGCACGAAACCAAAGGCGAGACCTTTTGGACGAAAATTCTACCATCTCCAGAGTCGTGGTAAGTCTCGATCCAATCTTTGTTCCATAAACGATTCGAAAACGAATCCTAATCTTCTTCTTTTCTCTTCTACACCTCGTATTGGATCTAGATCGTAGAACCCGACGAACGGAGAGGAGAAACGGTGGACTGGAAGCCACGCCTTCGAATAGACGCTCCCGGACATTCATAGACTCTGTAAGTTAACTCTTACATGGTTTTGGGATGAATTAAAACATTCAAAACTAAAAGATTAACAAGAAATCGAAAATCTGTCAATTTATACTTTCTACCGACGCAACAGAATTAATAAATTTTTCCGAACCTTAAAACGACTTCAAACGGAAAAAATTAAAACACGAAAAACGTTTCTAAGGCTTAGATCTAGCTACTGTAAAGTTTTGAGAATTTTTAGAGACGTTTTGATATGTGAAAACCCACCGAAACCGAACTGCTTGAATCTAGATCTTGAAATCTTGGACAGAACTTAGGAATGATCTTGATCACGTTTTTGACATAGGATCTAGACTGTTTTAGATCTTTGGCCGAACATGAAAGTCGTAGATAATTTTCTTAAGATGATCTCTGTCAAATTTTATCAAATTTGGAGTTGAATTGCTATGGTAGAATTCGAAATCTTTAAACTGTGATACATTAAATTCGGACAGAATTATTCTTCTGTGAAAATTGGTGATTTTGACCTATTTAGGTATCTCGGATTGAAAAAGTTAAAACATGAAAGTTGTAGATCTCGACGTTTCTGAGTCAGACGTGAAATTTTATAATTTTTGGAATTAAGTCTGATGTTAGACGAATTTTAGAGTAAACTGTGGTTTACCGGAAACAAAATCTTGAAATCTTGTTGAAACATGGAATTAACCTTTAGGGTTGAAATGAGTTGAGATATTATTTTTAAATAAATACAATTGAAGTCAGATTTTTAAAACTAAATCCCCTTACAAACTTGATAAATTAAAATTAGGGGTGAGTGCTCTGCAGGGTGCCCCCTAACTGCTTCACTTCGTGCCTTAATGGACGATGGTGACCCCGCGCGCTAAACTTGAAATGTGATATTGCCAAAACGGCGAAATATAGAGCCTACACTCTCGTGAATATCCGTATGGGTTTCCCGAGGCTCCGGAGTGGTACTGGGTATGGCTGATACGGTTGCGGCCGCCGGGCTACCGGCTAAACTTGTTGACATCGCGATACTATCGTGAAACTTTGAGATACCAAATCGGGGATGTAATGGGGATATTAAACTAAATTAAAATAGATTAAATTATGTTGTTGTCCAATTAAATTATTTAAATGCTTTCTTTAAATTATGGCTATTATTCTAAACCATGCGATATGTGTTATTAAATAGAGCCCTGAAATAAATTATGCTATTGGATAGTTGATTAGATTAAATTGAATATTATGCTATTATCATGCTTTCAGTTATTTATTAAATTAATGGCTTTTAAACCCTACGATCATGCATGTGTTAACTTACTCAGCAAGTTTGCTGACCAAAACTGTTTTTATTCCTTTTCTTACAGAATATGTGGAATGAGCATGTGTGAGCACGTTTCATGCATGGGATTTGGGAAATGTTATTTTGCTTTTAGATTCTTACGTTAGACTATATTATGAACGGGCCTGTTTAACCAGTGTTTTGGCCATGTCGGCCCTATTTATATTTTCCGCTGCGATACTGTACTAAACCAATTATTTCCGCTGCGCTATACTATTATTATTTTCCAGTTATATTGAATGGGCTATCTTGAATGATTTAAATACTTTTAAATACTGCAATACCTAGCCTTGCATCTCTTTAGTAAGCTCGGAGAAACCGTGTCTTACTAGGGGGATGTGGCGGTGACATCCCGACCTGGGTGACCAAAAACCGGGGTGTTACAATTTTTACCACATGTGTAACACCCCGGATTTGATAACCCAGGCCGGGATGTCACCGCCGCATCCCCCTAGCAAGACACGGCTTCCCGAGCTTGCTAAGGAAACGCAAGGCTTGTGGGTATGTAAAAGATTTAAAACATTTCAAGATATAGTCCGGAAATTTATAATACTTAGTACGATAGTAGAAATTATCACGTGCGGAAAATAAATAAAGTAAGTGCAGCGGAAAGTAAATTACGGCCAACACGGCCAAATCCTCGGGTTTAACAGACCCGGCAAAAACAGTACTATGATGCAGAAAGCGAAAATGTTCATAAATAATTCCCCCCAAGTGCATGCGTATGCGTCACTCGACATACTCTGTAAAAGAAAAATGACAAAGGTTGTCAGTATAAAAATATACTGAGTAAGTTAATCTCTAACTAACAAATAAAAGGGGTTACAAGTGTTTAAACTAAAGATTTCGCTTATCGTACGAGAATTTAAAAATACATAATTTATTAGCAGCGGAAAAATCATGATTAAAGAACTTAATTTAAAAAGCGAAATTTAAAGCATAATTTAAGATGCATAAAATTTAAATACGTAATTAAAGACAGGATAAATACGATTTAAGCATAATGAAACACTCACACGAGTCTTTTACTTTTCATCCCGTAAACTAAGAAGAGGACACCATACCGGGAGATCACTAACGAGGCAATCTCAACATAGGACCACTAACGAGGCAGTCCAAACAATGGGAGACCACTAACGAGGCAGTCTCAAAGATAGTAGGACCACTAACGAGGCGATCCAAAAAGATAGTAGGACCACTAACGAGGCGATCCACAAATACAGCGCGCGAGATCACTAACGAGGCAATCTCAGATAGTAAGAAGACCACTAACGAGGCAGTCTCAAAGATAATGATAGTATGAAGATCGGCTCAGCCTAGTGAACGGGATTTTTCGAAAGTTCGTATTTCAAAGTTATCAAAAGATCGATATCGCGTTTTCATAGTTCGAGTTTTCTCAAGTTCGAAAAATCCTATTCGAGGCAGTTCACGCCTTTCTTAATTTAAAATTCGTTTTTCCTCCAAAAATTCTAAAACTTGGCCAGTAATTCAAAAACACACACACGAACAACTTTCATGTTTTAAGTTTTTGGAAATAAGTTCCGAAGTGAGTTAAAATTTGAGTTTATTGCAAAGAATAATTTACGTCTTAAAAACTGTTTTCGTCACAGGTTCGTGTAACGCCGATTAAAAATTCATTTCAAAACCAATCGATGTGAAATTTTTACAGTAACTACACGACACATTAAGGAACAACTTTCATGTTTTAAGTTTTTGGAAATAATGAATTCTTGGTACTCAAAAATCGTGTGCAACACACTGCATACTCATGGCCCTTAAAACGAATTCAAAACAGTTCTAAGAACTTGGCCGATTGTCATATCAAATGAACACCAAAATTCGTGAAATTTTGTAGGCATAATCTAGACACAATTATCTACAACTTTTGTTTAGAAATGCAAAGTTAAATCATTCGAAAAATGGGTGAAAAACATGCATCAAGTTGAATGAAGGATTCTGTCACAGATTTAAAACGTTCGGTTTGTTACAGAAGTTCATGGCGAAAATTGGGATAGCAAAACTTAATGTCAATGGCTGAAATTTGGACACAAGTTAGATAAAGGTGTTAGGAACAACTTTTATGTTGAAAAGTTTTCGGTTTGAATTCCCGAAGGTCGAGTTTTTGGCGAGTCTTTAAAATTGGACGAAAATAGGGTTTTTGAAAACCGATTTTTGTTACAAGCCTATATCTCGAGATTTAAACAACAAACAACCGCAAAAATTTGTGAGTAAGGTGTTAACTTACTTAGAATGATGTTAGGGTCGCTGGATTGGGTTTCCGGATGTCCTAGGGTCACGACGAACGGCCAACTTCTCCGATCGCTTTTTGTTCGTTTTCCGACGTGAAATCGTAGTAAGGAAATAATGTTAGAATTCGAGTTTCAGAGATCTATGGACGAATTGAAACATTGCACAATGGCTTACCAAGAGTCTAGAGGGCAGGGCTTGGTTCCTTTTGCCTTGTCGTCGCCGGAATACTCGCCGGAAAGTGGATTCGGAGGGATTTTGGACTTGGAGAGAAAATTGAGGGTGGAGGCTGGTATGTTTCTGAAAACTTAGGGTTTGGGACGCCCTATTACCGTCCTATAGCCTTCCCTAAGGCTGGGATTCGGTTGCCATGGTTAGGGGTATGGTTTTTGGCAAGAAAATCACCATGGAAGGAAAGTTTACATCTCCTTCACCTCTGGCGCGCTGGTGGCGCGCACATAGGCCTTTGTGCGCGCGGAGCACGCGTGGCCTTCCCTGGGGGCGCGACGCCCTTGGCCGCGCGGTGGCCGCGCGGCGGCGCGCGGGCAGCGCGGGCCGGCCGGACCGGCCGGTTCGGCGGTCCGCGTGTTCCGTCGGGTCTTCCCTCGCTTTCCCCTATCTGTTTTCTACGTGTTAGCTCGATTCCCTGGGTCGTCTTCGTTGCGGAATCTTCTCCTTAATCTTGTTACGAGTCCGGCTTACCGCTCGCAACATTTCCGGGTCCTACTTAGCCTAGTCTAATTTGGTTCCAACATCTCCTATCGTCCTTGTGATCTAATTCGTGATGTATTTTGTGATTTATTTCGTGAATGAACTTAGAAATCAGTTCTAAGCTGCCTAGGTACCCTGTGAAGGGATCAAGTCATGACGTAGTTCAAAACAATTTGAATTTGTTTTTCCTCGGGTGTTACATCCTCCCCCCCTTAAGAATACAGTTATGTCCCCATAACTGTGGTCGGGTCGTCTTGGAAGAGGGTAGGGTAACGTTGCCTCATGTCGGCTTCCAATTCCCAGGTTGCCGTCTCCGCCTCGTGGTTGGACCACAGGACCTTGACCATCTTTACAGTTTTATTCCTTGCCACCCTTTCCTTGTAGTCGAGTATTTGCACCGGGGTTTCTTCATAGGTCAAGTCATCATCCAATTCGATTACGTCCGGTTGGAGTACACGCGACGTGTCGGGCACATACTTCTTTAGTTGGGGGTCGTGGAACACATTGTGGTCACGAGCAAACGGTGGTGGGGTCGTTAGTTAACATGCCGCTCTCATTTCCCTACGGAATTTCTTAGGGTCCCTAGGTATTTACGTCCCGGGGGTTTCCCGTAGTCCTGCGAAAGGAGGGCGTGAGGCAATTCCGCCGTCCTTGCCCGGAATAATGCCAGGCGATGCTCCATGTCGACGTATTTCTCTGTCAATGTATGCCCGGGTTCAGTGAGGAGCGTACAGCGAAAGAGATCGAGCAGAACAGGAAAGATAAAACTCCACCCGGGTCCCGCGCGGTGGCCGCGCGTTGGCGCGCGGGGAGCGCGCGGCAACCCCTGTTCGAAAAAAAATAGGGCTCGCGCTCCGCGCGAGCCACTTCCCCATTTCTCATCCGAGAACACACCCCCAACTCTCTCTAAATCCGGCGAGTTACCTTCCTTTTTGCTCGATTTCGACTTCAATTTCACTCATCCAGGTACGATTCTACTAAACCCACTTCCTAATTTCAACTTTTATGTTTTGAATGATTCGATTTGTGAAGAGATTTAGGAAATTAGGGTTTGTGTACAAAAATTGGGGGTTTATGATTTTTAGGCTTGATTTGTGCAATTTAGCAAGTGTATGTGGCAATTGTTGTTACTCTTGTTGCCTTGCCTATGTTTATGTTATAATGTGTTTATGTTTTTGGCAAATTCTTGTTGAATTCGAATCCTTAGAAAGGCTATGAAGTTATTGGTGCTTGGTTGCTGTTGGGGTGTGATTATTGGTTTGTTCCCTCGTTGTTTAGTGCTGTAGGATTTGCCGTATTGTTATTAGAATGATTGTTTCGTTCTGTGGGCGATTTCCGTGTGTTGTTAGTAACTTAGGTTTTGGTTTATTGTGCACATAACGTGTTCGACGAAATGCCACATAGGGTTTAGGCACTAGTTTTAGCATATTCTTTGTCTAGGTCACCTCCTGGTTGGTCTTAGTAAACGGTAGGATTTGTTGTTCTTACGGTACATTCACGTTGGAACTATATATTAATGCCCTATTCGTATTTTCGCTTGACTTCTGTGTGGGACTTAGCCTTATAATTGGTGTTTGGTAACTTGCAGGATGTTGCTCTTTTTGTGGGTCGTTTTGGCGTCTCTCATGTGTCCTCCGAGGACTAGGAGACGGGTTGCTGATGAGGCTGGCCCCAGTCATGCTGCTCCGGCGATGCCGGATTTCGACGAGAGCGAGTCAGAGGAGGATGAGGCGCAGAGGACGAGGGAGCAGGGTGATTACCCATGTTCACCTCATCTGTGGGTTGTGCGCGGCACAGGGGATTCGCACTACACCGGAGACAGATCCGTACGACCTAGCACCTGGCCGTTGCTACCGTATTCCGTCTTATGCTGAGCGGCGTAGCGCCTTACGTCGTGGGGCTCCCCGTGCTGTACTTCGCCCGCAGCCTGATGACGGCGGCCTGATCCTCGTTGTACCACCGGAGCAGCCACCCCCTCCTCCAGTGGTTCCACCTCCTGCTGGGGCACCTCCTGCCGTGGCACCTCAGGGGCAGGAGATGATTCAGATGCTGCAGATGATGCAGGAGATGCGGGTCGGTATGGATGCCGGGTTTGCAGCTGGGCAGGCTCGTTATGACGCCCTCGACGCTAGGTTGGACCTCTATCAGACCCGCATGGACTCGTTTGCTACGAGGCAGGCTCAGCAGCAGGCCACTATGTCCGACATGTACGCCTATGTGCGGCAGATGGACGACTACATGCGCCGGCAGTTCCCGCCTCCCGATCAGTGATGTCTCCCTTTGGTTTCGTGTTTTCGTTTAGGTTTTGCGTTTAGACGTACCTTGTTTAGGCTCCTCCTTATGAGAACGTTTCTGCTGTCTGGGATTTGTGGTTTATATTTTCGTTGTGTTATTGCTTAGTTATGTGTTTGACATGTGTTAGTAGTCTACTGCTGTTTAGAAACATGGTTCAATGGTTCTGCCTATTTTATGGTTTGAGATGTCCTGGATTTACTGTTACCTTCCTATCGTATCTACATGTGTGTGGGTTGCCCAACAATACTTGCACTGTTGCTTGACTAAACCGCTTCAAGGAACTTAGATAAACTAGTGTGATAAGATATAAGGGGTAGAGTTTATATGTTAAATAAATAGCTGCTTGCAAGGGGAAAATTTTATTGAATGAAGATTAGTCTTTTAATAGGTATCAATTTATCAGGGTTTTCTTGTAAAGGTTGTTGGAATTTATTTATTTATATGTACATATTTACGTATTGTATATATTTTATTATTATCTTTATTATTATTATTATATTACTTTCATTTTTATGATTATTATTATCATCATTTTTTTTTTTTTAAATCTGTTCGGTTCTTTCTTTTTTTTTTTTTTTTTTTGTAGGTTTCCCTCCTTGATTATGGTAGTTAATGAACTAAATAAAATGCATGGAATAAATTTAAATAGGCTTGTATTTTATTACTCAAGAATTTTGGTTTACAAGCATTCGAAATAGAAATAGCAATGGTGCATCAGTATGGATCCCTAAATCTAGGGTGACTAGGCAGGTATATCCTCGATGGGATCGTCCTCGTCGCTGGATATGTCAATGGGAATGGGCGTCCCCACCGGGCTCGGGCTCGGAGGGAAGATGTCGGCCTCTAGGCCCAGTAGCTCAGCTGCTAAGTGTCCTATTTGCATCATCAGTTCGTTATCCTTGTTTTGGAGCGCAACTACTAGTGTTTGGAGTTCGGCGACTTGGGCCTTGAGTTGGGTTATTTCGTGATGGTCAGCTTCCCTAAGATTTCTCAGATAGTCCACGTTACTCTCTAGATGCCCCACTCGAGCTTTGAAGTGATTGACATGCTGTTGGGACTCGAGGTATGCATTGGTCAGTTTCATCATCAGGTTGGTCATGTTCGCGTTCGGTTCGGCCATCTATTGTCAACAAGGGAGGTTAGAGTTAGATGTTTCTCAGGCAAAGTTAAGATATGCATAAATTTAAATCTATATGCAACATGCAAGTGCAAGTCCCTTCCCCATAAAATTTAGTTTAAAATAAATTGCTAAAGATTGGGCCTCTATAGTGGGCCAAAATTTAATATTTCTTGGGCTAAGATTTGGGCTATGTAAAAAAAATAAGGATTATAGATTTTTGGGCTAAAAATAGTACTAGTAGTCAAATAAATAATTTTAAAAGAAATAATACTTGGGCTTAAAAATATTGGTTTAAAATAATAGTAGTAGCCTTAAAAATTTTCCGGTCTCTGATACCAACTTGTAACACCCCGGATTTGATAACCCAGGCCGGGATGTCACCGCCGCATCCCCCTAGCAAGACACGGCTTCCCGAGCTTGCTAAGGAAACGCAAGGCTTGTGGGTATGTAAAAGATTTAAAACATTTCAAGATATAGTCCGGAAATTTATAATACTTAGTACGATAGTAGAAATTATCACGTGCGGAAAATAAATAAAGTAAGTGCAGCGGAAAGTAAATTACGGCCAACACGGCCAAATCCTCGGGTTTAACAGACCCGGCAAAAACAGTACTATGATGCAGAAAGCGAAAATGTTCATAAATAATTCCCCCCAAGTGCATGCGTATGCGTCACTCGACATACTCTGTAAAAGAAAAATGACAACGGTTGTCAGTATAAAAATATACTGAGTAAGTTAATCCCTAACTAACAAATAAAAGGGGTTACAAGTGTTTAAACTAAAGATTTCGCTTATCGTACGAGAATTTAAAAATACATGATTTATTAGCAGCGGAAAAATCATGATTAAAGAACTTAATTTAAAAAGCGAAATTTAAAGCATAATTTAAGATGCATAAAATTTAAATACGTAATTAAAGACAGGATAAATACGATTTAAGCATAATGAAACACTCACACGAGTCTTTTACTTTTCATCCCGTAAACTAAGAAGAGGACACCATACCGGGAGATCACTAACGAGGCAATCTCAACATAGGACCACTAACGAGGCAGTCCAAACAATGGGAGACCACTAACGAGGCAGTCTCAAAGATAGTAGGACCACTAACGAGGCGATCCAAAAAGATAGTAGGACCACTAACGAGGCGATCCACAAATACAGCGCGCGAGATCACTAACGAGGCAATCTCAGATAGTAAGGAGACCACTAACGAGGCAGTCTCAAAGATAATGATAGTATGAAGATCGGCTCAGCCTAGTGAACGGGATTTTTCGAAAGTTCGTATTTCAAAGTTATCAAAAGATCGATATCGCGTTTTCATAGTTCGAGTTTTCTCAAGTTCGAAAAATCCTATTCGAGGCAGTTCACGCCTTTCTTAATTTAAAATTCATTTTTCCTCCAAAAATTCTGAAACTTGGCCAGTAATTCAAAAACACACACACGAACAACTTTCATGTTTTAAGTTTTTGGAAATAAGGTTCCGAGGTGAGTTAAAATTTGAGTTTATTGCAAAGAATAATTTACGTCTTAAAAACTGTTTTCGTCACAGGTTCGTGTAACGCCGATTAAAAATTCATTTCAAAACCAATCTATGTGAAATTTTTACAGTAACTACACGACACATTAAGGAACAACTTTCATGTTTTAAGTTTTTGGAAATAATGAATTCATGGTACTCAAAAATCGTGTGCAACACACTGCATACTCATGGCCCTTAAAACGAATTCAAAACAGTTCTAAAAACTTGGCCGATTGACATATCAAATGAACACCAAAATTCGTGAAATTTTGTAGGCATAATCTAGACACAATTATCTACAACTTTTGTTTAGAAATGCAAAGTTAAATCATTCGAAAAATGGGTGAAAAACATGCATCAAGTTGAATGAAGGATTCTGTCACAGATTTAAAACGTTCGGTTTCTTACAGAAAGTTCATGGCGAAAATTGGGATAGCAAAACTTAATGTCAATGGCTGAAATTTGGACACAAGTTAGATAAAGGTGTTAGGAACAACTTTTATGTTGAAAAGTTTTCGGTTTGAATTCCCGAAGGTCGAGTTTTTGGCGAGTCTTTAAAATTGGACGAAAATAGGGTTTTTGAAAACCGATTTTTGTTACAAGCCTATATCTCGAGATTTAAACAACAAACAACCGCAAAAATTTGTGAGTAAGGTGTTAACTTACTTAGAATGATGTTAGGGTCGCTGGATTGGGTTTCCGGATGTCCTAGGGTCACGACGAACGGCCAACTTCTCCGATCGCTTTTTGTTCGTTTTCCGACGTGAAATCGTAGTAAGGAAATAATGTTAGAATTCGAGTTTCAGAGATCTATGGACGAATTGAAACATTGCACAATGGCTTACCAAGAGTCTAGAGGGCAGGGCTTGGTTCCTTTTGCCTTGTCGTCGCCGGAATACTCGCCGGAAAGTGGATTCGGAGGGATTTTGGACTTGGAGAGAAAATTGAGGGTGGAGGCTGGTATGTTTCTGAAAACTTAGGGTTTGGGACGCCCTATTACCGTCCTATAGCCTTCCCTAAGGCTGGGATTCGGTTGCCATGGTTAGGGGTATGGTTTTTGGCAAGAAAATCACCATGGAAGGAAAGTTTACATCTCCTGCACCTCTGGCGCGCTGGTGGCGCGCACATAGGCCTTTGTGCGCGCGGAGCACGCGTGGCCTTCCCTGGGGGCGCGACGCCCTTGGCCGCGCGGTGGCCGCGCGGCGGCGCGCGGGCAGCGCGGGCCGGCCGGACCGGCCGGTTCGGCGGTCCGCGTGTTCCGTCGGGTCTTCCCTCGCTTTCCCCTATCTGTTTTCTACGTGTTAGCTCGATTCCCTGGGTCGTCTTCGTTGCGGAATCTTCTCCTTAATCTTGTTACGAGTCCGGCTTACCGCTCGCAACATTTCCGGGTCCTACTTAGCCTAGTCTAATTTGGTTCCAACATCTCCTATCGTCCTTGTGATCTAATTCGTGATGTATTTTGTGATTTATTTCGTGACTGAACTTAGAAATCAGTTCTAAGCTGCCTACGTACCCTGTGAAGGGATCAAGTCATGACGTAGTTCAAAACAATTTGAATTTGTTTTTCCTCGGGTGTTACAACATGGACAGCCCTCATACTAATAGTCCATTGTTGAGGATTATTTTCGACCATTTTATTCCATGTATCTTGAATTTCTTGACCAATTGGTCTTGGTATTTTCATAAATAATTTTTCTCCTAACTCTTGGTTAAAAGCACCTCCTGCTAGGCCTGTATAATAGACGTATTCATTTAAAAAGTCTACTGTTCCATACAAGTCATCTAAATGCATCTGGTCTAGATGGATTAAGGCATCCATTTGTGTTGTTATATATCCTGAATTCCCATCTTCACCTGTTATTAGACTTGATATTTTATTTACAAAGTTATAAGGATTTGGTCCTCTTTCTATTAAGTCTTGGTAATCCATTGGATAGTCTCGTTTAAATACTTCCCACATTGACTGTGCGAATTCTCCTAAATAGGTTTCGAGGTATCCATACATTGATTCAACTGTATCATTATAATCATTTTTATTTTTGATGTAATCAGCCACAACTATGTTTTTCCATTTTGCAATTACTGAACCCCATTCTTGAGGGCTTACATTTGTTACTTCTAATATTGTTGGATTATGATAATATCCTCTTTCTAAAGGTTGCCTAATTCCTCTAGGTTTTGTTATCATTCCAGGTTGTGTTTTTCCATAAGGGTATTCTGGATGAACATGTGTTATTGAGTGTCTAGAATTATTTCCAGTATAATTAGTTCCAGGTCTCCACTCTGTTCCTCTTTGGTATGAGGCAAATGGAGTTCCAGGGACTCTTGTTATACTATCTCCTGTGTTTTTCATGACAATATCTTGGTTCATGAATTCCTTAGATGTTTTATTTATTTTTTCAGAATGTAAGGACATATGGTCTCCCATATATTGTTCCATTAATGTGTTTTCAGAACTTTGTCCTTCTTCTGGTGAGTTTTCTTTTAAGAACAAGTGAGCTTCGATGTCTGCTTGTTGTTCTTCTTTTATTTGTATTTTTTATAATATTTTCTGTACTTCCTTCTCAATAATATCTTCTAAATTATTCTTCCATTCTTTATTTTTTCTTTTCATTTTATCCTTTAATTCTTGTTTTTGTTCATTTAGTTTTGATATTTCTCTTATCATTTCTTCATAATTTTCTATCCAATTTTCAAAATATCCACTATGTTTTGGACATTCTACTAAATGGATCAATGTGTTAATTTATTAGAGTGTCTTCTATCAAGATCAATTTTACAATCTTGACAATTGTGAGGTAATATTCCTTTATTTTTAAATTTTATAGTCAAGGCAGAATGCACATGTTGTGAGAAAACTCTTTCATACCTGTCATAGTATTCCCTTTTATTTAGAATTTTTCCTCTTTTAAAGTTTTCAAATTTTCTTTTAAACAAATATGTTGTATGTCTTTAGCAATTCTTTCCACTTCATCCTCACTAGGGTGGAAGATATGTTTTCCTTCATATTTTACATAGTTATTTGTCACTGGTTTTTCTACAATAAACCTTTTCATTTGCTTATTCATTCTCCTGACCTTCTTCTTCTGTAAAATCTATTGGTCGTTTTGCGGTTTCATAATCATTAAATCTTACTGACGTTTCTCCTCTGGAGTTAATGAAGTAGTTTACCTTTTTTGGAGTTAAATTTTTAACATTTGGTTTTTCAAAGAATTTTGATAGATCCCAATTTTTTCCAGCATTCTCTTCTGATGATATTTCAGTTGGTCCTATCATTTTTACTACCTTCACTTCCTATGATACTTACCACAGTTTCAATTTTTGTTTTATGCCTGGTTTGACCATTGTTTGTGATTCTTCCTAAGAAGCCTACACATATCATTAGGTTGTGACCAGTTTCCATTTCTTCATAACCTACAGTTTGAATTCCTATTTGGATATGCTTCATAAAATCTGTTATTTGTATCATGTAATCTGGTGCCAAATAACATACTCCCACATTAGGGTTCATATCAATTTCCATTAATCCTATGATAGCTTGGGTTGGATTAGTCCACCTTGTACCTAGAACAGTCATTAGGACTTTAGTTCCTAAGTTTTTTCTAGTTAAACCTTTTACTCCTATGGAGATTAATCCCATATGCATGTATTTTGTCCTTGTCTTTGAAGCCTAATTGCTTCATTGTTGCTTATTAATTTTATTAATTTTTTGTCATCTTTTAGACAGCTTATTGGTTCTGTATAATGGTATTTGTAATAACCTGTGTTCCAATTAAGGAATCTTTGGTCATACAATAATCTTGGTTCCAATTGGATCAATGTTCTTTTCTTAAAGTTTTCAAACTCAATATCAGGGTCGATTATTTCTTCAATTATTGTTGGCCCTTCTTCCAGTTTGGTTTTTTCTCTAAACATTCTATCTATTAGGGTTTTTTCAAAGTTTGAGCTTTCAATCCTTTGAGAATTGCTTCTTTCTACTAGACTGTTTTTAGATTCATTTGTAAGAGAAAAGGATCTCCTACTCATTTTTGTAAATATTTTTCGTCTGGTTTTACAACCCAAAAATTTAATTTTTCTTGTGGTTTAGTTTTCCTTCTAGCTTCTGCAGGTAATTTTGCAATTTGTTCAGCTAGTTGTTTCATTGTATTATCTTCAGGCATTCTAACAGCTTGTATTCTTTCAAGTTTCTCATCTATGCTTTCAATGGCTATTCTTAAAGCAGGGTCTTGATATTTTTTCATGTTTTCCATTTGGACATGTACATCATCAATTTTTTTCTTTAATATTTCAGTTGTTACAAGCTCTTTTATTTTCTTATCAATTAGGCTAATATTTATATTATTTGTTTTATTATGATCTGTTATTTCGCCAATCTTCTTATGAAGATTATTAACATTTAGTTTTACTTCTATTAATTCTTTGTTTAATTCTTTAAATTTATTATTAATTTCTTGTTTAAAGTTTTCTATTGTTTCTTTAACTTCTTTCAAGGATGTTTCCATTATCCTTTAATGATTTTTATGATTTTGTTACACATTTCATTTACATTCTCAATATTATTTTCAACAATGTTTTTAATTTCCTTTATTTCTTTATCAAGTTTTTCAACCTTATCTTGTAGTTGTTTTAATTCTTCACTGTGGTTAATGATTTTCCTTGGATTTTGGACATCATTAACTAGTTTGGAACTTTCATATTGAAGTGTTGTTATGGTTTTAGATAAGTTTTTCATTCCACTAGATGATTTATAATATTGGGTTGATAAGTATGTTTGGTTTTCTAATATTACTTTAAGATTTGTATTATTTTGTTTTTCTAATAATTCTAACTTATCTAGTTTCGCTTCAATTGATTGAAGACTTCTTTGTATATCCATATTTTTATTTGTTAACATTTTATTCATGAGTTTTTAAGGTGTTGTCTTAAAGCTTCTAACCTTACGCTTAGTTTGCAATAATTTTTAAAGGTTCTATTTTTCTTGATCTTTACTCTTTTAATTTTTATTTTATTTTGTTTACAGGTCTTACAATCTTTAGTTTGATTTTTGAGTAGCTTTTTCTTTTCAATGTCAATTATTAAAAAATTTTCATAATTAATATTTTCGTTTAATTTAATGGTGTTTTGATTATCTTTTAATTCGTTATTAGCCATAAGCCCTAAAATCGCAACTTATGCTCTGATACCAAATTTTTAGAGGGGGTGTGTTTTTTGGGCACTTTTTAGAGAAGTGTTAAACTCTTTTAGATCATTTTTGGACATTATTTTCCTTAATTTGGTGATTTAAGGGTAAAATTAGTATTTTTGAAAATTTTCTCTCTCCAGGGGTTGAAAGGAATAGAAATTTATGTGGGTATTTTGGAGGAATAAGGTAGTGGTGTTGGGGGTTTTTAAATAATTTTCCCTTTAAAAAAACAAAGAAAGTATATATTTCTAGGGGTTGAAGTCTAAGAATCCCTATTTTATAAACGTAAACTAGTAAATCGTAGGAGGTGGACTCTAATGCACCAAAAAATAAAATTCTGCATCATATGGGCTTTAAAGCCTTTTTAGGTCTTATTTTAGATGTATAGAAAGAAAGATTAGGGCAATACGACAAATGCATTGGAGCTGAAACCTGATGGCGCTACGCTACGCTATTTGCAGGGCAGCTTCCAAGGTAGCACAGGCAGCATCTTCCGCACCCAGTCCCTCCGACTTCGCACATAACCGAACCTACGCATTTTTCGTCACCGCCGCCTACGGTAACCTTTTCCAGAGGTCAATTCCGTCGATTACCCGCCGCTACTCCTCCAAGCCTAGTGCAGACGGATCGCTTATTCGAGGGATCCATTCCGAGAATAAATGTGCCGAGGAATCGCAGGATTCCGAGCATGTTCATCTGTACTTTTGCTTTTTTTTTTTTTTTTTCCTCTTTAAATTATTTTTTCCTTTGTTGGACCACCCTTCCATCACTGTGGTTTTCTGTTTTGTTGGTTTTATTGAACTCACCTGCATCTAATTTTTCTAGATTACTGCCTTCATCAAGTCTTTCCATATTTTAGCTTGTGAGTTTTTTTAATTTTTCTGATTACTAATATACTGCTATTTTATTAATAACTTTGGCTTCTAAGAAAATCGTTACTCAATCTGAATCTGGTATAGCCGTAGAAAGTCATTATAGTTGCAGTAGCTTGAGAAAACTGTAAACTGTTTTGGACACTACCAATACTTTGTGCACTTTGATTTTCCTTTTACTACTCACTAGTATAACCCCCGCCCAAATGGGCGGGGATTTGGTAGGTGAGAAAAAAACAAATGAAAAGAACCGTTGATTTTTGGCAAGGAACCTTTAATACTCATAGCTCAAATTTGGCACACAAATCACAATTCCTATGGAAACATAAATAAACCGAAGCAAATAACAAAAATAAATGCACAAACTCATTGACACACAAATCTCACCCAAATCCAATATCTGTAAAATCCCACATTGTTCTTTTAAGTAACATAATTGCTTGCTTTATGGAATCCAATCAATTGAATCAAGTGTAACGCCTCCTCATCGGGAAAGAAAACCATAGACTCATTATACACATTATTTATCGATATACTTGCCAATCACACATAAAGGAATATCAATGTTTCAACAAATGATGGTGGATGAGCATCTCCTGAAGTCCAAGAGCATAAATGCTCTCACACCCTATAAGCCACTGGAGCTTACTATGACAATGAATATCTGTAGAACTCGGTTGATCCTGCTTAAACAATTTCTACAAACATTGAATGTTACCCCAAGTTAGCAAATAAATGCATTTAAGTAGATAAAGGATTATTACTATTCCTTCCAAAACTATATCTTGAATTAACCCCGCGGACGTCTCACTCAAAAATATAGATATATATATGTACCAAAGAAATCAAAGGAAGTACATGAAATCAGTACCACACTGTAATTGATAGTTGATAGGGAAGTAATTGCCACCACATGTTGATAAAAGAAATCAAAGGAAGTACAGGAAATCAGTACCATAGGAGACAATATCCAATCATCTAAAGGGAAAAATTGGGGATTCTTCATACTGCTACGGCTCTTCATCCTGAAATGATCTAATTATACTATCACACCTAGACACAGAACAGGGTAATCTTACCTGGGAATGAACTATGTTTTGCGCAGTCACTTACTTAAAATTTTCTAATTTATTTTTTCTATTAAAAAGTTTGATCACCCATTGAGACATAAACAGATTCAATCCATCTGTAATAAGATATATTCTGAAACTAACTTATCTTTCGAATCTAAGAATATGCCCACATATCAAGTTAAAAAAGAAGCAGAATGCCAAACAACCTATAGGTAGAAATATGGAGATGGAGAAAGGAAAAAGTACACAACCAATAGAATGCAAATTTCAAAGATTCAGGCAAATATCAAATAGTAAACCTACAGCTAAACATACATCAATAAGATCAATAGCTTTAAAAACGTTGAAGGCAAGCATCTGCGTTACTAATTTCCTAGAGTGCTAGCTACAGATAATTCCACAAACAATCCCATAGCCACCAAATCTTGAAAGATTAGAATTACTTATGGATGCCAGTTTAGGAGAATATAAATGTCAGGCAATTAGCAGTTGTAATCAAGGGAATTATAATTATCTTCAGCATCTACATTAACTTTCAGACATAAATCAATCCATGCTCTGCTCGAAATTAAAGTTCACTGAGTTTCAAATTTAAAATATGATTAGAGGGCACCTATAAAATTAACAGGTAACTACAAATATTTCAACTAATGGCACATCTGTAGTTTGATTGACCACTAATAAACACATTCCTTGTCAAGCTCCTGTAATAACTTGTCAAGAAAGAGGAATTGTGAAATTCAGCTAATGTTATTTGCCATAAGATAATCAAGTGCAAGAAAACAAAAGGACATATTTCTTGAAATTTGTCATATAGTCTCTTCACAAAACCAACCCAAAAAGAATCAAAGTTTTCAGTTTTTAGGTGTTTCCAGTAAAAAGAATCACTACAAAAAAGAATCAAAATAATTCAGTCACATTTCCAGTTAAATACTAAAATTAGAAGCAATCAGCTTGCATCAACCACAACAAAAAGTAAATGCACAGAAGACTCAGGCTTCTATTACTACAATACAGGGAGAGAACCACTACCTAGAAAGCAACAATCATTAAGAGAACAAACCTCTACCTTCCGAAGACCGTGGCTTCTGTCAGGTGGTTCTAAATTTCTGATAAGAAGAAAAATGATTAATAGACACATGCTCATCTTTTCCAATTGGAAAGACAATATTCAAATTCGAAACACTTCAACATAAAACAACAAATGAACTGCAAGAAGCAAACAAATAAATTAAACAAAATTACCATTTTCATGAGCTTCTAATTGCTTACACTCATATTCATCTTCAAACCGGTACTTCAAAAAGCAAAAAAGCAAACAAAGAACTAATAGTGACATATCTAATGTCATTTAGAGAAGGAACAAAGCACATATACCTTGAGGTGGTAAAGGAAAGAATGTAATTAGCATGACACCCTTCAAATCAAAATAAACAATGGTAAAGAACAGCTACCATGAGGTTAAAACTAAAATGACACACCATGATGAATCTGGTCTCCTCGCATAATTATTATCTTCTAAATCTATGCAATTTACTGTGAGATAGTGTCATAAATTCATTTGTCTTATGTATACACACCCACCATTGTTAAACAATAGGGCTTGAGATTTGAAATACACACAAATGTCATAACCAACAAAAAGCCAAGTAACCTAAAGTGATGAACACCATTACACCAACTTTAGCAAACATAATATTATAATTCAATCTCAAATTTTATCAACAGCAGGCAAGTGTTAGATATTAGGATTAATTTACTTGCAAAAAATAATTTCTCAATCAACAAAATTAAATTTTTAACAACAAATGAGGCCCAATATCATCCGCCCCAAACATTAACCGATAAAGTTTAAAATAACGTAAAACAATTAGGAACCTTTGGAGCTGCAAACGGATTTCAACACGTTTTTGTAATCGAGGGTGTACTTCCTGCTCTTCATCACCAGTCCAAGCTGGTTGTTGATGATCTAATGAGTCTTCTTCTGCCAGAAATAGAAAGCACATCTAACAAAAGATTAAAAAAGAAAAGTACAGAAAAGAATAGAGATCGGTAGCCCAAAACATAATAACTCAGGAAATTACCAAAGCAAAGCAAAGCAAAACGCTTGAAAACAAAATAACTGTAGCTTCAAAACAAAGCAAAAACCGACAAAAGTCATACTTAAGATGAAATTGAAGAAAGCTAAATGAAGCAATGACTGAAAAAAAGCGCTTCCCGAAAAGTGCAAAAGTCAGGTAAAAAAATATGGCTTCTCGGCATCAAAGAAAACCGGCTTTCATCTTCTCCAGCTTCCACATCTTTTGTCCAAATCGGAGAAGAAAATGGGAGTTTGGGCATAGGTTTTAGAGAAAATGACGTGCAGAGATAAGAGATAGGCCAATGAGCTCGTGCTTTTGAAGTCCCTCGTGCTGTTTGAATTCATCGAGTGCATAGTTTTCTTGTGTGGGTTCGATTAGGATTTTGAAATTTCTTCCCCTTTTCTTCTTTCCTTTTCCATATTCATCAGCATCGTTGTCTTCCGAATCATTATACAAATGATTTCAAAATTCAAAATTTGAATGTGATAGAGAAAGAGATGGAGAAAGGGGGCGTGGACAGCGGCTCTAGGGTTCAGGCTTTGTCAAGCATATCCCTTGCCAATTGGGGGGACTGAGAAGAGGAAATTTAGGATGGGAAAGAGAGAACGTTACCTGAATTCCTCCTTTCCAATCTCAATTCCACGCAAAAATTTGAAATTTGGATTTTTTTTGGGTTTTCCTTTAAAGCTTCTTTCTCATTCGCACATGAATCAATGCTGACAGTGTATTGTTTTCTGCAATGACACTATTCATAAGAGGGTTTTTTTTTTAAAAAAATACTGTTCATAAGAGTTTTTGTAGTATTTGTTTTCTGCGATGACACTATTCATAAGGGTTTTTTTTTAAAAAAATACTGTTCATAAGAGTTCTAAAGGGTCATTTCCTTTGTTTACTGTTCCTAAATAGTTTTTATACATTATAAAGATTACTATGGTTATCATCTATGAAAAAAGCTCCCAAAATTCATATTTGTTCTACCTGACAACTCCATTTGTGTTTCCAATTGATTCCAATCAAGCGAGATACTAAGTGATACTAATGTAATGATGTCTATTTCTTCATCTCTATCTCTGTACTTTAGGTCGAAGAGGTTCCCGCTGGCCTCCCCTTCAAAATTGAAGATAAGCCTGCAGGTGATGAGCAAACAAACTATAATGCTAACCAGAGATTAACATGGTGAAAATGAGAAGTTCATATGATGAGCAAGGAAATGTCATTACAGGGGCTCCCAAACTATAATACTTAAGAAGTTCATATGCCTGCTTGATGTCATTACAGGGGAAGAAAATGAGAATGATAATGATGAGCAAGGACCTGCAGCTGATTTCACGTAAGTTTGCTTTACTACTATGGTACTAGACGACATCACTTACTATTATTCTTTTGGTAATTTGTTTTGCCCTTCCTTTATTGCCTAATACTACCATTTTTTCGTAAGTAGCACACTTAGTAATAAATCATCATTTTGGTACAAATCACCCACTATAAAATCCCCTCTAACACTTACTTATCTTATTGCTCATCATCCTCGATCATTCATCAGTAATGATCCCTTATCAATTGTGAGCTGCTGCTCACCAGACAACTTGACCAGCAGCGACGACGAGAAGCTCAAAAACCAATTCGAGTCGTGGATGGAGAAATATGGCAAGAAGTACAAGAGCAACGAGGAGAAGTTGTATAGGTTTGAGATCTTCAAGAACAAGTTGAAGATCATTGATGAGACTAAGAAGAAAAATTTAAGCTATGCTGTTGGATTGAACGAATTTTCTGACATGACTGCTGCTGAGGGATTTGGAAGAATGTGTATGCGTGGAGTGCGTATAGGAGGAGCATACTGGTCTCGGGAAGACTGGGCCGCTGTCACCCGGGGCCGTGGTACGTAGAAAGTATTTAATTTTAACAGTAATTCAATTATTTTGGGTGAACCAAATAGAGTTTCTTTCAAGTAGGTACCAACCCAAAATATAACATTGCTTAAGCGGCTATAGTTATTTATTAATTGGTTCAAAAGTAGTGCAGAAATTAATTTCACGGGACACGGGGTCACGGTCTCATTAAATGATGAGACAAACTATACTAATATATAGTTCCAACCAAATGTCTCTGTTGAATCGTTACTAATTAGTAATTACTATCACCTACTTTTGTAAAAAGAAAATATACTGTATTATATCGATCTGATATTTAGGAAGTTGCCTCATAACTATTTCAATGTCTGGTCACTCTACTTTCATTTTTCAGATATTTCTATGTTTCAAACAAACCAGTAACCACTTTCATTTTTAAGATATTTCCATGTTTCACACTGACCATTTCCAGTTTTTCAGATCTTCCATTTCCCCGCCGGAAGAAACCAAAAAAATGTTGAAGAGTAACGGTCAGGATCCTCCAAGATATCGAATTACGTTCAAGGGTTTGTTGGAAATTCAAGAGATACCTTTCTCTTTTTGCGATATTTCCATGTTCCTTATTCTGTTGGATTGGAATTAATGCTGTAGTGTTTTAACTTCTCATTCTGTTATTACTATAAATTAAAGGTTTTTCATAAATATATATATATATATATATATATATATATATGCAGTAATTTCCATAAATTAAAGGGACTTGTGTTTGTTATTATTGTCAGTTGTGGTTTGACACCAAAATGTTGTGTGATCTTCTTTTCATATGTCTAGCTAGGCACTCTAGTTTCATATCCTAGCACCATTTATCACATGCCTTTGTTATTGTTGATTCATAAGAAAGTAATTAGTGCGTATACATTTGAAAACCTCTTAAGCTAACACCACATGAGTCGAATGGTTATTATTTAATTTTATTTTTTATTTCCGGAAAAGAAAAAAAAAAAAAAAACAACTTCTATTTAGAATTCGTAGCTGCTAAGTCAATGATGAAAGTTTCATCCAATAAAGTGTTGATATTGTTATTATTGTATACTAGTACTTCTCTTTGGAATGGATTATTGATTATAAGGCATACATTATTATTAGACGTGATTTGAAAAGACGTTTTTCTTCGATAGGCATACATTGTAGTTACCATGTAGAAACATATTTATATGCTACTGCTGGTTCCAACCCAAACCCATATATACCTGTAGTAGTCTAGTCAACCACCACCAAATATATGTATGTAATCTTTTCAAAATAACATAATCTAATTAGATTTGTAGATTTTTGGAGAGAAAGGATCATCACCTATAGTATATATTTCCTAATACTAAATGGATTAATAATTCAGAAATATTATGATCTGGATAAGTTCAACGGGTTTGGATATTCCCCGGCCCCTTCCTTCCTTCCTTCCTTCTGAATTAGAGGTTCCATCCAACCTAAATCAAAATTCAAAACATCTTATTTATCCTTTTTGTAAAGACAACTTTTAGTTTCTTTCGGGGAAAAAAGGCCAAATATATCCTTTTTGTTTAAAAAAAAAGGCAAATCTATCCTTTTTCTATTTTATTATCGAATTTATCCTCTACATATGCTAATTATATCCGGAAATATCCTAAATTCACTAATCGTGGAATGCCTGCTGACGTGGCAATAAATTAACTTAAACCCTACACGCTGGATCGAATTTGAAGTGTGTCTCAATTAGGGCTGGGGAAAAATACCGAATATACTGCATACCGCACATACCGTATCGAAAAAATACCGAAAATATTGAAATTTCGGAATACCGCAATTTTCGGTATGGTATCATACCGTACCGTAAGATTTCGGTACGGTAACTATAAATTTTTTGATACCGCGGTATATCGCTACCGTACCGAACTTTGATATATACCACGGTATCTGTATATACCGCGATACCGTTATATACCGTAATATCGGTATATTGGTATATAGCGAAAGTTCGGTATGCCGGTATATACCGCAATACCGGTATGTCGGTATGTAGTGAATGTTCGGTATGTCGGTATATACCGCGATACGGTATGTCGGTATGTACTGAATGTTCGGTATAGCGGTATATACCGAACTTACCGGAATGTCGGTATGGAAACGGTATGAAAATATTTCATACCGAAACTTTCGGTATACCGAAGATCGGTATACCGAAATGTTCGGTACGGCAACGGTATGAAATTTTTCATACCGTAAAGTTCGGTAAGGTATGCGGTACGGAGAATTTTTTTCGGTATGATACCGTATCGAAAATTACGGAATACCGAAAATTTTGATATTTCTTTTTTCGATACGGTATGTGCGGTATGCGGTATACTCGGTATTTTTCCCCAGCCCTAATTGAGAGACACTTCAAATCCCATCCAGCGTGTAGGGTTTTAGTTAATTTATTGCCACGTCAGCAGCCATTCCACGATTAGTGAATTTAGGATATTTCCGGATATAATTAGCATATGTAGAGGATAAATTCGGTAATAAAATAAAAAAAGGATAGATTTGACTTTTTTTGAAACAAAAGGGATATATTTGGCCTTTTTTCATTTCTTTCGGCAAGCAGCAACATACTATGACCATATTATTATCTGTATATCTTTATTGTATACCTCCGTCTCATTCTAATTGTTATGTTTCTCTTCGACTCGTATGTTGATACTCATTTTTAATGGTTAATAACTTAAATTGTGTACAAGAAAAATTTTTAAAAAAATTTGATATTCTAAAACTATAAGATTAAATGAATCTAACAAAATCTCATTTAATTATGTTTTCTTATATAACAATAATAAAAATTTGAATCAATATTAAATATTAAATAGTATAAAAAAGTAATCCATAATAAATATAATGAGATTGAGGCAGTACAACATATGCATGCCCGTCTCCAATAATTTTAAGGCCTAAACGAAAATTTTAAAATATATTTTTATGAAAAATTTCACGGCCCTAAACCATAAGTTAAAAATACTGGAGTAGTATTTTTTTTGCTTGCGCGTTATATAAATAAATTTTTAGACAAGATTTGTTTTTTCCCGACATATATTTTTTTTAAATGAATGATCAATTTTTTAAACCTTGTAGTAGTACTTTTTTCTTCTTTTTTTTTTTTTTTTTTTTTTTTTTAACTAATTATGTATGGATTCGAGTCAACTTTGCTTTTACTGTATTATTTTTTATGAAATGAAGACGTGTCCTTCTATTATTTTAATAAATTTACTTAATATTTATAAATATGTTAATTGTGTATAAAATTCTACTAAATTTCATCAAATAAATATAATTACCTGCTCATGTAAGATACTTCGTATTTTTTTACAATGAAAAATGTAACTAACTAAATAAGTAATGAAAATCTAATATAATCTATATATATCTAATATATATAAATGACACTTTCTTATGAATAGTACTATTCTTATTCTCCCAAATTACGAATCTGCCATCGCCTTACTAATCTATCCCTAATTTTTGTTAGCTCCTTACAGTCGAACCCTTCCTCTCGTTTCCACTGAAATCCCACAACCCTACGCACGAAATCGGCACCGTCTGTACTTAGTCGCCGCCGCCAGGAACCAGTGTACCGTCGCCGCCGCTGCTCCATCGAACTCCGTTATCTCCGCTCAGGCCACTAACGCCGCCATCGTCCTCCGTTCGCACTAGCACTAGATTGCCCTAATTAGTGTAAAAGCGGAGCCACCCTAACGTCTAACGCCAATCTTTGCCCTAATCGACCGCTGTCGTCTCCGATCAGGCCACCCACACCACTGTCGGCCTCCGTGCACACTCCCCCTCGTCCGCCGTACGCGGTAACGCCTCACAGTCGTCCCCGTTTCCCGGCCTAAAAAACGCCTGCCGCCGCCTCCGCTCAGGCCACCGTACCACTGTCGCCCGCCGTGCGCGCTACGCCCTCAGCATCGGCGCCGTTTCTCGGCCCTCTGTCCCTGCTCCGTCGGCTGTGTTGTGGTAAAATATTTTCACAGTTTTTTGGTCCATTACCGATTTCTCCGTGTTGCTTCTTCCTTCCTTGTTGGTTGTTTTGCTCATTGCCGATTAGCCCATGTCTGCCATGGGGATTAAGTTTGCTTAGATTTTACTATTCGCTGACAATTCGGGAATAATTTGCTTTGTGTAAGATTTGAGAAGAGTAGAAATTATACATTGATAAATTCTGAAGCAGGGGTAGCGCTGTGCTCCCTTAAATATTAGCAGAAACATGAACAGAAGCACAGCCCAATCAACAACCATTACTATGGGTGAGGAATGATCTGTGAACACCTAGTCATCAATTCACGCTTAATTCCTTTGAGCTCCAGTTCGAAGTCAGGATGCAAAAGATGTAGTGCGAAAATAGTTTAGTTAAAATATTAAATTGAATAATTTATATATTTAATTGTTTAGTTTCTAAACTTAGGCAATCTACTGATTTATAAGTTTATTTTATTTTATTTATTTATTTTTTTCATTTACATCAAGCATGTTGGAATGCTTGAGTTTGAGATCAAACTCCATCAAGCTTAGTTGACAAATTTGCATTCAAGTCAAGCTCACCATGGTATTTGAGGTTGGCTTAACTCAATTCTATCTCACCCTGTTTGCTCAATTCATAACTAAGAAAACCGAACTACATCCAGTACGTTCAATTCATGTCAAACAATTAAGGAAGGAACGACCTGAGATTTTAAATTATTCTGGCTAATTTCATGATTGAGAGGTTTAACTGATGTAAATGTTGTTCCCTTTTGAATGTCGGCCTTATGATTCAGATACAAGTAGAATGACAGCTCAATCAATTTCGGATTTTTGACTAATGTGTCATTCCAATCAGCTTACGTTTTTTGGGGTTCAGGAGCCTAATTACCCGTATGTGGAAATGGTTTTTTCAATGCTTGATAATATCGAAGAGATTTATTATCATCATTTTCATTTGATACTTAGTTGTGGTTTGCACTCCATTAGTTTTATTATTATAGTACTATTAGATAGCAAGTGGCTGAAAAAAAAATCTGATTTTTTTGACAAGGGAATGTATTATTTGGATGCTTTACATAATATTTCATAATAGAACTTGGCATTTGATCAATTGTTGTGTTTTATATTGTTTTACTTGCCAATATGCTTGTTAACGCCCTAAATTAGCTTCGGTACCAATATCCTCATGTTAACGCCCTAAATTGGTTCGAAAGAAGGAGGTCCAACAGGTTCTAATTATCCATGTATAATACAATTGTCACTATACTTGAAACTTATGGTTTGATTTTTGAACTGCAAATGCTGAGCCACTTCCGTCAAATTGTTTTGGGTTCCTGATTGGTGTAGTGGATTTTTGGTTTCGTTCTTGCTGTTTTATCTATATGAACTTGCTTTACTTGTGTGTCATTCAAAGTAGAAAAAATATCCGTTTCAATTTATAGCAGGAATCCTCTTGCTCAATAGTGTTAGGTTTGTGTTGCTAGCACTCTGTCCCTTTTCCCTTGAAGTTTTTTTCTTGCTTTACTTTTGTGTCCTTTAACGTTGAAAAATATCAGTTTCACTTTATAGCATCATTTCTCTTGTTTAATAGTATTAAGTTTGTGTTTGGTTGAAGTTTGTCCGTGAATTGCTAGAACACTGTCCCTTTTCCCTTCCCCACTAATCTCTTGGAGTTTTTCCCCTTTTTTTCCCTAGCATAGCTGAACAAAGTGTCGGATCCGTCCTGCCCTTTTTGGAGCGTCTGCGGACACAGGTACCTGCCAACCCCTTTTTCCCTTTTCCTTCAAACACATGCTCCATTTTATCTCTATTGTACAAACCGTTCCTTGCAGGGAGTGGCCCCTGGACAATCCAGCAATTCTGGCCAGCCTATGAGCAATCGTGCAACTCGAGCATCCCGGCGACGTGCCATGAAACGGCCAACAATGCAAGTGGCCGAACTATCAAGTCGGCCAGGTGAAGATTGTGCAACAGCCCAGGTATGTCTCCAATAAGTTGCATTTTTTTGCCCATCAAGTGAACCTTGTCAGCTTATCGTAATTGTTTGGCCCTCCTTGTATTGTTTATAGTCTATTGTTTATAATGTATTGTTTCGCGATCAAGTGAAACTTTCAAATTGCTTGTTCTTTTCATGCCATTTTTCCCACTTGAAGGGTTCTGTTTGTGGCCTAGTGTTTATAAAGTTTGCATTCTTTATGATACAACGAATGGTACTCATTCCCGATTAAGTCTGCTTTATTTATGATTTTCTCTATTCGTAAATCTATGCTATCAGGACCATGTTGCCTTTACTGTACTGCTATCTTATGGTATTTGTGTCTAGGTTGACGATCACTGTAAAAGTGGGTCGCTTCTTTTTCCTTTTTGTTGATTCATTTCCATAAATGTAATGATAATTTTATTTGCAGAACACGTTTCTGATTGGACCAACATTGTCTTGGCCTATGAACCTGTCTGGTCCATTGGAACAGGAAAAGTCACCATCCCTGCTCAGGCTCAGGAAGTGAGTCTGCATTACATTCGTTTCACCTCATTCGTAATAGTTATTACAAGCTTGAACAGTAACAAAACTTAAAGTTCAAGCCCGAATTTAACTAGACTAGATAGTATATAATTTGAATTTTAATGGACAGTTTTACTTATTATGTTGCAAAATATAAGTTTGTTAGGCTTAAGAAAGCTTAAGTTGTATCTAACAGTTTTTCTATTTTTATATTTTTAAAATTTAATAGTCTAATCGAGTATCGAGTCGAGTATTCCTCACCCCTACTCTGTTTAAGGAAATGAACTAAATGGTTGTCTATTTTGGAAAATGGTTGTCCCTCAGAAGTGGCCTTTTCCCTCTACAAGTCTCCAACTTTGATCGTTCTTGATTGCCTTCACCTTTTCATTACTGCTCATCTGTTTGTGAGCACTGTTTATGCGTTGATCACTATTGCATATGGGTTTATTTGCTGGCTATTCGAAATGTATAATGCAATGGTTGCTTGCTCCATTCATTTGGTTGTTTATGCTCCCCTGTCTTGCTTGCCATATATCTCTGTCCTTATAATTTAGTTATTTTCATGTGAACCCAGCTGTGAACAATCGAGAACCAGGCAGTTACGAAGGGCTCGTGGGCGATGTACTTCACAACCCCCACAGGTACGTAGAAAAATAATTTTGGATTCACTTTGGGCACCTCCTGCACCCACCATTTGCAATCAATGTGGTGCGTTACTTTTCAATGGTGAGTCAAAAGGATTTTGTTGTGCATTTGGAACTTTCTCTTTAGATCCATTGCAGACACATCCTATTCTTGAAGAGCTTTTCCTAGGCAGGCATGCTTTGTTTGATCATTTTCTCACATATATACGTACATATAACAACTCTTTCTCTTTCTCAACTTTGGGCGTAAAATATGATGTCAATATGCAATGAAATGAACAAAATGTGTATGTATTCCGCGTGAATGGAATGATGCACCACTTCATTAATTCCTTATTCTCCTCTACACCAAAAAATCTTCAACTTTATTTTCATGATGCTGGCATTGAACTTGACAGAAGAATGCATGACAATCCAAAGCTAAACAAGGATCTCATTGCTTTGTTAATAAATATTACAGAATCAAATCCTTATGCAAGATTTTTAGACAACTCCATCAAATTGCATGCCTTAATGAATATAAAATCTTCTTAAAAACAACTACCTGATTAGAAAAACGAGTGTATAACCTTCCAACAGTTGATGACATCTCTGCTATATGGCAAGATGGACAATCCACTGATGCTGATTTAGTTCGCGATATACAAGTTTACCCATTCTGTAATACCCGGGATTTTTATCGGCGTCCAAAGGAATAAAATTTATTTCTTAATCAAATCAAGGTTGAAATATCTCCGAGAAGAAGAAAATAATTTATCACAATAAATTATTGCTCGGAAATGAAACGCCGATAGATTCAAAAATTCAAAATGGAATAAAGGAGGGAAAGGAAGCCCGAAGACATTCCATGAAATCGAGTCAAAAGAATTGGAACTAAATTCAAGAAAGAAAAGAATTTTAAGTCCAGGAACCCGTGAAGTTGGAAATAAATTAATTAGATAAATTGTTGCACGGGAGTCAAAAGACGACGAATTAGAAGCCGACGAATCCAAATGCAACGGACTCAAGATTTCAAGTACGGGATTAACTCGAGACGAGATTAATTTAAGACAAGAATTTATAAGTCGAGAATGGCCCGAAAAATCGAGCCCGAAAACGTAGGAGCACAGAAGTCCGAAAGAGAGGAGAAAAGGCCCGATCGGATCGCACGGACCCGCCCGGACCGAGGTCCAGGCGGAGGCCGCGCGCTGGCCGCGCGGTCTTTAGCCTAGGAGCGCGCCAAGAGCGCGTGAGCTCCCCAGAAAATGGCAACAACGCGTTCCGACGATTTTCTTGCCATATTTTCGACCCCCGACGATGGAAACTCAATCCCGGGCTATGGAAGGATATGTGGGACGACCTTATACTGCTCCTTAACCCTAAAATTTGAAAAAAGACAACCCTAGAGCAGCCTCTTCTCCTCACATTCTCTCCAACTCCTCCCAAAGTCGAAAACCCCGAAATCCCTTGTGTTCTTGAAGTTCCGACGACGAAATCCGAACAAGAAGGACTTGAGAAGGAGAAGACAGACCCCTTGGACGTTGGTAAGGTGTTGTACAGTTTTGTATTCGTCCATAATGTAGTAAATTCGAACCTAACCATCGAAACTTTCTTACGAGTTCACTTCGGGGGCGAAGAAGAAGGAGATCGGGGGAAGACACCCGCTCGTCGCAATCCTAGACAACCCGAGAGAGCCCCGTGACGATCCTAAACTCTAACACTGTAAGTTGGTTCCTTGCGTTTCAATTTTGGGTGACTAAAATCGAACAAATCAATGGATCTAAACAAAAACGTAAAAATCGGAACTTAAAAACCCCAATCTGTGCAGTTTCGGAAACCTCACGAGTTCGACCCTTTCGAGTGTTTAAAACGGATTGGCCAAAACATGAACTTTGTTCCTAAGACCATAATCTAGTTTGTGTCAAAATTTCAAGAGTTTTCATCAACATTTGACCCCCGAAATCGAATCTGGTTTACTCTGCGTTTTCTCCCAAAATCGAAACTGATGACAGATTGGAGCGTTGAACTTCTTTGATGTTTTTCTAATGGAATCCTTCAAAACAAAACTTTTATGTAAAAACGAAAGTTGTAGCTAACTGTCTAAATATTGTGTCCTTAAAATTTCACACATTTTCGTTAACGTTTGCATACTCGAAAACCCTCGGAAGCGGACTGTGATTTAACGGTAAAATGGACAGATTACCTAGTCAAACTTGTTGTGCGTTTTTCGATCCTTTATGGTCAAAACTAATCTTGGGTGAAAACATAAAAGTTGTAGATGATGGTGTCTAGTTTATCCCTGAAAAATTTCATAATTTTTGAACTACGTTTGATATGCCAAAAAGTCGTCAAAAGTTGAATCGCCAAATCTGGAATCCTGACAGTTTTTATGACCCGACTTGATGCATATTTTTCACCCGTTTAAAGAATGATTCAACTTTGTAATTCTAAACAAAAGTTGTAGGAAATTTTGTCTAGATTTTGTGTATAAAATTACATAAATTTTGGAGTTCATTTGATATGTCAAAATGGCCAAATTTCAGAACTGTTTTAAAACCCCTTCGGAGTCCGCGCGTGTACAGCGTGTTGTGGTCGATCTTTGAGCATCTAAAATTCATTATTTCCAAATTCTTAAAACATGAAATTTGTTCCTTAATGTGTTTCGTAGCTCCTGTAAAAATTTTGGATCGATTGGTTTTGAAATGAATTTTTAATCGGTGTTGCACGAACCTGCGACGGAACCAGTTTTAAGACAGAAATTATTCTTTGCAATGAACTCGAATTTCGACTCACTTCGGGACCTTATTTCCAAAATCTTAAAACATGAAAGTTGTTCGTGTGTGTGTTTTTGAACTACTGTAAAAATTTCAGAATTTTTGGTGAAAAGACGAATTTTTAATTAAGAAAGGCGTAAACTGCCACGAATAGGATTTTTCGAGCTTGAGAAAACTCGAACTATGAAAACGCGATATCGATCATTTGATAACATTGAAATACGAACTTTCAAAAAATCCCGTTCACTAGGCTGAGCCGATCTTCATGCTATCATTATTTTTGGATCGCCTCGTTAGTGGTCCTACTATCTTTTTGAGACTGCCTCATTAGTGGTCTCCTTACTATGCCAAAACGGCAGTTGTGCACATGGCCTGCCAAATCGGCAGTGGGAAATACACGGCCTGCCCGAGTGGCAGTGAAACCGCTTGAAAGGCCTGTCAAATGACAGTTGATATACACACCTGTCAAATTGACGGTAGATATACATGGCTCGCCAAAACGGCAGTCAATACTAATAGGGCTGCGGCCGCTGGTTCACCGGCTATCTGGTTACTACTATTGAGATTGCCTCGTTAGTGATCTCCCTTGTGTGGTGTCCTCTTCTTAGTTTACGGGATAAAAATATAAAAGACTTGTGTGAGCGTTTAATTATGCTTAAATCCTATTTACCATGTTTCTAAATTATGCATTTAAATTACGCTTTTAAATTATGTCTCTAAATTATGTGTTCTCGTCTTGAATAAATAAATCATGTTTTTCCGCGGCAAGTAAGATTACGAATTTTTAATATTTAAATTTAAGCCTGAGTAAAAGTATAAGTTTTAAATTAATTAAATAATCTTTTTAAAACCCCTTTATCGTTACGTTAGGAAGTAACTTACTCAGTATTTTATATACTGATAAAACCTGTTGTTTATTTTTCCATTACAGAGTACGGAGCATGATCATGCATCGGGGGATTACTTTGGACATTTAGTTATTTATTTTACATGCTTGCATACGGGCTTGTTGACCCGAGTTTTGGCCATGTCGGCCCATTTTTAAATTTCCGCTGCAACTTATTATTTTTATCATGTATGGATGATACTACATTATTATTTTTAAGTAATTCCGGACTTACTTTTAAGACTTTTTCCAATACCTTTAGCCTTGCATCTCTTTAGCAAGCTCGGAGAAACCGTGTCTTGCTAGGGAGGTGCGGCGGTGACACCTCGGCCTGGGTTATCAAATCCGGGGTGTTACAAAGTGGTATCAGAGCCAGGTTATATTTTTTTTAAATTATTATTATTATTTTGGCCAATATAGTGGCCCAAGATTTTTAAACAAATATTAATATTATTTTAAAATTTTTAAGTACCATTATTATTATTTAAATTTTAAGTTTTATTTCCATGGAACAAAATTTATTTTAAACCCATGGGAAATATTTACATATGCATAGAAATTTTTCCAACAAGTTTTTAAAGTCACGGAAATATTTTTTCGGGGTTGGGGTAGCATTGTATAAAGCATACATGCATTCGCATACATACATACATGAAAATCGCGCTAATTTTTTTTATGTGAATTAACAGTGTCAAAACTCTTACCTTCAAATTGGTCATGACCTTGACTTAGAAGCGTTTGCTTTAAACTAATTCTGCCTCAGTCTTATAATTTGATCACCTAAGTTTAGCATTCTCCTATCTATTACCTCTTTCCAATCCTACCTTATAGATTTTCTTGAACGCTAACTTGCCTTAGATTAGAAACTCATCTCCACGTGCGTTGATAACAGAGAATGGCACCTAAGGGAAAGTCGAGAAAGGAAATCCCAAACAACACTAACGCTGACCTCCCCAACACACCGAACAATAATGAGATCCCTCAGAACATAGGAGGGCAAGTGCCTCATTTCCCAACAATATGGATGAGCGTCTAAGGACTGTCGAGGAAGTTCTCGTAGTATTAGGAAATGCTGAAGTGCAACGTGCACAAGCGGGTGTACCACCACTGGTAACCCGGGTCAACTACTTAGCCTTGGTAAACCCTTACCAACCACCCCACTACGCCGGCGAAGAGGACCCGGCTCAGCTAGAGGAATGGGTACGGACGTTCGACAAGCTGTTGAACGCCGTAAAGTGTCCCGACGGGGAAAAGGTTCACGTAGCGTCATACTACCTAGGAGGCGAGGCGGATGATTGGTGGCAAGTCACCCAAGGGAAACGTGCAGAGTACGACGAGCCCTACACATGGTCAGAATTCACGGATCTGCTTAGGGATCATTTTTATCCCATGGGCATGAAGGCTGCTATGTATGAGGAATTTCTGACACTAAGGCAAGGAGGAAAGACGGTCCAAGAATACTATAACCGATTCAAGGAGTTGGTGCGGTTCGCACCGAGACTGGTGCCAACTGATGTAGAGAAGGCACAGAAGTTCGAGTTGGGACTGAACCTATCCATTAGAGAGGTGATCACGGGTGAGCACTACCCTGACCTACAAGCTGTGTATGATCGTGCAGTAGCGGTTGCACGAGTTCAAGGACTGAAACGAAAATCGGTAGATGGGACTAACCAAGGACCACAAGGAGGATACAAGAGGAATAAGGACCATGTCCGTAGAAACTCGAACCAACCACATCAAAACGACAATGGACGAAACAAGGGGATAGTCTTCAACCATGGTGACTATGCGCCACCATGTCCAAAGTGTGGTAAACCACACTATGCGAGAGGATGCCCTCAGCCAGGAGCATGCCTTCGGTGCGGTCGACATGGTCATCAGCTGCGTGACTGTCGGACGCGAATAGAAAACATAAACAGGAGAGAGGACGTGACCACTCGGCCCAAGCAACCGTAAGAAGTTTTCAAGCATCGATAACTGCATTTATTGTGGAGTTCGACTCGACGAATTGTATCCAATCAAAAATAAACAAGTTCAAATTGTTTTGAACTACGTAATGACTTGATCCCTTCACAGGGTACGTAGGCAACTTGGAAATTTCAATTATGAGTTCAGTCAAATAATAACAAACAACAACACACATTAATACTATCACGCAACCAAACAATGTCCGAGCTCGCAAGGAGCTAACGCCCAACTTCGAGGACGAAGTTGATTCCTAAGGGGAAGAGGATGTAACACCCGAGAAATTTAATTCACATTCAAAGGAATGGAATTAATTTCTTGTGGAAGACGTTTATCCTTAAGGAAAGTAGATGGAGATACCCCAACATTAAATTGAGCCCAAAAGAAAGTGAGGGCGCAACTTCGGGGACGAAGTTGATTCTTAAGGGGGGTAGACTGTAATACCCGGGATTTTTATCGGCGTCCAAAGGAATAAAATTTATTTCTTAATCAAATCAAGGTTGAAATATCTCCGAGAAGAAGAAAATAATTTATCACAATAAATTATTGCTCGGAAATGAAACGCCGATAGATTCAAAAATTCAAAATGGAATAAAAGAGGGAAAGGAAGCCCGAAGACATTCCATGAAATCGAGTCAAAAGAATTGGAACTAAATTCAAGAAAGAAAAGAATTTTAAGTCCAGGAACCCGTGAAGTTGGAAATAAATTAATTAGATAAATTGTTGCACGGGAGTCAAAAGACGACGAATTAGAAGCCGACGAATCCAAATGCAACGGACTCAAGATTTCAAGTACGGGATTAACTCGAGACGAGATTAATTTAAGACAAGAATTTATAAGTCGAGAATGGCCCGAAAAATCGAGCCCGAAAACGTAGGAGCACAGAAGTCCGAAAGAGAGGAGAAAAGGCCCGATCGGATCGCACGGACCCGCCCGGACCGAGGTCCAGGCGGAGGCCGCGCGCTGGCCGCGCGGTCTTTAGCCTAGGAGCGCGCCAAGAGCGCGTGAGCTCCCCAGAAAATGGCAACAACGCGTTCCGACGATTTTCTTGCCATATTTTCGACCCCCGACGATGGAAACTCAATCCCGGGCTATGGAAGGATATGTGGGACGACCTTATACTGCTCCCTAACCCTAAAATTCAAAAAAAGACAACCCTAGAGCAGCCTCTTCTCCTCACATTCTCTCCAACTCCTCCCAAAGTCGAAAACCCCGAAATCCCTTGTGTTCTTGAAGTTCCGACGACGAAATCCGAACAAGAAGGACTTGAGAAGGAGAAGACAGACCCCTTGGACGTTGGTAAGGTGTTGTACAGTTTTGTATTCGTCCATAATGTAGTAAATTCGAACCTAACCATCGAAACTTTCTTACGAGTTCACTTCGGGGGCGAAGAAGAAGGAGATCGGGGGAAGACACCCGCTCGTCGCAATCCTAGACAACCCGAGAGAGCCCCGTGACGATCCTAAACTCTAACACTGTAAGTTGGTTCCTTGCGTTTCAATTTTGGGTGACTAAAATCGAACAAATCAATGGATCTAAACAAAAACGTAAAAATCGGAACTTAAAAACCCCAATCCGTGCAGTTTCGGAAACCTCACGAGTTCGACCCTTTCGAGTGTTTAAAACGGATTGGCCAAAACATGAACTTTGTTCCTAAGACCATAATCTAGTTTGTGTCAAAATTTCAAGAGTTTTCATCAACATTTGACCCCCGAAATCGAATCTGGTTTACTCTGCGTTTTCTCCCAAAATCGAAACTGATGACAGATTGGAGCGTTGAACTTCTTTGATGTTTTTCTAATGGAATCCTTCAAAACAAAACTTTTATGTAATAACGAAAGTTGTAGCTAACTGTCTAAATATTGTGTCCGTAAAATTTCACGCATTTTCGTTAACGTTTTGCATACTCGAAAACCCTCGGAAGCGGACTGTGATTTAACGGTAAACTGGACAGATTACCTAGTCGAACTTGTTGTGCGTTTTTCGATCCTTTATGGTCAAAACTAATCTTGGGTGAAAACATAAAAGTTGTAGATGATGGTGTCTAGTATATATATATATATATATATTAAAGCATTAGTGAACAACCCATCCTATATTTAAGGTGGTGTCTCCATTTCAAATTTTAATTTTTATAGATTTTTATATTTTTTAATTTATCAATTTCAGATTTTCACATTTATTTATTATAGATTTTCAGTTTTTGAAATATGTGGAATTCCTACAATATTCACTTTTAAAAAGATTTGAAAGATTTGAATTTGAAGTTTTGCATATATTATTTTATCTATATTATTTTGTATTTTTTAATTTACTAATTTTAGATTTTTACATTTATTTATTCATTATAGATTTTAGTCTATCGTATAAAATCTATCATTTATTTATAAATTCCCACTCTATCATTCTATCGTGTCACTATATATTCACTATTAAAAAGATTTGAAAGATAAAATTTGAAAATTTTCATTTTTTATTTTATCTATGTTGGATTTTATTTATTTCCATTTTTTATTTTATCTATTTTAGATTTTATTATTTTATATTTTATATTTTATTTATTTCAAATTTTATTGCTTCATTTAGTATTTTTTTTTATTTATAGATTTTCAGTTTTTACACTATAGGATTATTATGACGAGGTTTTGCACTGCAACTAAGAATTATGTTGTGTTTATATTTCAAAATGGTGAACATATTGTAATGGCAGTAATTTTGTGTAAGTTTGATCTCAATTTTGGTTATATTTTTTGTATGGTGAATGATGTAATCAAAATATTCATTGCACGTCAGATTTATTTATTTATGTTAAAGATATTAATGTGTATATGAAAATCCCATTTTTAGTTTTTAAAAGATATTTAATTTCCAATTTATATGGAGTTTCCACAATTTTTAGTTTTTTTTTAAAAAAAATTGAATTCAAATTTAAATGGAATTTGCAGTGTATATATGGAATTTATATTATTAAAAAAGATACATTAATGAATATATAAAAAATATTTGTATATATTAATTAATGTATATATATTAGCCATGTTTCCACAAAAATATGTCACTTCTCTTAAAAGTAATATACAATTATATAGTTGCGAATAGATCCATCAGTAAATAAAGTAAATAAAGAAGGAAAATTTAATTTTTTTAATCTACTCCCTCTGTCCTATTATTTCTGTCTCAAAATTTTTGGACACGCCGTTCAATACATTTGTTTAACATTTAATATCTTAAAATGTACATATGTAAAAATTATGTAAAATATATATTCTAAAACCACATGATTAGACAAATCTAACAAGACCGAATTTGACTATTTTTTTCGTATATAATTATGATAACATTAGGTCAAAATTGATCAATAAACCGTGTTAAAAAGTCAAAATGAGATACTTTGAATGCGACGGAGGGAATAATTTTTAAGAAATACTCCCTCCGTTTTATAATAAGTGTAACACTGAGAAAAATGACATAAGATTTAAGATAAGTTAATAAAATTTATTTAGTTGAAGTAATTAAATAAATAACATAAGTCACATTTAACTTTATTCATTTTGAGTTTTATTTTAATGAATATAAAAAATTAATAATTTAAGTATAATTAGTAAAAATTATTAAACTTCGAAACATGTCAAATATGGTAATGTAGTAGTAGTACTTATTTCCAAACACCCAAAAATGAAAAGTGTAACACTTAAAAAACGGATGATGTAATTCATTAATTTATATTTTATCAGATTTGCAATTGATGAAAAACTAATATAAATCTAACTTTGTTAGAAATTATGATTGTGAATGATCAAAGTAAGTTCATATTGAAGGCTAATTGCTGCAAATTCTATAAGTTTGAATTTTTTCTCTGGAATGCCAGTACTGAATGAAGTTTTAACGTCTGAAACAAATAATCTATTGATACTAGAAGAGACTTATTATAATAAGAAAGAAATGAAAGAGGATCATGCTAAGTTATTAGCTTTGTTGATTGATGATGAGAATAATGTTTATAAAAATATGTCTGTAGTTGATAGTGATGGGTGTTGATTCATTTTTCTTTACGTGGTGGAACTGACAAGACATTTATCGATAATCTATCTAGAAAATATTAAGTTTAGCCCTTCATGGTAGATGTAATATTTTGCTGCTGTAGCATCCAATTGACTAGCACCATTACTCATTCCAAGAGGTAGGACTGCACATTCTAGATTCGTATTCCACTAGATTGTGACGATAATCATACCAGCAAAAACTTACTTCAGAAAATTATTTAACCTCTCTAGAAAATTATTTAACTTCTCTTCTCATTAAAACAAAGCTCAATATTTGGGATGAAAATTCTTGATTGGTAGAATGATTATGAGCCCGTCTGAATTAACCAAATTCTCCAATCAATTTCAGAGGAAAAAATTCCACTCCCAGTTTGTTTTACTATGACTATAAAAAAAAGTAGATGTGAACTTTTAAAGAAGGTTAGACTCTATCTTCAAAAACCAGTTTATACTCATGTCAATGATATGTTGCAATATCTCGTGTCACTGTAAAGAGGGGACTCGAAGTATTAATATGTAATTAAGATGGATTAACTTAAGATACTATAAGAAATGTTATTTACAATAAAAATTATATATGGCAAAATTTGCACAAAGAATACTTCATGTACGTGATGGTAACTGGTAAAGCTGGTATTAATCTTGAATATGTACAATTAGATGTGACATTACCAGATGAACCCTATGAGAGATTCTATAAGGCAATTGTTGAGAGTACTTATATAAATATAAAATGCAACACTTCAAATCCAAACATTTTTACTATATATTAACCCCTACCAATGAGATTGTTGTTATAATCAATAACTACATCATGGAACGTATGCCTGCAAATGAAAATGTATATATATATCAGTTTTAACAATATTTTCCAAAAGGATGAAAGCATAGATAATGCCAATGAATTATTTTCACTGGAATATCTAAACACGATCAATTATTCTGGACTACTGAATCAAGAAATATAGTTGATGAGGTTGCATAGTCATGCTTCTCAGGAATATATATCCATCAAATAAATATGTAATGGAAGTAAGTTGATAGTAACCAAGATGCAGAACTTGATAGTTGAGGTTAAACTAATTTTCGGGAAACCATGAAAGTAGAAAATTCTTGATTGGTAGAATAATTATGAGCCTATTTGATTTAGCCAAATTTTTGATTCGATTTTAGATGAGAAATTCTCACTCACGGTTTGTTTTGCTATGATTATAAACGTAAGTCAATGTCAATCTTTAAAGAATGTCGGATTTTATCTTCCAAAACCAGTTTTTAGCCATGAACAGTCATGTTGTAATATTTCGTGTCACTAGCAAGATGTGACTAAAAATATTAATATGCAATTAAGAATGATTAACTCAAGATACCACAATAATTGTTGTTTACAATGAAATTTATATATGACAAAAATTGCAAAATTGATAGTTGATGTAAGTGATGGTAAAGCGGGTGTTAATTTTGGAGATGTACAATTAGATGTGACATTTTCGGATGATATCCTTATAAACTCTATGGGTGATTCTATAACGGTAATTTTTTAAAGTACATATACAAATATAATCTGCACCACTTCAAATTCAGACATTTCAAAAGATAGTATTATACTAGCCCCTATCAATGAGATTTTCACCAATGAAATTTTCAGCAAATTGTTAGGAAAATTTTCATATTATGCTTCATACTTATTTTTAAATTTTATTTTATCTTACTTTAAATTTCAAATCAAATAAAATATTATTTTAATAATTATTTTTATTGATCTTTTAAGTTTGTACCGGACAAGCCACAGAAGCTAAAGAATACGGTATAAATACAATTTTTCATTACTCAAAATACAATTTAAAATAATTAAATTATATTATTGTATACATCATCTTTTGAATATATAAAAAAATCATTACACATTTTTCATTACTCAAAATACAATTTATTATTACTTTCTATAATATAAGTATATATATTATATAAAATATAAAGTTATGCCCGTCGAGTCTCGACGGGTTATTTACTAGTATATACATATATTAATATATCGATTAATAGAATATCTATATAGTAACATATCCTTAATTATGAACATTAATCTATCACTGATCTCTCAACATTCACTTTATACGGACAATCTAACACACATTTTTAAGGATTAATGACTCAAATTATATACAAATAAAAATTCTAAAACTTGATATTTTTAAAACTACAAAATAAGACGAATCTAACATTATTCCACTTCAGTATATTTTTCCTTCTTTAATTGTTGTATAAACATGAGTTAAAGTAGGATAATAAATAGTAGTAAAAGTCAATTGTTTTTCACTATAGAAAATGGAGGAAGTATAAAAAAGAATAATATAATGTAATTAGATAATTTAATTTCATTAATTATTATTGATGAAAAATACTACCAAATATATTAGCAAAACCTTTATGTATTAAAATTATAGTTAAAAAATATAGGATAACAAATCATAACAAATACTTTTTTGGTGAAAAATCGTAACAAATACTTTATGCATTGATATTATATTAGATGGATTGACTAGATTAGATAAATTGCAATACAACAATATATGGTGGCCGGATTCTTTGCATTAATAATGACATGTGAGCTATTTATTATAATTAATGAAAAAATGACTAAATTGAATTTAATTAGCAAAGGTAGACGACTAAATCAAGTCAAAAATTAATAAAGGATCAATTTGGAAAAATCGAAAAGGAAATGGACTATTTTGGCCTTTTCAACTAAAAAACAATATTGTATTAACATTTACAAAAGTTACTCCCTCTGTCACATTTGAAATTTCCCAGAACATTTAGATATGCAGTCCAATGTGTTTGTTTAACTGTTAACATTTTAAAATGTAGAGAAGTAAAAATTATAAAAAAACAGTATATTATAAAACGACATGATTAGACGAATCCAACAAGACCGAACTTGACTATTTTTTATTTATATAATTTTTATAAAATTAGGTTAAAGTTGATCAATAAACAGTATCAAAAGTCAAAATGGGACAGCACACTTGGGACGGAGGGAGTATTAATGTAATTTATTTTGGTCTTTTTTTCATTTTTTAATTTTTTTTTAACATTGAGACGGTGTCAGGCAAAAGGGCGTAAAGTCCAAGCTATACAAATTATAAAGGATAAAGGGGAGGGGTAAGAGCCGGATGAGAAATCAAACCCCTGGGAGGAATAGAGGGCCCTAAGGGGAATCGAATCCCCAATTACAAAGTTAAAAGTTATGGCAGGTGACTTTCCTGTTTCCTCATCCCCATTTTATTTTGAATTGTTAAATTCTTTTTCTTTTTTGTGGCAAATGTGGTTTTGTTCATAAACTCCAAAAATCAGTACAACACAGATACTCAACACCAGTCTTTCAACCAACATAGGAGACAAAATCTATCCTCAAAATGCCAGCCCATACACCGACTACTGAAGCTTTAAATCTTTCTAGTAGTAAAACCACTTCAACTCCATTCCTCCACCTTCCCTTCGCCCCTAGCGCCCAATCGAGCCCAATGATCAGCCAACAAATTTCTTTCCTGCAGAATATGGTGGACTCAAATTTCCCCTGCGAACCTCAATACCTCCACAATCGGACCTATAAGCACCCGGAAACGCCATGGAAATATTTCTGGATCTTGCAACCATCTAACCACATTAAGAGAGTCACATTCAAATATCAATCTTTGTAATGGGAAACCTTGATCTCTAATCAGTGCCGAACAAACGCGGTTAACGACTGTGAGTTCAGCTTCTGTGGAATCCGCTTGACCAATAAAATCCGATAGAGTAAAAATGACTTCACCAGCATCGTTACGGATCACCCACCCACCCCGGCCGGCCCGGAATTATCAAGCGATGAGTCGTCTTTATTTATTTTCCACCACCCCAAATCTGGGCGTTCCCAAACCAAGCTATTGTGAGGGACGATAACTATGCTGCTTCTAAACTGACCCAGGCCTACAGGGAAGCCGATTACCAGGCCCCCCATATAGAGATTTGCTTCATTCAGTGTCGTTTTCCACCACATGCAGACACACCATTTGATTTCCTCCATTATCTCATTTATCCCGGCTTGCCAACTCTTGAAGATAATTTCTGCTTCGAAATTTTCCACAGAGACGCAACACCAGTGAGCCTCCACCGCCCGTTCCTGCCATTCTTTAAACTCACGTCCCACCACCATGCTAATAGGTTGTCGATTATGCTTGGTATCACTCATTTCACTTCAAATCAAGATACTACACGATACCATATAGCACTTACAAATTTACATCTACAAAAAATATGGTTTGCCGACTCCATCTCCCTCCCACAAAATGAACATAGGGCCTCTGCAGCTTGAACTAGCATTTCCTTGACCGGGAGGCCATTGTTGGCCAACTTCCAAACCAAAACTCCCGCCTTTATCGGTGCCTTAATTTTCCAAAGATCAACCAAAACCCCTTTGATCCTACCCTGCCTGGGACCTCTTCCCCTAAGCAAACTGACTTTGTATAATAGAGCCCATCCCCTTCTTTCAACCAAATCACTCTATCCTCTAAAAATCGGTTTAGATGCACCCGATTTAACACCCCACAAAGCTATTCCATAACTCCAATTCCCAATCAAACAACGCCCTTCGCAATGGAATATCCCATTCCCATATAAAACTGGACCACTTCCCAAACTCCACTACTTTCCCTACCTTATTAGATGTCAAAGAATAGATTCTAGGGAACAATACCTTCAGTGGCCTCATTTCCAACACCCAAATGTCTTGCCAAAATCGTGTTGATATTCCATTACCGACTTGGACAATGAAGCTTCCCCCTGGCTCCTCTAGTTTCAGCTCATCCCAGGCGCAATAGATTTTTCCCCAAACCATCCTCCCCAAACACACTTCCAGTACAATTGGACTTGCATTCCCACAATATTTCGCATCAATCACTTGTTGCCATAACGTTCGCTCTCTTCCAAATCGCCATCTCCACTTGAGAAGAAGGGCGGAATTGAAGCGTTGCATGTCCCATATACTCAAACCTCCATCCTCCTTGTGCCTACAAAGCTTCTCCCAACTGATTGTATGAATCCTCCTAGCTCTCTCCCATTCATACCAAAAACATCTTTGCTTGAGCAATTCCAACCTTTCTGCCACCATTTTCGGGACTTTAAAAATCGAAAGGAAATACACAGGCAAACTACTGAGGACTGAATTAATTAAGCGTACACACCCTGCTTGTGACAACAAGCTGCCTTTCCATTCTGCCAGTTTCATTTCAATCCTATCCAACACAGGCTGCCAAATACCCACACTATTGATCCTCCCTCCGATTGGAATAACCAAGTATGTCAACGACCACCTCCCAACACCACACCCGAATAAGCTCGCTGTATCCCTCACCACTTCATCCGGACAGTTGATGCCAAGGAGATTACTTTTCCCATAATTAATTCGAAGTCCCATAGTTAGTGACAAGAAACATAATAACAGTAGCACTTGCTCCAGCTCACATTCACAAAAGAGAATAGTGTCATCCACATATTGGAGATGCGAGATAACAGGTCCTCCCTGGCCTGAGGCCAGCCCCGATAATAACCCTGATGTAACCGCCTTAGACAACTCCTATTTAATGCTTCAGCCACTAGCACGAATAAATAGGGAGATATCTGGTCGCCTTGCCATAAGCCTCTCTTCATTTTGAAAAAATTTGTGGGGGATCCGTTTATTAAAACCGCAGCCGATGCCGAGCATACACATTCTTTAATCCAATGAACCCACTTAGCACCAAAACCCATAGCCTCCAAAACACCAAAGAGAGCCTCCCAAGAGATGTTATCGTACGCCTTCGCAAAATCCAATTTAATTACAAAGCTCCTTCGACAGGATGAGTGAGCAGGGTGTATTATCTCAGACGCAATAAGAGCTCCATCCAATATGTCGCCCTTTAACAAATGCCATTTGCATTTGCCCCACTAAGTCGCTTAGAACATCCTGTAGCCTTATTGCCAACACCTTAATAATCATCTTGTAGACACTTCCTACCAAAGATATTGGTCGAAAATCTTTGAACTCCATTGGCTGATACACCTTAGAGATAAGTGTACTAAATGATCCTCCTACATCACTTGGTAACTTGCTGTCAGCCTCCAATTTCCTGAAGATGTCCATCACACCCCCCTTTAGCAATTCTCAATATTTCTTGAAGAATCCCAAGTTAAATCCATCTGGCCTGGAAGCCCGATTCCCATCACAACTCCATACCGCCTATCGAACTTCTTCCTCTGTGAATGCCCTTTCCAACCAAGATCTGTCTGCTTCAGCGACCCTTGCCAAATGCCAACCCAACATTGTCCAAATTAAATAACACCTCCTATGTCTTAGAAAATATGGTCTGAAAATGATCAAACGCCTCCTCTTTAATCTCTCTCGGCCGCTCCAGCCCAACCCCATCCCGATAAATGGATATAGATATAATAAAGTTCCTCTTCCTGTTTAATTTTGTGATCGCATGGAAACAAATGTGTGTTTTGATCCCCTCTTTAAGCCACCGAATCCTAGACTTCTGCATCCATCTCCGCTCCTCGACCAGTAGAAGATTTTTAAGTTCCCCTTTCTTCTCCAACTAAGACACCCTCGCTGTCTCATCTGTTTCCCTTCCCTGAAATGTATCCTCCAGCTCACTGGCGAACCCAAGCCTAGGCTCCCTAAGGCTCCAGCCTACCTCATTTTTAAGTAAAAACTCCATTACATTACATATGATATGATCACTTGGTTTGTTTACATTAAATATCACTTATATATTAATTTTAATTTTATAAATTATGTTCTTGATTTATTATGAATTAGTGTTAAACTTCCAGAATTGATTTATTGATTTAGGGAGTGATTGATAGGTATTATTTTAAATTATGAAAAGGTCCAGGCGAATATTTCTTTAAACATAATCAAACCCAAATTATTCTAAGAAAGTTAGTGGGGGAAAGAGAAAATATGTTGAGTTTAGTACAAATTACATTTGGGTTTATCCAAGAGTTCGATACAATGAGTATGATGTGAACGTTAGGGATTTAGTTAGAATGACATACTTAATTAGAAGCCCATGCTAACCGATACTGATTTTCCTAAGACACAAATAGGAGTATTAATTAAGGAGGAATTTTTAAAAAATTAAGCCCTAGCCATAAAAAAATCCCGCGTCCGCCACAGCTCCAACTCCCCCATTTCGACCAGAATCCTATTATTTTATTTTCCAGAGCAGTCGCCCCATGCCCATCCCACTCACGAATCTTACTTTTTAGCCGACGTAGTTGACAAAGCAGCTTCTTGCCCTGAACAACCACTCGACCGCTCCTGTCCTCCCCTCAAACCTCACTAACCAGATCCTTAAATCCCTTTATCTCCATCCAATAATTATAAAAACGAAAGGGTTTAGGGCCCCATGATTTCTCGCCGAACTCCAAGCAAACTGGATAGTGATCCGAAAGCACTGTTTCACATCGTCGCTGAATAATATCACCCCTGGAATATAGCCAACCTGGTGAAATGAGAAACCGGTCCAACCGACTACAAGCTCTCTCACCCCTCCCAATCCAAGTGAACTGCCCTGCCTCCATTGGAAGATCAACCAACCCCATTCGATCAATGAATTCGCGGAAGTCCCTCATAGAGCCCGCATCTTTACTCTCACATACTCTTCTCCTTCCATAGCAATTACATTAAAATTCACTGTTAGGCACCTAAAAATAAAATACTGTATAATAGAAAAATTAAACTCAACTTTTAAACTCTAAATTTTAAACTTTGAACTCTAAACTCTACATTATGAAATTTCACGTGAGAATACGCCAACCCATTAAGTACATCCTAATTTGATGGTGGATTTGAAGCTACACAAAATGTATTTACTAATAGCCTAAACACTGGAGCAACAAAGAAGCAATAAAGTTTGGATCATCGATTATAAAGAATGATAATCCGCATGCCTTTAGCTGAATATTCCCAAGAAAAGGAACAATGGCAGAAGCTGCACAAGTGATTACTTATAAAACAAGAGTACGAGACCAACTCCAATCGATCCTGCAATTTGCAAAATTGCAGGGTCAAAATGCAGGGTGGGACTCTAACCCACCCTGCAAAAATGGAGTTAGCTCCCTCTCAATTGAGAGGGAGCTACAGTGTTCACAGGCCGCTGGCCTGTTTTTCTTTCTTGTCTTTTCTTTTCTTTTTCTTTTTGTTTTTCTCTTTTTATTTAATAGGTTTTAAGTTTTATTATTTATATTTTGACCCCCAAGGGGTTGAATTGTAATTATAAAAGTTTACTTTAATTTTAAATTTATATTTAAATTCTTTTATTTTAATTATATTTCATTTTTAGATTTAAATATATTTTGTGTGTAATTATTGTTGAATCACTAAACTTAAGTATTAAACACTCATTAAATAATAATAAAAATTTCTAAGTTACATAAAATGCATTAAAAAACACATCAAATTGAGGATCTAATACAATATAAACTTAAACATCTAATACAACATAAACTTCAGTACTCATACTACAGCATAAAATTCTTCACTCAATAATCACTTAAATTAGCTCCATCATCCCCACCGAAATTGTTGAAAAATTGACTAAAAAGTCCTGATGAAGAATCTTCAGGTGGATTTCCCATTCGGTTGCGCATGATTTTTTCCGTCTCTTGTTTATAATAAGCATAAGTAGTTGGATCTGTAATGGCACTCAAGTCTACCAACATTATTTTATCTTCTCGTTTAGCTTGATGCAATGCCATTTTTCTTGTTGGATTGCCAATTTTTTCTGTTCAAGCGCAAAGTATTTCTCTCTTTCAACAGCGTTATCCTTCATCATTGCTTGAATTGTTGCATTGTGCACATCCAATTTGGCAAACTCATTACCATATGCATCATCATTTTTTCTTTTGGCCTTTGCTTTTTTCACCCCCATTGGTCGCTCATGAGAAGATCCACCGACTTCAGCAGCTAAAGGAAATGATGTTACATCAACATTATCATCAGATAAGTTAATATTAAATGATGAAATTCTAGGAGAGCCGGATGTAGCATTTTCCGATGATGATGATACATGGGTAGAGAAATTTTTCCGAGCAATTTTATGTGGATTTCTTAATTCATTATGATCTTTAAATTTTTCTAAATTGCTCATTATCTCAAAAACATGATCGAAATGAAATCCTTTTCTTGACCCTGCTGGATTCCTTTTGAACATGTCTCTAGCCATCGCTAACTGCACAAAATAGTTAAGAATTAAATGTATTCTTGTGCATGAAAGCATAAATGAAGAAGAAGTATATATTAGTACTTACGGTGTCCATTTCTGATGTTCCACTCACTTTCAAATCTTTAGCATTTTTAACACCTCAGAAATAACTTACACCTAGTTTGGATCAACGAAAAACGACCATCCAATGATTTTAAAGTACGATAGTAGGGAACCTCCGGTGCTACATCCTTCTTATGTTGCTCATTGAATGCCTCAACAATTCGATTCCAAAAGGCTTCCTTGGACTGGCCTCTGCATGTGATCGAATCTTGAGTGAAATCGGAATATATAATACATAGTAATTTATGTTCTTCATCGGTATATGCAATTGCTCTTCTAGACATGATTTAAAAACTAAACAAAGTGAAAGATGATGGACAAAATTATAAAATAGAAAGAGTTTGAAGTGTGATTTGGGAACATTTGGTTACATAATTTATAGACAAATGAATGATGCACAAAACCCAAGTTGGGATAGGGTTGCACACAAACCAAGTAATGGATCATTGACCAATCCAAGCCATCCATTTAGATTTCATCATTCACACAACCATAGGATGAGATATGCATTATCCATTATCCGGATAGAGTGGACAATGAATTGATCACTTGTGTCTTTATTCCAACTCTATTATGCACAAAACCCAAGCCCGGATAGAGTTGCACACAAACCAAGTAATGGATTCGATCCCGTGACCAATTCAATGCCATCCATTTAAAGTTCTTTCTTCACAACCATTGGATGAATGATTCTTTGTCCAAGAAAGTGGATAATGAATTGATCACTTGTGTCTTTCTTCCAACTCCATTATGCACAAAACCCAAGTCCGGATAGAGTTGCACACAAACCAAGTAAGGGATCATTGACCAATCCAAGCCATCCATTTAGATTTCATCATTCACACAACCATAGGATGAGATATGCATTATCCATATCTTCTTCTTCATATATTCTATAAATTGATATGGGGTTTACATGAAAAATCATCCAGAACTTTTTGTTAATCACTTATATTCCAATATGAATTTCTTTAGTGTTGGTGGTGTTTTATTTCAAAGTTCATCTTCTTCATCTGATGAAGGTGAAGAGCAGCATTTCCCATTTATGAATTCGATTGATGCACATGAAGCAATAATGGAATCATCAATTCAAAGAAATAATGTTTTCCGGCGTTGCTTCAACATACCTCAACCAGTTTATGGTGGCTTTCTTCCAGGTCATGTAGTTGTTAATCGTAATCGTGAGGAAGCAGATTTGAGATTATTTAATGATTATTTTTCAACTAATTCACTGTATGATGAACAAACATTACATAAAATGCATTAAAAAAACACAACATCAAATTAAGGATCTAATACAATATAAACTTAAAAATCTAATACAACAAATACTTCAGTACTCATACTACAGCATAAAATTCTTCACTCAGTAATCAGCTAAATTAGCTCCATCATCCCCACCGAAATTGTTGAAAAATTGACTAAAAAGTCCCGATGAAGAATCTTCAGGTGGATTTCCCATTCGGTTGCGCATGATTTTTTCCTTCTCTTGTTTATAATAAGCATAAGTAGTTGGATCTGTAATGACACTCAAGTCTACCGACATTATTTTATCTTCTCGTTTAGCTTGATGCAATCCATTTTTTCTTGTTGGATTGCCAATTTTTTCTGTTCAAGGGCAAAGTATTTCTCTCTCTTTCAACAGCATTATCCTTCATCATTGCTTGAATTGTTGCATTGTGCTCATCCAATTTGACAAACTCATCACCATATGCATCGTCATTTTTTCTTTTGGCCTTTGCTTTTTTCACCCCCATTGGTCGCTCATGAGAAGATCCACCGACTTCAGCAGCTAAAGAAAATGATGTTACATCAACATTATCATCAGATAAGTTAATATTAAATGATGAAATTCTAGGAGAGTCGGATGTAGCATTTTCCGATGATGATGATACATGGGTAGAGAAATTTTTCCGAGCAATTTTATGTGGATTTCTTAATTCATTATGATCTTTAATTTTTTTAAAATTGCTCATTATCTCAAAAACATGATCGAAATGAAATCCTTTTCTTGACCCTGCTGGATTCCTTTTGAACATGTCTCTAGCCATCGCTAACTGCACAAAATAGTTAAGAATTAAATGTATTCTTGCGCATGAAAGCATAAATGAAGAAGAAGTATATTAGTACTTACGGTATCCATTTCTGATGTTCCACTCACTTTCAAATCTTCAGCATTTTTAATACAACTCAGAAATAACTTACACTGAGTTTGGATCAACGAAAAACGACCATCCAATGATTTTAAAGTACGATAGTAGGGAACCTCCGGTGCTACATCCTTTTTATGTTGCTCATTGAATGCCTCAACAATTCGATTCCAAAAGGCTTCCTTGGACTGGCCTCTGCATGTGATCGAATCTTGAGTGAAATCGGAATATATAATACATAATAATTTATCTTCTTCATCGGTATATGCAATTGCTCTTCTAGACATGATTTAAAAACTAAACAAAGTGAAAGATGATAGACAAAAATATAAAATAGAAAGAGTTTGAAGTGTGATTTAGGAACATTTGGTTACATAATTTATAGACAAATGAATGATGCACAAAACCCAAGTCCGGATAGGGTTGCACACAAACCAAGTAATGGATCATTGACCAATCCAAGTCATCCATTTAGATTTCATCATTCACACAACCATATGATGAGATATGCATTATCCATTATCCGGATAGAGTGGACAATGAATTGATCACTTGTGTCTTTATTCCAACTCCATTATGCACAAAACCCAAGTCCGGATAGAGTTGCACACAAACCAAGTAATGGATTCGATCCCGTGACCAATCCAAAGCCATCCATTTAAAGTTTTTTCTTCACAACCATTGGATGAATGATTCTTTGTCCAAGAAAGTGGATAATGAATTGATCAATTGTGTCTTTCTTCCAACTCCATTATGCACAAAACCCAAGTTCGGATAGAGTTGCACACAAACCAAGTAAGGGATCATTGACCAATCCAAGCCATCCATTTAGATTTCATCATTCACACAACCATAGGATGAGATATGCATTATCCATATTGATAATGGCCAAAATTGACCATTATTTTCAATCTATTTCCGTGTCTAATACGGACATTTGATCGCATTCCGTTCTTATTTAAATAAGAAAGCAGTTGAATTTAGCAGATTTATGCAAGTTTGTATAAATAATAAGCTGGTATTGAAAAACACAAAAATATTATTATTTTTATTAAATTAATGTTAAAAAATCCAAAAACATGATAAAAATAGTAAAAATCCTCCGCTTGATATTTTGTTTGTTCGGTGTTGTCTATTCGGTGGAACGCGGGTTCATTAAATGGAACACAGACCAAATAATCAAGTGGAATAAAAATACATATTTATATTATTTTTATATTTTAATGTATATATTTATTTTCCCTTATGTTGTTTTTATTTCAATTTTCTGCTTTAATTAAAAAATTAATGAGTCCACTAATCACTAATTAATTTTAATTAATTGATTGCAGGAGATTTGATTTAATTAAGTCAAAGAGTTGAAATCCAGTCCAAGTGTTTTCAGTCCAAATTCTCCAATTCCCATAGGCCCAACACCATCCCCTAAGCCCACTACATAAGCCCATTGAAACAAAAAACTCCAAGCCCAACACTCCATCAACCCTAGCCCAACCCTAACCCTACTGCCCCCGCCGCCGGCGCCGCCGCCGCCAGCCGGCGGCCCTCTCCACCAAACTCCAGCCCCGGCAGCCAGTCGCCACCCCAGCCGCGGCCGCCTCCTCCATCTTTTCCTCACCTCTACAGCCCCCTTCCTCCGCCACCTCCGTCGGACGCCCGCCCCATTTCCACCACCAATCCGGCCAAACCTCCTTCCAGTTTTCCGGCCAGCCCCAAACCCAAATCCGAACCTCACCCCTCATTCCATCCCTCCAGCCACAAATTGAACCAACACCGCCTTCCCATCTCCACCATTTCTCAAAGCCCACGCCTCCGGCCTCCTCCTTCAACAGCCAGCGCCGCCTCGCGCCACCACAAATCCCGCAGCCCCTTCGTCCTCAGACAGACGCCACCAAATCCGACCACCCCTCTTGTCCTCCAAACTCCGGCATCCCTCCGCCGCCCTCCGCCCCTGTCTCCATCTCCCCCTCATTCTTCCGACCACCGCATCTCCCTTCTCTTCCTGCTCCCCTCTCCTCGCCACCGGATCTCCTCACTCCAGCCGCCGCCTCCGTTCGTTTCCGCCAATCCTAAGCGCCGCCGGCGGAGTCCACTGCCTTCCGCCACCATATCTCCGGCGAAGCCCTCCACCACTGTCCTCAAAAACATAAAGGAAAGAAAATAGAAAACTGGATTGAAGAAGAAAAGAAGAAACGAGCAAGAAAGACACTGGAAAATAGAAAGAAAGAAAAAGGAACAAGAAAGAAACCGAAATGGCGAATGAAGGAAGAAAAAGAAGAAATATGCACCCAAGGGAAAACTGGAATCAAGAACGAAGCAGTAGAAGAAATAATGAAATGAAAGAGAATGGAAAAAGAAAGATGGGATCGAGAATCAAGAGAAAGAAATGAGAGAGAGAAGAAAAGAAAGAGGGGGGAGAGAGAAAATTAAACACTTTGTCGCGATAGACCCTTGGTCGCGATAGAGTGCTCCGCGACAAAATGCTTCGCGACCAAATGTTGCTCCGCGACTGTGAGAGGAGTATCAAGACACAAAAATTTTGTCGCGGAACATTGTTCCGCGACAAAATGGAACGCGACCGCGACAAGTCCTCCGCGACAGAGACACGCATTCCGCGACCAAGACAGAGACAGGTCACGTGACCTCATTTATTTGAATTTCTCACATGGGCAATTGATTGGAAGCTCCCTGGAGTCGAGGTCCCGCTGGGTAAGAAATATTTGTCTTATCTTGCTGGACTCGAGCTCCCGTCCCCTCCTGTGCGAGAATCTGAAGCAAAAAAGCAACTTTTATGTGTTGTGTCCCTATGCAATCTGTTCCGCGACACAACAATTTGTTTGGCGACAAAGTGGGTCTCTAATGGGCCTAGGGCTAATTTTGCTCATCTATAAATATGTCCTCCCACCCCCTTGAACAGTAGCTACACACCCATTTCTTAGATTTTTCTTTACTGTTCTTCTTGGAGGCACCCAAGGTGCTCTCCAAAATAAATTGTAATGTAGATGGCTTCATTGTCATGTAGTTTTTAAATTCTGTTTTAGTTCCTTAGTTGTAGTCAATAAATGGGTTTCTAGTAGTGTAGCCACTTTTTATATTTTTTTTGTAATTTCAGTTTGTAGTTTTGGGTTTGAGACACTTAACTAATGAGTGTGTTTAAACCATTTTTGGCTTTTGATGTTATATGCAAGAAAAATGGCTCACAAAAATATGTTATGGACTTTATTCCATGGTTTGGTTTACTGTTTTCTTGCATTTTTGATTATTTGATTTTTTTTTATGTTTTAGTTAGATTTATTGCTTTATTAGATTTAGTAAATGTACAATCACTTGATATCATCCCTTGATAGGTCTATTAGCTTAGTTTAATTTTTAAATTTTTGTTCAAGTTTAATTTAGCTTACTCTTTAGTTTAACAGTTGCCTTTATTTTTATTTTTATTTTTGATGTTGTTTTATTTTATTTTAGTTCTAGTTTGACAAATCTAAAAAGGGATGTTATTAAAGTGTTTATGCATATTTATTAAAATTGCATTTCTCTTATATTGTATTGCATCACGTTGTAACCCCACGGGTTGCAACGTAATTTTCCCGTTGTGATCCCACGGATCACAACGCACTCCCCCGCAATGCAATATTAGGCGTTATGCTGCCAAAATTTTATAAATTTTTAAAAACCCTTTGTCGCCATACACTTTGTCCGCGACATAACCCATGTTTAGCGACAAAGGACCAAATTCTTGCATTTTGTCTGCATGGCTTTTGTCGCGGAGTACTTTTGTCGCGGAACCATGCTCCGCGACAAAATCTTATTCCGAGACAGAAAATTATGCCTTGCCATTAATTTTGAAACCCTTGGTCGCGAAGCAATCTTGTCGCGGAACCACGTTTCGCGACAAAACACTTGATTAGCGACCAAGGACCCAAATACTTGTAATTTTATTCGGGGAGGACTCTGTCGCGGAACCTTTGTCGCGGAACCACGGACCGCGACAAAATCCTTGTTCCGCGACCAGGAATTATGTCCTTACCAATTTTCAACCCTTTTGTCGCTATACCTCCTTGTCGCGGAACCATGTTCCGCGACAAAATTTTTGTTTAGCGACAAAACAAACCCTAATTTTCAAAATATCCATTCCTCTTATTTCCCACCCCTTTGTCACGAAACCCTTGTCGCGGACCCATGGTCCGCGACACAAACTCTGTATCGCGACAAACAGACACTCTTTTTGCCAAATTTTTATTCTCCATCTCACTCCATTAATTAATTGAACCTTTATACTAATATTTTGATGTTGAAATCCAATGATCTCAATCCATGATTAATTTGATATAAAGAACTTTGTTCAATTTCCCATTAAAAGATTCCTCTACAAAAGATTAAACTCTAATGATCTAAGCATATAATCCGGACTATAATTGATTAATTATGGAATGAGTGATTATTTAGACATAAAGAGTGATTATGGATTTAATTCCATACCCTTGCATGAGAAACCAATGTCTCTCATGCAAGATGACCCAAAAATATTTTTCTTTTATTTATTTTGTCTTTACCGGTGCTGTGTGAAACAGCTAGTAAGGAATATATCAGATTAATGTTGGCGGGTATTCCCACACGGATAACTAGCTCGTGGTCTGTATATTAATTATTAGATGTTATTTTGCATGGTCCGAATAGTGGTCGGTGGAAGCCTTGGCGGTTCGTCCATCCGGGATTATAATAGCTGTTCAGCTGACCCCTATCCGGATACAGTTTTCTTTTCTTTATTTTAATTTCAAACCCGAATCTGGAGTTGTAGTAATGTTAGATGATATATGCCAATGCCATCTAATAATAACATGTGGGTTTTTATCCAAATTCACAGATAGTGGAGTCTAAAATGACGGCGGCAACTGTCATTTAGGGCATTCCACTGTCTAAAACCGTTCCCCCTGGAATAGTTGGGACCTGGATAGCAGATGTTTGCAGTCCGGATAACCCCAGTTATTTCAGTCATCTTTTTAGCCAAATAAATTCTTCTCATCTCCGGCTATTTCATCTCTGTGTGTCAACTTCTGTCTAAACCCACCTTATATTTTGGGTTATTTAATTTTACACTTCTCTATAAATTTATGCATGATATTATTATGTAGATATTGTGGTCAATATTATTTTGGGATCCTTCCCTTGGACACAGGAGTCTTGATTTTAATCAGATGTCTCATAATAAATTTCCAACAAAAATTCCTTTATAAAATCCGGATCTGAGTAAGGGATAAATTCGACAGTTATGACTAATTCATATCCGACTGGGGGTTGATTTTGGGAAATTAGAAGCAGAGTCAGCGATTAGGTCTCACCTAGACTGAAAGGATCTGTGTTTTAATTGAGAGTCTAGTACCTGATAGGGAATGATTTTCATACACCATAAATTTTCCAAAATTGCTGTTTGTTGGAAATCTTATATTAAATATTGCACTGGGTCAGATTCCACTTGGATTCCGATGAGGTGTGATAGATAATACTAGAGGAACAACATTCGGGCCTTGGTTATTTTCTAAGGTAGGGTTGAGTATTCTTTCAACTGCTATCCTCTTCTGCCAAAGCCTATTTTTGAGTCCTGAGTGAGTGCATCCGGAACGAACTAATTTATTAGTTCGTTTCATTAGTTTGAATCTCATAACCACCCGACGGGAAGTGAACACTGCGAGCGGTTCACCGAGAATAGGGAGTTCTTGATCCACATCCGGTCATTCCGACTGGGGGCTTTCTTTTACTACCAGGGTTAAACTTTCAAAAACCTCCGAGTGATAGGATTTTAAATGCTTTCTTTATCGCTTTCTTTTAAATGCTTTCGTTAGAGGTCACTCGGTTGTATTGAGAGTTGTGTAACTGTTACTAGGACTGATAGTTAAGGGATAGTTCAGGGCTTGATTAGAATCTTTGGGTGTGACATGGGGGTATGATAGCGGTACTTGACACTTCAACTAATGATTTGTCAGGTGTTGCTTATCCACCACAGATAAATAACATACCATTGCAAGGGTAGTTATGCATCTGTGGTATCTTAGAATTTATTTTCTTAAGAGCATGTGAACTCTTACTGTAAGTACCTGTCTGTTAAAGGGAACATGGTATAGAGAACATGAGAATTAGCTAACTGAAGGATTATCCCAAACAAAGATCTGTGTATTAAAATGGAAGTTTAACTGTGTCTCATCTGAATCTTGTCCAATTTTTATTATTTTCTTCCTGTCCCTTCTGTCTCATTTTAAATCTGTTTTCTTAGATAATCTTTACCGCTTTCCTAGAATAATATTATTGCTTTCTTAGATTAAATTTAATTCGCTTTCTAGAATAATTTTATCTGCTTTATTTTAATTGCTTTCATAGCTTAGTTTAAATTATGTCAAGTAGTTGGTAATTCAAACACAAACTTGAATCGAGTAACCGAGTGGAAAATCTTAGTAAACGGCGTGGGCCCTGCTTCCATCGCACATCCTCCAGTGAACGATCCGGTACTTACTATAAATACTGCAATTTTGACTCCGTGCGCTTTCGGGGGCATAGTTTCTTAACACGAGTAAATAAAAATGTGATTTTTCGGAAAATACTCATGTAGTGGGAATCTGCCGAAAGTTTCATGGTAGGTAATCTCATGACATGAAATCATGAGAAGTATCATGGCACATATGCCGGGGACCCTCAGTGTGACAGGCTGAAGGTCAATCTATCCCGGTTGTACCATGAGACTTGTCAAAAGTTTCATGACATAAGAGGACTGCAGCGCCATTTGAAATTAAAGCACCCCACCTGAGTAATAAACAGTGAAATATATCCTTAAACCCCTTTCCCACGAATCATAATTCTTTTCATTTTAATAAAATTCAATCCTACTATATTTTAGAAAAATACTCGTGTTAATGAAATTTGTCAAAAGTTTCACATATCTTCTTCTTCATATATTCTATAAATTGATATGGGGGTTTCACGAAAAATCATCCAGAACTTTCTGTTAATCACTTATATTCCAATATGAATTTCTTTAGTGTTGGTGGTGTTTCATTTCAGAGTTCATCTTCTTCATCTGATGAAGGTGAAGAGCAGCAGTTCCCATTGATGAATTCGATTGATGCGGATGAAGCAATAATGGAATCATCAATTTAAAGAAATAATATTTTCCAGCGTTGCTTCAACATACCTCAACCAGTTCACGGTGGCACTGTTCTAGGTCATGTAGTTGTTAATCGTAATCGTGAGGAAGCATATTTGAGATTATTTAATGATTATTTTTTAATTAATTTACTGTATGATGAACAAACATTTCGACGAAGATTTCGATTATCTCGAAGTTTGTTTCTTAGAATTGTTGATGCAGTGAAAGATCATGATATATATATTCACACAAAGACGGGATGGTCTTGGGAGGCTTGGCTTGTCTACCTATCAGAAAGCAACTGCATTTTTCCGGGTGCTAGCATATGGTACACCGGCAGATTCCACTGACGAATACATAAAGATAGGTGAATCAAGAACTATTGAATGTGTTAAAAGATTTTGTCGTGCAGTTGCTGAGATATTTTCAGATCGCTACCTCAGAGCCCCCATTGTAAAAATAATAAGCTGGTGTGAAAAAGGCATAAAAATGTAATTTTATTACATATTTATGTTAGAAAAATCCAAAAACATGAGAAAAAGAAAAGAAAAGAAAAATGAATGAAAAGATGGGCAAAAGAATAAAGCAAGCCCACAAAATACAAAAAGATGGGAAAAAGATAGAAAAGCCCACAAAAAGAATATTTTCGGCCATCTGGCCCAATTCAGCAGGCCCAGGAACACCTTTGTCGCGGAAGCCCCTTTGTCGCGATGCATGGTTCCGCGACAAAGGAGGGTTCCGCGACCAAGCAGCTCAGATGAAGAGGAGACCACCCAAGCCCCTTTGTCGCGATGGCATGCTCCGCGACAAAGGCATGTTTCGCGACCAAGACACCCAATTAGAGACACCAGACCCAGTCGAGAAGCTTTGCCACATGCAGTGTGTTCCGCGACCAAACTTGATGCTCCGAGACAAAGCTGTGATGTGTGTGATGTCTTGAGACACAATGAGCTAGAATCAAGGCCCATGGGCTTAGGGTTACACTTCTATAAATATGAGTGTTTCCCATGAGCAAGGGTTGGAATTTTGTTGATTAGAGCTCTCTTGAAGGCAAAGCAGTAGGAGTTCTCTCTTAGGTAGTGTAGTTTAACTTTATTTTCATGTATTATTTAATTATTGCCCTTAGTTTAGTGTCTATCTTAGTATTTTACTGTTCACAATGATCTAGATAGCCACTTTTATACCATGTTTTGGTTTCTAAACTCTTGTTTTAGGGTTTGTAATACCCAAATCATGGGTATTAACAACACCCCTTCAATAATATGGGAAAACATTCATCATTTGTGTCTCAAATCATGAAATGGGTCTCACACCCCATGGATTTATGCTTTCTTTTTCATTTTGGGGTCATTTGACCCCCATTATGTTACTTTTATATTCACTGTTAGCATTTTATGGATAATGTTGTGTGTATGTGTGATCAAACCCTAGATTAGGATTCTTGCTTTATTTTTAAATTCTGCCCAGCTTTATTTATTTTTGCTCAAGCATGTTCTTCCTTATTTTGAATGTTTCTTGTTTGTTTTAGCTTAGAATAGCTTTTTGATCTGAAATAGGGTGAGATCACGCTGTTTGCATGCCACTGTTCATTTCTGCTTTTTCTGACTTTTGTCCTGAACCACCTTGGTCGCCAACCGCCTTTTGTCGCGGAACCACGTTCCGCGACAAAATGGTTGTTCCGCGACAAAGGTGTCTAAAGACACTTGTCTCCATAATTTAAAACCCTTTGTCGCGGAACCACGTTCCGCGACAAAACTTTCCATGCATAGCGACAAAGGAGCCAAACTCTTGCATTTTGTCTGCATGGCTTTTTTGTCGCGGAATAATCTTGTCGCGGAACCACGTTTCGCGACAAAATCTCATTCTGAGACAGAAAAATTATGCCGTGTTCTTATTTCTTTGAGCACTTTGTCGCGGAACACTTTGTCGCGGAACCACGTTCCGCGACAAAATTTTCCATGCATAGCGACAAAGGATCAAATGCTTTAAAATTTTCTGAAAATCCTTTGTCGCGAAACACCCTTGTCGCGGAACCACGTTCCGCGACAAAATCCTGCTTGGCGACAAAGAGGCGTTATGCTGCCAAAAATTCTAAAAACTTGTCGGGATACCCATGTCGCGGACCTCGGTCCGCGACAAAATTTATGATATCGCGACAAAGACTCCCTTCTCGTTATTTAACCTCAAACATTCTTCATTCTCTTCCTATATTATATTGCATCACTCACATCATAGCCCCACGGGTTAAGGTGTAACATTCTGGAATTGCAATATAGGGTGTTATGCTGCCCAAATTTTGATTCTCCATTTGCATCGCTTAATTAATTGAACCCTTGAATCATTAATGATTAAAGAGTGAGATTAGCAATAATTACACATCAATAATCATCATGATTAAAGGACCTTTGTTCAATTACCATTAAAACACTCCTCTATAAACAAAACCTTGATGGCTTAAGCAGATAATCCGGACTGTAATTAATTATGGTAGGAGGGATTATTTAAGATCATCAATTGTGGACCCAATCCACAACCTTGCATGAGAAACCAATGTCTCTCATACAAGGAATCTTCTTTTATTCCTTGTTGATTTTGTCTTTGCGTATTGTGTGTAACAATTAGTAAAGAATACATCAGACTAATGTTGGCGGGTATTCCCTCATGGATGACCAGCTTGTATTCTGGGTATTAATTACTAAGTGTTATTTTGCATGGTCTGGATGACTGTCAGCGGAAGCCTTGGCGGTTCGCCCAACCGGGGTTATAATAGCTGCTCGGCTGACTCCCATCCAGACACAGTTTTATTTTTCTTATCTTAATTTCCAAACCCAAATTCCAATCTGTAATAGGAATCAGTTGACATCAGTCAATGCCAACTGAGGATCATTATAGAAAAGAAGCATGTAGGTTTTTATCCGAATTCACAGACAGTGAAGGCCCAACTGGCACTGACACTGCTATTATAGGGTCTAAGCTGTCTAAATTCGCTCCATCCGAGTAATTGGGAAACTGGACAGTAGATGTTTACAGTCCACCCGATTATTCTGCCATTACTTTGGTCTCCTGACCACTTCATATCTGTGTTTCACCTTCTGTCTAGACCCGCATCTATATTTTGGGTCAATTAATTTTACACTTCCCTATATCTTTATGCATGATAATATTATGTACTATTGTGGTCTTTAATTATTTTGGGACCCTTCCCTTGGATAATAGAAGTCTAAATCTTAAACAGATATAGTGTAATAAATTTCCAACAAAAAATCTCTTTATAAAATCCGGATCTGAGTAAGGGATAAACTCTTCAGTTATGACTAATTCATATTCTGTCAAGGATTGTATTTTGGAAAATTAGAAGCAGAGTCAGCGATTAGGTCTCACTTAGACTGAAAGGGTCTGTGTTTTAACTGAGAGTCTAGTACCTGTTTAGGGAATGATTTTCAAATCCATTATTTTCCAAAATTGCTGTTTGTTGGAAATCTAAGATTAAATATTGCACCGAGATGGGGTCCACTTGGACTCAAATACAGTGTAGTAAATAATCTTAGAGGAACATCATCCAGGCCTTGGTTATTTTCTAAGATAGGGTTGAGTTTTCTTTCAACTGCTATCCTCTCCTGCCAAAGCCTATTTTTGAGTCCTGAGTGAGTGCATCCGGAACAAACTAATTTATTAGTTTGTTTCATTAGTTTGTATCTCATAACCACCCGGAAGGAAGTGAACACACTAGTGGTTCACCAAGAGCCGGGAATTCTTGATCCATACCCCTTCATCCTGATGGGGAGCTGTCTTTTACTACCAGGGTCAGATTTTCAAAACCCCCGAGTGATAGGTTTTAAATGCTTTCTTTACTGCTTTCTTTTAACCGTTTTCATTAGAGGTCACTCGGTTGTATTGAGAGTTGCGTAACTGCTACTAGGAGTGACAGTTAAGGGATAGTTTAGGACTTAATTAGAATCTTTGGGTGTGACATGGGAGAATGATAGTAGTACTTGGCATTTCAATAAATGATATGCCGGGTGTTGCTTTTCCACCACAGATGGAGTAACACACCCAGGCCAGGGCAGTTACGAATCTGTGGTATCTTAGAATTTGTGGTCTTAAGAACATGTAAACTCATATTGTAAGTACCTGTCTGTTAAAGGGAAAGCATTATTGAGAGCATGAGAATTAGCTGACTGATAGAATTATCCCAAACAAAGATCTGTGTATAAAAATGGAAGTTTAATACTGCTATGTCTAAATCTTGTCCAATTTTTATTCTTTTTGTCCTTTCTATCCACATTGTGATTTAGCTTCACGGCTAGCACAATGCAAATTTTTACCTGCTTTCATAGATAATGCTTATCGCATGTTTTAGAATAACTTTACCCGCTTTCCAGGATAGATTTATTCGCTTTGTAGAGTAATTTAAACGCTTTTATATTCTAGTTTAAATTCATGCCAGTAGTTATTAATCACTTTTCAAACCCATTGAGCAATACGAATGGAAAATCTAGTAAAACGACGTGGGCCCTGCTTCTATCGCACATCCTCCAGTGAACGATCCGGTCTTACTATAAATTACTGCAATTTTTGACACCGTGCGCTTTCGGGCCACAGTTTCTTTAACACGAGCAATAAAAATGTGACAACCTATAAATATATCCCTAATCACAACTCCGCCATCATAAATTGGTTTCATTAAATAAAATCTAAACCAGGATCATGATTTTTCGGAAATACTCATGTAGTGGAAATCTGTCAAAAGTTTCATGGCAGGGAATCTTATGGCAAGAATTGATGAGAAGTATCATGGCACATATGCCGGTGACCCTCAGTGTGACAGGCTGAAGGTCAACCTATTCCGGCTGTACCATGAGATTTGTCAACAGTTTCATGACAGAGAGGACCACAGCGCCATTTGAAATTAAAGCACCACACTTGAGTAATAAAAAGAATAACAATCTTGATATATCCCTAAACCCCTTCCCGTGAATCATAACTCTTTTCATTTAATAAATCTAACCTGGTATATTTTAGAAAATGCTCGTGTGCGGAAATTGTCAAAAGTTTCATCCCGCACGGTATAACATTCAAGGAAAACAATATGAAATGGGTTATTATTTAGCCGATGGTATTTATCCTAAATGGGTCACTCTTGTGCAAACTATTAGTAACCCGCGTGGTCCGAAAAAAAAATTATTTGCACAAAGGCAAGAATCTTGCAGGAAAGATGTAGAGCGCGCATTTGGAGTTTTACAATCACGTTGGGCGATCGTGAAAGGACCAAGTCGTTATTGGCACAAAAATATTTTGCATGATATATAATGTCTGCGTGCATTATCATGCATAATATGATAATAGAAGAAGAACGTGATCTTAGCGTGCCAATAAGAGAGTATCAAGAGGCACCGCTCCCATCCGTTGAAAGGGCAACAAATCAAGATGAATATCAGCAATTTCTCGAGCGATACACTCGAATGCATTACGAACTACGTGATGCTTTGAATGAGCATATATGGGAACAATATAGTAACTCCGATGATTAATTATGTTGTGTTGTTGTATTTGCGTAATTAATGTTATGTGTACTATCTATATTAAATGATAAGTGTTGTTTCGTATTAATATTACAAATTTCTTTTATTAAAAGTATTTTTTTATTAATTTATGTTATCAAATAATTAAAAAGTACTAAATAATTCATTGGCAGGAATGGAGAGAGTGGAGAGAGTGGGAGATTTCCGGCAGGGAGGTAAAGGAGTCTACCGGCGAGGAGGAGGCTTTTGGGAAAAAGGACGGCATGGGAGTGGTACATCGTCAGGAAAGTTCATTGGCAGGAATGGATCTCAGCTCAGGAGAAATATGTATGGGGTATTTGTAGGTAATATTCCGGTGGACGGGGAAGTTAGTCGACAGGATTGCGAAAGTTCGTGATTGGTTTGTCCCATCGAGAAGGTGGCCGGTGAAGGGATTTAAGTTCGGATTCTTTAGGTTTTTACATAAAAGCGATGCTGCGATGGTTATTCGGAAGATGGATGGGAGGAATTGGCTGGGGAATAAGCTGAAAGTGAACTGGGCCATACCGAGTTGTAGGGGTCGAAATGTGTTCGATGGGCAACTGGAAAGCAGAAAACCATTGATGAATAATCCGAAAAATATTGAAAGAGAAGTGTTAGCCAGGAGACAAGACACGAGAGGTGAAGCATGGAGGGATGAAAGATCATATGCTGATGTGTTAAAAGAGGGAAGGGGTCGGAGAACGGGAGAGAATAAGGGTGTAGATACGAATCCGATTCAGCTAGAGGTGGTACAGCAAGACGTGGAGAGGTTGCGGAGTTCGGCGGTGGTGGAGTTATCCAAGTTAGACGTACTAGTGGAGTATCAGGAATGGTTATATGATGGGTATCCAAATTGTGGGGATATATCTTATGGGGGCGGCCTTTTGCTGGTCATATGGTTCAATAACGAGAAGGACAGAGACATATTCATATCAGATGGGAGGGATTGGAAGTACATTGCATGGAAGAGGAAGTGGACATCTGGTAATATGGTGAGGAAGCATCTAGTTTGGGTGTACGTTTCCGGGTTACCTTTTGACGCTTGGTCTGAAGAAAACTATCGGCGAGTGGTGACAGGGTGGGGTAAGTTAATTTCTATAGACGGTGAAACGAAGGTTAAGAAACGGCTAGACCGTGCGAGGTTGCTGGTGGGGGAAGCTGTAGTTCCGACGACATTACAGGTTAGAATAGGGGAGTTCACATCGATACTGAGGATTGAATCAAGGATGAGTGAAACTGTAGTGGAGGAGGCCACCCAACCGGAGAGGGGACGGGCTGTCGCTGAAGCGCCGCAGGTGGAGCTCACGCCGGAGATGTCGATGACAGGGGACAGGATGGTAGCGGAGAGGCCCGGGATCACCTTGCATGGGGAAGTGAACAGTGCTATCAGTTAATGCATGGGGGACAGAGCTGTTTTAATTTTTCGGGTAAATCGAGCGAAATGATGATGAAAGGGGGAGTAGATGTTTCCAAGAAAACATCTCAGCAGGCTGGATGTTCTCGAGTGAATAGGACAGATATGCTGGGCTCTAAAGGAATTGGGCTGGAATCACAAATGCAAAAGGAGAATTGGGCCCAAGATGTAGAGATCCAGGATAAGCTGGTAAGTGAGCAACATAATTTTAGGAGTCCACAGGAGTTGGGCAGTGGGCCGACTACACATGGGCCTAGGGTAGAAATTAATGAAGGGGAAACCGGGACTGAAGGGGATATGGAAAGTATAATGGTTTGGAAAACAATACAAAACTGTTCGAGTGAGGGAGGAGAGAGGAATTTGGAGATGTCACCGGAAAAGGGAAGGGGGGTGGATTTGACGGAGAATCGATGAAAAAAAAATTTGGAATCAAAGGCTTTCGGGAAGGCAGTTGAGGTGGCGGAGTCGGAGGGGGTCGAAGAAGCGGTGGAGGGGGATGACCGAGAACAGAGCGGCTTACTTCTAGAGGATGCGGGAGAACAGGATGATGGGCTCATGCAGAAGCTAGACGCGAAGGAGATGGCTCAATTGAGAAGGGTGGATTCTACGCTGACAAAGCTGGTGGCTGGTAAGCTAGGTGCGGTTCGTAAGGGTCGCAGAAGGGGACGGAAAACAGTCGGTGCTACTGGTAGAATTCGGAGGAATGATAAGTGTTTGGCAGGTATAGGAGGAGATGGATTTGCGCAATTGCAATTCGCGACGATTCGAGGGAAGAATGGGGTACGTCTGGTGGATATTGCGGAGGCTGAGGATTTATTCGATTTCGCAATGAAATTGGGGTTGAAATGCAATGTGGGACGGAAGAAAGCTGTTGTTCAAATATGCGAAGAAATAGGATGCGAGCAGTGAAGGGTGGGGGAAACAGTTTGAGTGGTCGATGTCATAATGCGGATAATATCTTGCAACTTAAGGGGACTAAATGGGGGTGTGCGGAGAAGGGCGGTGATGCGTCTTTGTAAAAAAGTGCGTCCATCAATTGCGTGTTTCCAAGAAACAAAAATGAGTGACGTTAAGGAAAAACTGGTGTGGAGATTACGGGGTTCAAAAGGGTGTAGCTTCTATATCCAGCCGTCTTTGGGGAATTCAGGAGGTCTGATGGTTGTATGGGACACTGGTGCAGGGTCGTTTCAGGTAATAGAAGGTGCTCACAACTACTTGTGGGTTAAGGGAACATTAAAAGGAGTAGATGGCATAGTCAATTTGGTGTGCATTTATGCGCCAAATGATAGGCGGGCAAGACTTGAATTCTGGCAGTTCTTGGTTCAAATATGTGACGTGAACAATGGGGAGTTATGCTGTCTGGGGGGAGACTTTAATGCGGTATGTAGGGCGGAAGAAAGATTTGGGGTGAGTGATGATAGCGAATCAATTAGGGAGTTTGGGGAGTTTATTGATCGAGTGGGGTTGATAGACTTGCCCATGGACGGGGGTCAATTCACGTGGTTTGGGAGGGGGGGGGGGGAGTGCGGGTAGCAGATTAGATAGATTCTTGTTGTCATCTGGTTGGGTTAGTCAAATTGGTGCGATAGTACAGAGAAAGGGAGAGTCCGTGATGTCGGATCACTACCCGGTATACCTGGAGGTGGATGAGAGATCATGGGGAGCAAAGCCGTTTCGTTTTTACAACTACTGGATGGATGAGAAGGGGTTTGAAGGGTTGGTTAAGGAAGCGTGGGGTTTGGAGTGTTCTTCCAGGGAGCTTGGGATCGTCAGTAAGCTAAGAGGTTTAAAGTATAGAATTAGGAATTGGGAAGGATATGGGGCAAAAGTATTAGAAGACAAGGTTCAGAAGCTGTTGGCCGATATAGGGGAAATTGAGGACAGTTTCCAGGATGGGGCAGTGGCGGATGAGGCTCGGGAGGAGTGGCGGGTGAAGAAGCGGGAGCTAAATAGATTATTGATGGCAGAGGAGAGACGGTGGTTACAAAAGTCGGGGATCAGGTGGATTAAAGAGGGGGATCGGAACACACGCTTTTTCCACATGGTAGCGGCTATCAATAGGCGGAGGAATTATATTGGGTCTATTAAATCAGAGGGAACAATGGTGGAGGATCCTTGGATAATCAAAGAGAAGGCATTTTTGCACTTCAAGGGGCTGTTCTCAAAGAAAAGGGATGTGCTGTTTCAAATTAACAATTTTGGGGCACCGAGAGTTGGGCACGTAGTGAGGGAATGGCTGAGTCGAGGCTTTAGTGAAGAAGAAATTAAATTGGCAATTTGGAGCTGTGATGGCGATAAAGCACCGGGGCCGGATGGATTCAACATCAACTTTTACAAAAAGTATTGGGAAGTGATAAAAGGTGAAGTGGTGGACGTGTTCAGAAAATTGGAATTGGGAGGTAAGCTGCCACATACAATCGGAGGTTCGTTTATAGCACTAATTCCAAAAGTTGAATCGCCAATGGAGTTTAAGGACTTTCGTCCTATCTCCCTTGTGGGGAGTGTGTATAAAATCGTCTCGAAGGTGCTAGCAAGACGGTTACAGGAGTCCCTTGATAAGTTGGTAGGCGTTTCCCAGATGGCATTTGTTAAGGGAAGACAAATACTAGATGGCGTGCTAGTAGCAGCAGAGACAATTCAGATTACTAAATCTGCTGGCCGTAAGGGATTCGTTATCAAACTAGATTTCGAGAAGGCATATGATAATATTTCATGGGAGGCACTGTTCCACACTTTGGAGGTGATGGAATTTGGAGAAATATGGGTACAGTGGGTTAAGGAGTGTGTACAGTCAGCAACAGCGGCGGTTCTCATTAACGGATCTCCCACAGACTTTTTTAAGATGCAACGGTGTTTGAGACAAGGCGACCCACTATCTCCATATCTGTTCGTAATTATGGCTGAGATCTTGAGTAGAATGATTAACACGGCAGCTGAGATGGGGTGGGTGAAGGGCCTGAAATCAGCAGAGAGGGGGCCGATTGTTACACACCTGCAGTACGCCGATGATACAGTGATCTTTTGCGAGGGAGACGTCCAACAGGTGGTTTGTGTTAAGAAATTACTTCACTGTTTTCAGTTAACTTCAGGATTAAAAATAAATTTTGGGAAGAGCTGGTTGTACGGAATTAATTGTCCAGAAGAAGTGGTAACCGAGGCTGCTGAAATCCTGGGTTGCGAGATTGGTCACTGGCCTATGAGGTACTTAGGTTTTCCATTGGGTGGTAGAATTAATGGGGTTGAGATTTGGAAGCCGGTAATAGAAAAGGTGGAAAGAAGACTGGCGGGATGGAAAGGGAAATTGCTCTCCCAAGCGGGAAGGCTATGTTTAATTAGGTCTGTGTTGAATAGCTTGCCGGTGTATTTCATGTCATTGTTTAAAATACCAAAGGGTGTAGCAGATCGCTTGGAGAAATTAAAGAGATCATTCTTTTGGAATGAATGGGGCGAACACAGGAAGATTCATTTGATTATCTGGGAAAAGGTCTGCTTGCATCAAGAGGATGGTGGGCTTGGCGTGTGGGATGTCAGCAAGTTCAACGCGGCATTGTTACTCAAATGGAGATGGAGGTTTGGAGAGGAAGATTCACTTTGGAAGGAAGTAATCAACGCTAAATATTACGGTGGGAAAAATCCGTTAGTCCCGGAGGTGAGAGCGGATAGGACTATATGGGGATACATTAGCAAGGCGTGGGAAGGGGCGGGAATGCAGATGTTGGAGAGCTGTTATAAGATTCAGGTTGGGAATGGGATGTTAGTTCGGTTTTGGATGGATCCCTGGGTGGGGGGGGGGGGGCGCCCTTTAAAGGACATGTTCCCAATGTTGTACACGTTAGCAGTGAATAAGAATGGAAGGATATCGGAGTTTGGGAAGTGGAATGGAATAATTTGGGAATGGAACATTTTACTCCGAAGGTCATTGTTCGATTGGGAAGTAGGAGTTTGGAGGGAGTTTATGGCGGCGATTAACAGTCAGTATCTGTGCAGATTTATGGTAGATAAGGTAAGCTGGACTAGAGAAGGTAATGGCAAATTTACTACAAAGGCTTGCTGGAGGCAGAGGGATGGAGAGCAATCAATGGAGGGTAGAAGGTTCTGGAGACATTACTGGAAGATCAGGTGTCCACCGAAGGTGAAATTGCTGGGATGGAGATTGTTGCAAAGAGCCCTTCCTGTCCGGGAGATACTAGCATGCAGGCAAGTTGTTCAGGTAACCAATATCCTTTGCCCTTTGTGTGAATTGGAAGTAGAATCATTAGATCATGTTTTCTGTAAATGCAAAGTGGTGAGTCCAGTCTGGTACCAAGGAGTCTCATGGTATGGGGTGAAATGGGCGCTGCCTGGAGATATCAGAATGCTGATGATATTCTGGTTTGAGTTTGATCCTAAGGGGGGACGGCGGTCAGCTTGGTTGCTAACGGGATTAGCTATCATTTGGTCGGTGTGGAGAATGAGGAATGAGGTGGTGTTTAATGGGAAGGAAGCGGACATTACGGAATTGGTTGAGGCTGTAAAATGGCGAGTATGTTCTTAGGCTAGAGCTGGAGGATGTACAGTAGATCTGAACATTGACTGTCTTGATAGTATTTTTCCAGGAAGCTTAGTAGAGTGTTGTAGGAGGGCGGTGATCACTCATAGGCAGGGATTGGTTTGGGAGCGACAGTAGATGGGGTGGTGGAAAATTAATACGGATGGGTCGTCACTAGGGAACCATGGACCGACAGGGGTGGGAGGGGTAATTAGGGATGATGCAGGGAAAGTAATTTTTATTTTGTCGGACCATATTGGGATTGCGGATTCAGCGGCGGCCGAGTTGTCAGCGATTCACCAAGTCTGCAAGGCCCTCATACGTGATCAAGGGTTTCCACTCCAGAAGATTATATTCGAATGTGACTCGATTAATGTGGTGAGCTGGTTAAAGGATCCAGGTTTTGTACCTTGGCGATTGCGACATCTAATGGGATCAGTGCTGGAAGTAATGAATTGTGCTGGACTGGTAAGGACGCAACATATTTTGCGAGAGAGGAACGACCTTGCAGACTATTGGGCGCGTCAAGGGGCTAGAGGGAGAAATAGGGTAGAGGCATGGCTGTGAAGATAGCAGAGGCGCTGTTGATCAAAGGACAAGATACCCAGAGAGGACGTCCAAGAATTTGTTGCTGGAACTGATGTTGAAGCTGGTGCTACATGTTGATTCACATTGGATGATTGGTGGATGCTACAAGTGTGTTGAACCACCCGACAAAATATCAGGTGAGGCCAGTGACATAAGGTACTTGATAAATCTTGATGTTTTATGTTTGTGGTGTTCAGATAGACATACTAGAACTTGCTTGTCATACAAATTGAGAATGCATTTACTCTCTCCAGTGCATTGATAAGATTATGGGCTTTGGAACTAACCTGTATGGCCATATTTTCCTATTTTCTACTATTTCTCCTAGTGAGCCTTGCTTTGAGCCATTTGACGAACAATACCAATACTCAGTTTCCTATTTTGTTCTTCAAACCATTAGTCTGGTATGTCTTGTTCTAGCCACAAAGGTTGTTTGTCACTCTGGGGTTTTTGAGGTTATTGGAACTATTTATGAGGATTGGAGTCTTAGATTTAGAAAGTAAAGATGGAAAGTTGTGCTGTTGTGTGTGGGTTTAGAAACAAGGAAAAAAGAAAGAAAAAAAAAGAAAAAAAAAAGAAAGAAAGAAAAAAGAAAAGAAAAAAAAAAAGATAAACAAGAGGAGAATGAAAAATGTGGAAAAGAAGAATGAGGTGGTGCTCTGATTACTTCGTGTTTGGGGTTGATTATGGTAGCAGCAGGCCCTGGTTCATGGAATAATTAGGAGATTTTTGGTTACCTGATTTGTTATGTAGGTTGATGTCAGTCGAGCTTCTTTTTGTAGAAACATGTATTATAATTCTGTAAGTTCATCACAGTCGGTTCCTCAATCCCCTTTATCGTTTCTTTCCGTTTCTGCTACCCTTAGCCTTCGGCCCCGTTACACCCTCTTCATTGCCCTCTTTGAATCAATGCTTTGGAGATGAGTGTTTATGCAGGGGAATTTTGTTTCGTCAAGCAAGCTTATAGTTTTGTCTTTCTGACTCATGAAACATATTGTTGCTGCTGGTATGGAGGAGTTGATATAACAAGAGCTGCTGATGAGGATAGAAGATGATGCTGTTATTGTACTTCAATCCATTAATTTTGCTGTTGCGGTTGGTTTAGATTTAGATTTTGTTTTTTGGTGTTGGTTGGCTATGTAGTGGTTTAGCATCCTGTGGTGACACCTAAGTAGTCCTGTTGCAATATTAGTCCTGTCTTGTTTGTTCTGATTGTTTGGTAGAGGAGAGGGTTGGTTGGTGGTGATTGTTATACCATATGGAGACTTATGTAAGTGTACCTTATGCAATAAAACAACTTTTGCCTCAAAAAAAAAAGTACTAAATAATTTAAATAAGAATAAGAATATAAAAATAATATTTTGAATATTATTGTGAAGTAGAATATGTAAAAAATATAAAATATTGGGTGTTATTTGTAAATATGAAAAGTAACATAAAATAATATATGAAATGGAATATGTGGGGAATATTCTTTGATCTGCAAAAATGGAGGGTTGGGTTGGAGATGCAGTTACTGTAGCAGTCCTGCAAAGTATGTAACATATATAGGCATAGGCCGTAGGCGCATAGCAAACACAAGTATGCATGTTGTCTAGGATATATCCTAAAATATTGCCTCTACCCAGACCAGACTTTTAAGGTTTTATGACATGCTCCAATAATATAAACTGAGAAGAGAAAAGAAAGGGAATAACATTTAGAAAGCAGCAGATGTCAAAGGCATGGCAATTGGCATTCACCACATGAGTAAACGAAAACTCTATCTCTATCTCTGGATCGATATATAGGAATATGAAGTACCAGCCGAAAAATTTAAACGTCTATCAACAACACATAAACTAGAGGATAGCCTGCACCGTTCGTAATATTGCTGGTGGTGTAGGAACTGGGAATTCAGTTTCTGTCCAATTTGTCTCGCCCCAATGGCGCAACATGCTCCTCCAGTGGCAATATGGATCGATGCACTTCTTTATTCGATCGTCTTGTATTTGTTTGATCTTCCAATGCCCGTCCGAGTAGTTCCCCTTCTCTGCTTGCCTCCTGTCCCATTCCAACTGTGCCTTCTGCTTCGATGCCAATAGACAGAATTCCTGTAACTGCTCGGGCATCGCATCGTGCACCTTCCACCAGTTCTTGTGTGCCACATCGCTTGCGAATTCTTGCAGTATGTCCACGTTCCAGTTGCAGTCGTAGTCCCTGAAGCACATCCATGGCTTATTGCCCAAGTAGTGCAGGACGTAAAGAATCGGTGGTTCTGCTGCAAACAGCCGGGTTTTCTTTCGCTTTACAGCTTCATCGTCGCCTATCCAGAAGTTCTTCAGGAAGTTCATGTGCTTCGGTATCCTGTGCCACCATGTAAATATTTCGTTCAGGTAGCCCTGGTCGCCTCCATTGTAGGACTCGATCTCATTTATATGATCCATTAGCAGCTGGAATGTGCAATTTGAGGGCTCTATCACCATCACTCCCGAGTTAAAAAGTGTGCCGTTGTTGCCCGTTGCAGAGATCTCTGGCATTCCAAACAAGAAATCGATATTTCTGAGGATGAGCAGATCAGCATCAATGAAGATGATCTTATCGTAATCTGTGAGCTGCCATAGTCGGAACTTGCTGTAGTTCCATTCGTTGTAGGCATCTTTCTCGGCTTTTGGATTTCTTATTCTCTTTATGGTCCTGACTTTCCATCCGGCCAATTCAAGCCCACTCCTGTGATATTCACTGATCGTTTCGTCAACAAGTATTACAAGGTCCCTAGTCGACCCTGCCATCCGGATGCTCTGCGCAGCTGCAATCGCTCCACAGACATACACATGAGCTGAATGCAGGATTGTCGCATATGCTTCACGTTGCTTCTTCCCCGTGTAGTAATCCCTATCTGTTTTCATCAGTATTGCGACGTTTTTCAGTAATCGTAGAAAAGCAATGTTCACAAGTACCTTGTGAGTGAATTTTTGTAACAAAAGAAACAATGTGGTAATTTCCTGTCTCAAGAAAGGAACAACGAAAATTTGACTCACCGGTGACTCCAAGGGGAAGTGCAAGCTCGCATGATCCTACAGGGAGCTGCAGCTTCTCTCGCAATGCATTCAGCTTCGGTTTATACAACCACACGTTACCTTTGTGCGCGACAAGGTCCTTGCAAGTAAACAAGTTGGGTATTGGAAAGCATCTCGATATGAAAAGCAAGTGCACCGGGTAATTCCCTTTGCAGGAGGCGGCTAAACCAGCAGCCGAGAGCTGCAGATGCAACCTAGCTATATCTCTAGACCAGTTGCCTTCATTTCTGCAGGGGAGTTTAACTGCAATGAGGTCAAGCCGTTGTCCTGGAGCTTCGACTTTCGGGAGAGAGGGGCAGCTGGGTAGCTCCTCTTCCTGTTCTTCATCAATCCATTCAGGATACAATGTTTCCCAAGTCATGTTCCTGTCGGCATAATCCAGATGAAGAACCATATGATCAGCACCAGGCATGAACTGCTTCCAAGTATCAATTTCATGATTCTTAAAGTTAAGAAGGCCGACTCCTCGAATTTTGATGTCCTTTGGCAACTCGTTGAGCGAAGTTGAAATTTCTTCCCAGTTCATCACGATATCTGAGATGTAACGCGCATCCGAGCCACCCCATATCCACCTGTTGACAAAATTTTGCCTGCATTATATAAATAATAAGCCGTGCATCACTCTGTCATTTCTTATAATATGCTGTGCAAAGTTTTCAGAAATATCAGCTTGCGAATTGCTGAAACCAGAAAGAGCATGAAGATCAACCATCCAATTTCAAAGTGGAAACTAAACAACCATAACATATGTTACTCTAGATAGAAAACTATGTACTTACAATATTGTTAATGATGGAAAGAAGACACTACACCAAGTGGAACGTACCGAGCAACTGCGACGGAAACACTGTTTGATTGACAAACAGTTGGAGACGAAAGAAACGTAAGGAAACTGGCTAGGACAATTATAATGAGGACTAATTTCAATGGGAGGTGCTTGCATCTGCTGCTGCTGTTCTTGCCAGCAATTACAAATTTGAAGGGATTATCTACACTTTTCACTTTGATTCTCTGCAGCTTTCTTTTGTATGCATCATCTCTGTTGGCAGGGAATAAATATGGCAACTTTCAATAGAATTATTTTCTATCAGGATATTTGAACTTCTTTTGGATCTCAGGAATTTCCAAGAACATGCAGTGGAAAAATGAATCTCAGTTTCCATTAAAGATGCAGAAAGTTATATGTAGTACAGTAAAAGGGAAAACAATCAATTACAATATGCTCTACAAAACATACTTTATGAAAGAATGAGGTAAACAAAGATTTTCCACAATCATCTATATGTTCGCCATTATTTTCAAAGCTCAGATAACGCTTTTCTATACCTAATATTTTTAGCAGACTTATCTCCCTAAACTACTTCATTCGGAAAATTGCACAGGTAGGCAATCGATTCCAACATATATAAATTATAAAACCTGCATTCCCAACTTAAATTTTGCGTCACCAACAGCTTCTTCATATCGAAGCTTCGACAATACGTATTGTAGAAACATAGATGTTGCGTAACATGTATATCTGATTAGGTCAATTTCACATGTTTTTTTTTTAAAAAATAAAAAATAAAAAATAAAAATCAGTTCACAAAACTTCATCGCCTCGTCGGAATATAATAGCTCAATGATCCGAAAACCGTCTTTCTGCACCGTTAACTTCCGAAAATGCGTTAAAATTCGAAACTGAGTAAAACATGTATACTCACAATCGTTGTCTGGAATCCATAACGCTTCAGAAACTGCTCAGCATTCTTCTTCTACTCTGTTCATCGAAAAGAAAGCAAGAAAGCAAAATGATAGACGCATCCAATCATGATCACGATCTTATTTGAATTACAAATCGAATTCAAACATACAAAAAATTATTCAGGATTGTTCCACATATGTTGGCAAAATAAAGATAAAGAATGAATTACCTTAGAATGAGGAGCAACAGAGAGCGAGAGCGGAGCAGACAGAGGTGAGAGAGGAAGAGAAGCATGGAAGGCTGGGCAATATAAAAAAAATGTGAGTAACTTCCATTTGAATTCTCCATAATTCATTCATATTACAAAAATATCACCACATTGGCAGTTTGGCCTCTGCTTCTTCTGTGAGCTGTAAATATATATATATCTACCAAAGGGAAACCGCCATAGTTTTAACTTTACCGTTTCTAGGGACATTTTATTTAACTGTGAATTGGCTCTGTGATTTGTTTACATTACATCATAGTTGAAATTTTACATTACATCATAGTTGAAATTTATTAACTAATTTGTCTTTGAATTATGCACTACATAGGATGGGGTAAGATCTGAATGAGCAAGTACTTATGTGATAAAAATTAGTGCTTTCTTTTAGAGTATTATTTTGATGTTACTTAAATAAATAATACTACTAGTCATTAACTGCTAATAATTATGAATATTGAATTTTTTTTTAAATTTCTTTTTGTACTTATGTGTCGGCAAAGGTGTGTGGGAGTCCAAACCACACAAATTACAAAGGGGAATAAAGGGGAGGGATAGGGGCCTAGTGCTGAAAATAGAACAAACAGTTCGCGAGCTGAGCTCGTTTCGACACGTGTTCGTTCGTTAACAGCTCGTTCAGTAAGTTATACAAACCGAGCTCAAACACATAATTTGGTTTGTGTGTTCGTTCGTTAAGTTCGCGAACAGTTCGGAATTCTTTTTTAATGGAATATATATTATAAAAATTAAAAAATTTATCTAATTGTTCTTTCTATTTTTTATTTTTATTAATTTCATATTTCTCTCATAAATTATATTACAATATACATTACATTTTCACACCTAATTTAATTCTAAAATATTAATAAAATAAATGGTTCGTTAACTGAACTCGACTAGGCTTGTGTTCGTTCGTTATTAGCTCGTTCGTAAGATTAAATAAACAGAGCTCAAACATGAAAATTGACTCGTTGAGATTTTTGGCTCGGTTCGTGTTCGTTCGTTAAGTTTAACGAACAGAGCTCAAACACTTGAAACTCGGTTCGGTTCGGCTCGTTTACAGCTCTAAGGGCCGGGTGGGAATATTTCCAAAACCTTGATAGTAAAACTATATTTTGTGAATATTGACCATATTCAGTATATAATGAATATGTCCATATAGCATCACCATCACTGGTTTTTTGTTTGTTTTTTTTTTTTTTTTTGTTTTTTTAAATAATTTCACGCTTGCTCTATTTTAATGACAAATCTTTATTTTGTTTTTTCTACCAAGATCTATTTTTTTCTAATTATTGTTAGAAAAATAGAATTAAAAGAAATTAATTATTTAATGTGGGAAAAGTGGAAAGTAAAGACTAAATTACATAATTATGTGGCTAGAATTGATGTGAGAAATACAAATAGAAAAGGGTTTTGACATAGACAATGAATCTAATTTGAAAATAGAAGAATTGAATTCTACCCGAAAAGGCATATTAATTTCTCTAATCATTTTTATGTTAGCTTTGTGAAAAGGCTATATCCTTTACCACAATGCATACGCTAGCCTTTCTTGTTCTTCCTTATTTTATTTTATTTTTGCTTTTGTTTATAACATTTGTCTCATTTATTACTATTCAATATAAATGAAATTATAGGTGATGATGACTTAGCCTAGTCAAGTTCTTTGATTCTCAATATATAGGTTGGGGGTTCGATTTCCCATCCGACCCCTTATCCCTCTTATTTGTCCCTTTGTAATTTGTGTGGCATGGACTCCTACGATCCATTTCCTTGCCTGTATAGGTTGTTCACAAAAAAATTCTAAATGAATTAAAAATAAAACCAAACACTTTACTATGAAAAGTCTTAAATACTTTTCTATTGTTTGTCAAATCATCTTAATTCTCATTTTTTTTTTCTAAATGGCATTAATTGAGTTTTCTTAAATCTTTTAATCTCTCTCTCTCTTTTTTTTTTCAAGATAATTTTATGTATCTGCAATGTTCGAATTTGAAATCAACTGATGTATCTTACACTCAAATAAACTAATGTTGTTTTGAACAATCTTATATTGAAAATGTAATAATATATTGATAATTTTTTTTAAGAAATATATTTCCTCATAGAATAAATGTAGAAGATTTTTCAATTAAAATAAAACTAAGGAAGAAAATCCATTCTTATAGGAGAAAAAAATATTGTCACTTTCCTTATCAATTACATATAGGTTTTGGTAGACCGGTTAATAATTTTTATATTGGTAGTTGGGTTTTATTACAAATAAAAATAAAAATAAGGTACTGTTAACAACTAATGGACAGGTGGTCAAAAGAAACAAGTTCTAGTTGTTCCATCAGCACCAAAAGCCTACTTCAATAATAAATAAAGTTTACTTTTAGTTTTTACAAAATTAAAAATAAACAAAAATATATAAAAAAAAAAAATGGACAAATACTAGCTGGATTAGGTTACTGAAAACAATGTAATTAGTTGAAGATGCCAATGTCTACACATTTTGGCAATCATATTGATCATGTCCTGTCTTACTGACCAGAAATGTAAACACAAGTAATATTTGTGTGTGTAGCAGAGAAGATGATGTGGGCAATCAATTTGGTTAATGAATTACTATTACAGATCCATAATGTAATAATTATTACTCTTATTATTTATTAACCCCAGAAAATGAACTTACGGATTATTTAAGTTGAAAGGCCAAAATTGGTTTTCTAGCCCTTTTTGTAGTTAAGTGGTCCATGTGTTGATTAATTGCCATTTTGTTTGCAGTAATGGCTACTCAATAATCAATTCATCAAAAGCTCATCTTAAGAATCCCTTTGAAGGAATCATTAAATAGTTCTCTTCTTTTCACTTGGAGAGGAGTTGCCATTTCTTTGGAACTATTGTTTTGTATCACATTTATTTTATCCTTTGTCATTACTGTAACGCCCCAAAAATTTAAAACCAATTTTTGTGACGTCACTGCCGTGTTACCTCTCTTAAACTGTTGGCCAATCAATTTAAGATCAATAACACGAAGCCAAGTAAACAGGAAGCCAATGAACCAGAACATCAGAATACAAATCCAGAAAGGAAATAACACATCATAACAGACGTCCGGCTTACAAGCCTAAATCGTGCGACATAACAGTCCCATCTCAACCTGTCAGAGATACCAGGTAAAACGCAAACAGAACATGGTGCACTGGTCAATATCACACACAGTACGAGATAAGGTAAATAAGTCATAGCATAATATTCAAGACAAGCACATAAGTCCACAACATGCTAATGCATCTCTAGGTAGATCACTCATCCCCAAACCCCACATCGTGCTCAGGCTCTGCGTCCTCCTCGGGAGTATCTATACATAGAAACAATTGCAAGGGTCAGTACAAGGTACTGAGCAAGAGTAGAAATAACCGGCATAAAAGGGGAAACAAAAATGACATGATTCCATAGAAGCATAATTATATATATATATAACATAACGATTATTAAGCACAACATGATAATTGTACAATGTAAATAGATGAACATCACACCGTCCCATACCGGTGCTTCAACCACTGCAAATAAAATGAATGATGGATGATGAGATGATATGTTATGACCTAAGATGTCTACCTACCCTAAATGTAACACATAAGAATGTCTAGCGCGCACCTAGGTACCATGGTCGGTATTCCCTCCCATATAAGGGTCCACTCCCCTTAATGGTCGAGAGATATACCCACAGTGCCCCCGCCGCGGACACTAACAGCTGAGATCGTGGCTTACGGCAAGCGGGTCAGGCTAAGGGTCATGAGCCCTTTCCAGCCAAAATCAGACTAGGATATAAATCCTTTTCAGTCTCAATGCCCAGGGTAAGATACTGACTATGCCCAATCGGATACCGACTCGTAAGCATAGGGTATCCTACCCTCGTAGCATAATTTTTGATTCACCAACATATCATCACAGATATTCAGATTCAATTCAATCACATGTCCATACGTAAACCAACGTGTCAGGACAAAATAAACAACTCATCGCGAGTTAAGTGTAATCAGGGATGTGCCAAGTCCCACGTATCGGCATCAACAACTCATCGCGAGTTAAGTATCAAGGGTGTGCCAAGCCCCACATATCGGCACCAACACACATTCAGGTTCAATTCCACACATGTCAATACGTAATTTACGTGTCATGACAAAATAAACAACTCATAACATCAAAATAGAAGCAACGCAAGATTCCATCCTAAACTAAGGCATGGTAGATCTTCCCTAATTGCAACTAAGTTCCAGGTTATGAGCATAATGATAGTTCAAGCTTGCTAGGATCATATTTAGAGACATAGGGATGACCAAGGAGCAAGAATAGACAGAATGGAGAAAACAAGGAAAACCAAAATTTGCAACAGCAGGTGCCACGCGCTGCCCGCGCGCAGCGCGTGGACACCGCGTGGTCCGCGGCGTCTCAACAGAGACGCCGCGCGCTGATCACGCGCGGCGCGCCAACGGCGCGTCGGTCGGCAGAGGCTGTCGGACATGGCGTTTTCCGGCCATTCCGGCAGTCTAGCCCCCAATCGAACCTATCTCTACCCTTGCCTTGGATGTTGACGAGTCTCCAAGCTCCTCTCCTCAATCTCCAAGCTCCCACTCCACCAATTCAAGCCTACAAGCAAGAATCAAGCTCCAACATAACAATCACCCAAGAACACAAGATTTCCCAACATGCACCCAATTGGAAGCTCAAAACTGAAATCAACCACACCAAAATGGTCTCACGTACTAACCTTAGCTTCCCCCAACACTAATTCAGCTCCCAAACAAGAATCCAAGCTTCAATCAACACCAAGAATCAAGAAATCCTACAAACACCCAATTTTCGCCACTTTGAACAACACCTCCAAAAATCACTTCAAAACTCTTTGAAAATGAGATTAGAGTGAAGAATTTACTTACCAAGAGGTGTATAATCATTTCCCCCACAAGATTTGAGCTCAAGAACACCAAAATCTCTCTACAAAGCCATTTTTCTCCACCCTTGGCCTCCCAAGCGGGATTGCCCTAATTTTCTAAGTGTTGGGTGTAAATGAAAGGGATATGGCTGACTTGGGGTGTTTTGATGGAATATGGGTCGACCCGGGTTGACAATCGGGTCGGGTCGGAAGATGGGTTAGTGGCTTGGTTACTTGCCTTGACCAATTCTACCATTTTACACCCATTTGAGTACTTGACTCTTATTCTCTTGTGAGTTGAACTCACTTATTCCCTCACTTCAATCTTCATTCACCTACAAAATAATCCACATACCAAGTCTTTTGTTAATTAACCATAACTAAATTAAATTAATTATGAGTTAATTAAATCGGGGTGTTACAATTGCAGCTCACATGGTTAACAACCTTACCTTTAGGGGGTTGTTAAAGGGGAGGTTGGGTGTTCAAATCCCACTCCCAACAACCCACCATGGGGTGAATGTGATTTCACACATGGGGAGGGGTTGGGGTGCATGGTCTGCAGGCCCAGCCCGGGGTAGGGTTGTTACAATTACATTTTAGAATTCATGTTTAAAAAAGACCAACAATAGTTAACTTGGGTGTTATGAAGTTCTGACAGCTTATGCAAATGTCTCAGATCGAGTATTTGTGTATATAGAATTCTGCTTTGTGATATGCAACCCTTCAATGCCCATCAAATTCTCGAGCGATTAGTTTTGTGTCTTGTAAGACATAGGGAAACCCGGTGTACACTATAAAAATTCCTATCATCTAAAAAGACTTATGCATTTGAAAATAAGTTTGTAGAAAACCTACAAAATCCCAAAATATGGATTAAAATAAGTGAAACAAGGTACTCAAACTCTTACATTTTTTTTTCTGAATAGTCTATACAAGCTAGAAAATGTCTTACATTTATTTCTTGATAATTATTCTATATTAGCTAATGATTACAAATCATTGGTTGCAAAATGGAATAGCAGTAGGAATTGGGACTTAGCTTAGCGATCATGTCCCCTACTTCCAACATTATTTTTGGGGATTCAATTTCCACCCAGCCCCTTATCCCTCCCCTTTATCTCCTTAGTAATTTGTGTAGCTTGGACTCCCACACATCTTTACTACACATGAGTGTCAAAATTTAAAAAAGAAAAATGGTAACAGCACTAGTTGGTAAAAGAAGCCCTTTACACTTTTTCCACACAATTAATTTTTGACTCATTATTTGAACTTTTTTGTTCGCAGGTTATTTAAATTAACCGAAGTAAGGTATCATGATGATGAAAACAAGCTGAACTATCGTTGTCTGTAGAGATGGTATTATTGGTGGGAGGGTGATGTATCTATCAAATAAAACTGCTTCTATTTATTAATTTTCCAAAAATAAATAAGTCCTTTTAAATAAATATATTTATAGAGAATGAGAATGAAATATAGAATTAATTAATTTTGCAATCAATTTCTAGGTTTTGTTGTATAATAATGACAATAATATGTTTCAATGTAGTGATTTTTGTAGCCTTTTACAATCCAATTGTTCTTTCATGTTTAATAGTCATCAATGGCTCAATGCCATCTTGGTTATATTTATTTTAAAATTTTTGGGTACATTTTTGTTACATGATTTACGATTGCTTCTTCTGTTTTGGCTTCCAAGACATGAACAAAAGGAGGGGAAGAGTTCTTACCACTAAAAAAATCCGGTCGTTAAAATTGTAGTCGCTAACGAAGTTTGGTCCTAAATTCGGCTGCTGGTCCCTTTAGTAACCGAATAGTACCAAATTTTTTCGTTTGATAAATTAGAAAGATTTGTAGTGTCTATTCTTCTCATCTACTCTGTATAAAGGTAAGTCAGTAGCGAGATTGGAGTTCAGAAGAACATCGATCAGCTCACTAGACAAAAGCCACGACAGTTGTCTATGGCAAATTCTGCACTGCACACTAGGCTTTTGCCTTTTTCTAGAATAGAATTCTTCCTTGTCCTAAAGATTGTAAGAATCTTGTTATACCACATTTTGTATACTGTGTAGACTACAAGCACAACTGCACCTGCAGTTGGACTGTCCAACTTATACTTCGTATATTGTGAAGTTTATGTTGTTTTGTTGTATCCATCACATAATTAAAAGCGGACATCACACGACATATACACTATTACACAATCCCAATATAACATCACATCACATCACTGTAAACATCCTGGGCATGAGGTGATGAGAATATTGGCACTTGGGGATAAGAAAGTTGGGAGATACAATTTTTGGGCATTTCCAGGTGGGGGTCAGCACTGAGGAGGGTCTGAAAAGGAAATCGGGAGGGGCAGAAAGTATGCAAAATGGAATAGAGGAGTGGATGGTTCAATCACAGTGAGAGGGGCAGAAAATACTATATATATTCGTATTTATTTATAAATATATTGATTCATATATAGTTGCATGATTATTATATATTTATATATATATAAAAAAAAATGAAAAAAGAAAAGAAAGAGGAAATATATACTTATATATATACATATATTCTTAAATTTATATAGATAAAGTATTAACAGGTGTTGTTGCTGCTGATATATGTTGCGGGGAACATGATGAATTTGAAGTTGTTGCTGAGGACGTGCAAAGATCTTGAGGTTGCTGGTCTGCTTTCGAGACTGATAGTCTGTTGCTGCTTTAAGAAGAGGTTGAAGCTGAAGAGTCAATCGGAACTGTTGTCTAAGGCTGGTGCTACTCGGCCTTATCTAGTTAGGGATTATAATGTTCTACTGCTGTGGATTGGTCATACTCTCCTCATCAAGCTGTTTGGAAAAGATAAAGAGAAGTGCAAATCCTGCCTACACACGGTGAGATATGTGATTTAAGTTTTGTTGACATGAATATATGTGGGACTCAGCTGTGTCACTCTAGAATTTGCCTCATTATCATGTCGAGCTGCCATCTTTTCTCTCCAGTGCTTCGAAATTGAAAAGGGTACTAGGAATCCCCCATTGAGATACTTTCTACCCCCTATTTCTATACCACCTATTCACTCTCCTTCCGTCGTTCCCTTGTCTGAAACCTACCATGAGCATCTGAAACTTGTTTAAACCTGTGTTGAGCCAGAAGTAAAACTCCATTTGCTGCTATAATTCTGGAATCTCTATCAGCCTTCATACAATACAGCTTCTTCAGTTAGGGACCGGGTGGATAAAGTCAAATTATTTTGCTTGTATGATCTCGGAGTTCATGTGGAGTAATGATCCTTTTGAATAAAAGAATAGAAAAGAAAAAGTATGAGAATAGAAAAAATAGAAAAAAAAGAAGAAAGAAAAAAGAAAAAAAAAAGAAAAAAAAGAAAAGAAAAAAAAGAAAAAAAAAAAGAAGAAAAAAGAAAAAAAAGAAAAGAAAAGAAAAAAAAAAAAAAAAAAGAAAGAAACAGTAAGAATAAAGAGTGATGTATCAGAGGAAAAAGAAGAAGTATTTGATTTAGTATTATGAGAGAAATGGTGTATTTGGTGATCCTCTCGAACATGTCCCTTGTGTCTAGTATGTAAGGGATCCCAATACATGGACTTTTGTGGTATTGAGTAGATTCACATTGTGGCGTCCCTTATGCTTGGTTGTCGTTCCCCTTCCCCCTCGTTTACCATCCTTCTATCGTGTCCTTGCTTTCTACCTTTCTCTTAGTCCCTCAATTTCGATGCACTAAAGGTTGAATAAGATTGGCTAGGGTGATGTGACTATGATGCAAGTCCTAGGGGTTGTCACTTTTTGTCGCCACTGGAAAGGTCCATAGTAGATTGTGGAGGTTAAAGAAAGGTCAAAAAGTTAGTCACACGACGTTGATGTTGCTAACTCCTGGTGTTGGCTTATGCTGGCAATATGAAGTTTGGGAATGTTGTTTGCTGCCTTACGTTTGATGTTATTTGAGGTTGGCACTGAGGGTAATGATTGTCGAGTGATTTATGTGGGGTGTCGAAGGAGTTCTAAACCTGGGCTTGAGAGGTTGAGATGAAGATAAAATGGAGATTGATGCTGCTGCTGTTCTGATGCCGAGGACGTTATTTCTAAGATATTGATGATGCCCTGAGTTGTTTGATACTGTCGATTGAATGCCGGTGTAATAGACGGAAGCTATGAGTTTGCCGCGCCTGCTAATGCTACTACTGCTGCTATATTCGCCTTGCTGAGGGTTGAAGAATGGATGGTCAAGATTGAAGTGTGGCGGCCGTTCGAACAAAAGGTTGTATAGAAATTTATGTTATGGTCCATGGGTGTTACTGCTACTGTTATTACATATGTCTTGATGAGTGGAAGGCAGGTATTGCTTTGGGGTGGTAAGATTGTTTTGTAGCAAACATTGTATGAGGTTATTGACTCGATAGAAATAAAACCACCTTTTCTCAAAAAAAAAAAAAAAGAAAATAGGATTTTTTTATTTAATTTTTTTATTATTATTATTTTTAACATAAGAAACCCAATATATCATAACACAGCTGGACTGTGCAGTTGATTGCACTAGAGCTGCTCCCCATTTTGTATATCTTCCTTGACCTTGGATTTGAGTTTGAGGGTCTGTTCTGCACGCAGAGCTGTAGCTGTGAGTTGTAGCTGCAAACTGGAGCTGTAGGGAGCTGGGGCTGTAAGGAGCTGTAGGAGCTGTAGCTGTCAATTCTATTTAAGTGTTTTGTACAACTAGCTGTAGCTGTGAAAAAATATATGAAATGACATAAAAGGACAAATATTTATGTAGACCATTGGGTAGTGGGTTGGTTATTGGGTTAAAATTGTGATTGCTCAAAAATAAACTAGGAGCTTATTTTTTAACGCTACTACAGGTAGCTTCTAAAAAGAAGTTTCCAAAAGCTCCCAAAAGCTACCAGAAGCTAGTGTGCAGAACGGGGCTTTTGTTTTGAAATAAAAGCTAAAGCTACCAAAAGCTCCCAAAAACTCCCAAAAGCTGCGTGCAGAACAGACCCTGAGTCTCGGTATTCCCCTTGATGGACTCTTTCAAGGATAGCCACTTTGTTTATAGAAGTACTCCTTATGCAATTTGGTAAGAAAGCAGTTTCTGTTCTTGTGGAAAGTGAATTTTTCCCTTTGGCAGTCTTTTCTCTTAAAGGATATCATGCAATTTTTTTTTTTTTTTTTTTGAGGGAAAATGAGTTTATTCCATAGAAATCAAATGTAGTAGTACATCAAGCCACAAGTAGGAATATAAAAAAGGGCAACCATCTCAATGTTACCCCATCTTCAAGACCCCATAAAACCTACTCGAAGTAATTAAACAAAAATTATCGCTCCACCGTTCCATATACAATACAAGCTCCAAAATAATATGTCCGCACCCTTCATACCATGGCAGCAACTATCATGACACAGTGAAAAGTGGTACATGGTCGACATGTCTGGATCAGCTAGCTCCTTCCAACTTGTACTCTCTATATTAGCAGAACATCTGGGGAGCACAGCGACACTGGAATAGCAACCATAGTGGGATGATACAACCTGAGACAAACTCCTGAGCTTACATGAACGAACACATTTCCCCTGCATTGCACTCAGATCCAGTATAATGTCCGAGAATCGGGAAGGAAACAGGTTGGCAAGGGGCCGAAAAAAGGTAGGGAAAAAATAGAAGTGGGATGAGGATAACGACAGCAATGATCACATTGAGAGATATGCACAGCAACTAGGATCCCAACCACATAAACAGGCTAACCAAAAAGAACACCAGTAAGTTCATCTCGTATCTCATTAAAGTTACATAAGAAACAAACCTGATGCCAAACTCAATTCCAAACCAGAATCTCATGACTACCTCACATAACCAGATCCCAATTTGTAAAGGTCTCATCTAGTTGAAACTTAATCCCCTGTCCAAGCTCAATACCCCCTTTATCTATTATGTTCAAAACTTTCCTTAGCATTCTCTTTTTTAGTCTCATAACTTCGATCTTTCTTTCTTGTTTTGTCCTTTTTCTTTTTCTTTCTATTGTTTCTATTTTTCAATTTTATCAACAAAAACACCATCAGGGGGCAACCCAAGACACATCATCCAAATATGTTTCACAACTGCTTCATCCAACCCTCAGAGCTTCCCAATCCCAACCTTCCAATACTCACTAGGTTGACAGTAGACATCGTGATCATTTCCATGACATCCCAGAAAAAGTGGAAACAAAGAATGTCCAAGAATAGAATGGTGTAGGCTAAGTGGTACAAAAATGGAAGACTTTTAGGCTCTAAAAAGCTCAAAAGAATTACGGAAGGTGTGGAAACATGGCACATAATAAACATGATATCAGAGAGAGCAAGTTAAAGCTCAAGAGAAGCTTGTTGGGGGTAGGAATTTGTGGTAGATGTAGACAGATACACTGAACGAGAGTGAATGCAAGCTCCAAGTGTATAGTTCAGCAAAATCAGAAGATGTCAAGGTTCACACCACCACTATGAGCAAACATGTAAAAAGCAGATCTCACCTGGAACAGTCCTCACCACTATGTCAATTAAGGAGTCAATCGGTTTGGTAGCAGACCTCAAGCAGCCAAGACAGGTGTGACATGTTGGAGACTTTGTAGCTTTCATGTACTCATCTTCTTTTCAGCAGCATCAACATTAAAGCGTACGAACTTACTTGATGGACTCCATCAACAACATTCTCCATAAGCAACAATTCTAGTGAACCTCCGTTCTCGCCCTCATTCACGGACTAGAGCGTTAACACCCTCATTCTCGAGCTATGGTCATCCTCAGTTTCCTCCATTAGCAGCAAATCCTTTATCAGTCAGACCACCAGTGGCTAAGTCAATAACATTAGCTGTAACCATCTCCAAAGGCATTGGCACCCTCATCTCGAAGTATGGCCTTCAACAGCATCCTCGTTCCATAAGCAGCAATTCTTGTTAACCTCCTACCCTGCACACCACAACAAAGAAAACCAAAATAGATATAGCAATAAGACAGTCCGATATATTGCAGCAGCAACCATTTGCACAGCATTTTCCTCCAGAACTTTTTGCAACCAAATCCACCCATCCCCAAGACTTGTGGGAAAAACCGCCTCCTGATCTCAAACTCCCCTATTTCTCCACACTCTTGATACCTCATTTGCCCTGAAAACAAAGGATTCGCCAACTAATGCCATTCTTCTATGATTGCCCCTCCCAATGCACCATTTTTCGCTCAGTTATCCGCCAGCTCATTACGCTCTCTCATAATATGTTGCACACGAATTTCCCCTGCATAATTCATCACATTCAATATTGGTATCATTAACTGATGGTACTTCCATGGGGCTTCATCCGGCTTCATGATCCATCGGACATTGCAGGAATCACTTTCAAGAATTATCTTAGGGAGTGGGAAACCTTGATCTCTGAGAATGGCCTTGCAAACCCTATTTATAGCAATTAGTTCAACTGTATTAGAGTCCGCTTGCCCGATCGAGTCAGATAATTGGAAAATCACCGTCCCCTTGTCATCCCTTATAACGCCTCCAATTCCGGTAGGCCCTGGATTCCCCATAGAAGAACCGTCTGTATTAGGATATCATGCAAATTACACAAAAAACAATAAAATAAAAAGAGTTACATAATTTTTTAGGCCAATCATAGGTATGTAATTCACTTCTGGGCCACTAAATATTATATTTCGGATTTTGGCCACCAATAGGCATTTGGACCAAATTGAGGGTCAATTTGATCAATACCACACAAAAAACGGGCCGCTTATCCGCCACTTGCCATGCGATGGCTCAAATGCGGAAATTGTTTTCCTTTTGATAGCCTATTTTACTTTTTTCTTTGTAATTTAGATAAATATTATTTCATTCGTTCAATTATTTTTACTTCACTTTCATTTTTTGTTTGTCTCGGCATTTTTGTCTCATTTTTATTATAGTAAATAATGAAATATTAATCTACAAACCTACCTCATTAAATACTATTATTCCTTACATTAAATACTGTCTTTCACCATATAAAATACTATGCTCTACACGAAATAAATATTCATTAAAATAAATATATATTTAAAAAGTAAAAAAAGACATAATAATAAATAAAATTAATTGTATTAATAATAATATTAACTCCAAGAGTTAAATCATAGGAGTATAACATAAATAAAATTAAATAAATTAAATCTAAAAAATAAACTAAATTGAATCAATTTATTAATATTAAATGAAATATCATAAAATAAGTAGTAACAATAATACGTCATTTTTCTTTCCAAAAATCCAAATCAGTCCTTTTTTTATTTTATTACCAAAACAGTCCGCTACAAATGCTAGTTTTGTCCAAATCAGTCCCTTATTAACTAATTATGCTCTAATTGCTGACGTGGCATTGGTTTAAATTTAAACCTGACACATGGGCATAATATTAGTGATTTTCTTTTATCTTTTGTCAATTCAGTCATAAACTTTTATTTTGTTCCATTTATTCCTCTACCCAAATCAGTCATTTTTATATTAATTGGTCTCAAACATTTCAAATTATTTCATTTAAGACCCAGAACCTTAAATTTTTTGTTATTACTAATTCATTTATCAAATAAATGCCAACATACTTCCGTAAATAAAATTAAACACCAAAGCTCAAACATTGAGTTTGACAGACTCGTCTTTTAAGTTCCGGGATTTTATGGACTCTCTATAACCACCCCACCGTAACCTATGGTTAATTGGTTTTGGTTTCCTTCAGCAACAATTAGCACAACCTTACTTTGTTTCTTAGCTTCTTTTTTTTTTTTTTGAGAAGAAGGAATTCATTCATTGCATAATTCAATAGTACAATTACACAATCCAACTAACGAGGCATACACCATCAACATGTGACAATGATTCACTCCTTAGCTGTATCGTTGGAGACAGAAGGTAAAAGACAGTGCATAGTAATGTCCTGCTGCTTCATCTATTAAAATGCAGGCGTTCTAAAACCATTCCTCTATCGCCTTCAGCACCCCTTTTTGCCCAATGATCGGCAAGGTCATTTCTTTCCCTCAAGATGTGTTGTATTCTAATGCTTCCTGCATGGTTGAAAACCGCCAATATAGGTCTCAGCAGATCATTAAATCTCCATGGGATCGATGTAGGATCTTTCAACCAACCCACGACATTCTTGGAATCACATTCGAAACATATTTTCGGTAATGGGAATCCCTGATCCCGCAACAATGCTATACATACCCGGTTTATGGCCATCATTTCAGCCATTGAAGAATCTGCTAGTCCGATATGATCTGACATGATGAAGATAATGTTGCCTGCATCATTTCTAATTACACCCCCGATTCCCGCCGGGCCTGGATTCCCCTTGGAGGCACCGTCCGTATTGATCTTTAGCCATCCACTGTCAGGGCGCACCCACTCCAACCCAATCCGAGGCTGCTTCTGTTTTGCCTTATTAAACTGCAACAATCCCGCAGGAAACCGATCTCCAGCCCACTTATGCTCGTTTCGGGAACTTTGATTGCCGCTTTCCGCCACAAGCATACCCGCCATTTGATCTCTTCCTTAGCTTCACTGATCTCAGCTCTCTGTCCACTGAAAATAAGTTCATTTTGGTATTTCCAAATAATCCAACAAATAGCCGCGCCAGTAGCCATCCACCACTTCTTGCTATCGCCTTTTATGCAAACACTCATCCACCATGACATAAGATTGTCTGCCTGACCAGGCCTCGCTCCCACCACGCCGAACCATGAGATACCTTGAAGCCACAGCTCCCTTGCAAACTCACATTGGCAAAATAGATGATTGATCAACTCTATGTCCTTTTCACAGAATGCACAATGGATGCTTGACCCTTGTAAACATCCCCGCTGCAGTAATAACTCACGAACAGGTAATGCATTATGCAATATTTTCCACACCAATATCTTGACTTTCTGTGGGCATTTAATTCTCCATAGCTGATTCCACATATTTTGCCATTCTTTTTCAACCGATCCCTCCCCCTTATGCCAGCAGGATCTGGTTGTATATCTCCCTGACGTTTCCCTTGTCCACACAACCCTATCCGGCACAAATCTATTTAGGTTGGTACTGCTCAATACCATCATCAAGTTGTCCCAAATTTCCAGTTCCCAGTCAAATAGTGACCTTCTCAATGGAATTCTCCATTCCCATATAAAACCCATCCACTCTCCAAACTCTTGGATCTTTCCTTCTTTTTTCCAAGCCAATGCATACATTCTTGGAAACATCTCTTTCAATGGCCTCCCCTCCAACAGCCACACGTCATGCCAAAACAAAATTCTATTTCCATTACCTGCCAGAATTTTGAAATCCCCCCTTATGTCCCCTACACCAGACTCACTCCATGCCGAACTGATTCTGCCCCATAACGATCGGTTGCCCCTTACTCCGGCAAAATAGGGGCTGAATCATTGTAGTACTTCGCATTTATCACTTTATTCCATAAAGACTTATCCATCCCGAACCTCCACCTCCACTTGAGTAACAACGCTGTATTAAATCTTTGAGTTTCCCATATGCCTAATCCGCCCAGATCCTTGTGATTGCATAGCTTCTCCCATCCTATAGTGTGTATTCGCCTCGCCCCTTCCCATTCGTTCCAAAAGAACCTCATTTTAATTTGTTCCAAGTGATGTGCCACTGTTTTGGGAACTTTGAATAGCGACATGTAATATGTTTGAAGGCTATTCATCACGGATTTTATTAAACATAGTCTACCGGCTTGAGACAACATCCTACCCTTCCATCCCGCCAATCGCTTCTCTACCTTATCTAGGACAGTTTTCCATATTGTTGACTCTACCACCGATAGGGACCCCCAAATATTTCAACGGCCAACTACCCACTCTGCATCCCAACAAACATGCTGCCTCCTCCTCCAGTTCCTTAGGACAGTTCAGACCCACAATACTGCTCTTGCCAAAGTTAATGCTTAGCCCTGTAACGAGTGTCAAACATACCAGCAGACGTTTTATGACAATTACCTGTTGGAGCTCTCCTTCACAAAAAATTATGGTGTCATCCGCGTACTGTAGATGAGTAATGACCGGACCATCCACACTCGATCTCAAACCCACAATCAGTCCTAATTCTGTCGCCTTGCATATTATTTTGTTCAATACTTCAGCCACCAATAGGAAAAGATAGGGAGAGAGCGGGTCTCCTTGTCGTAGTCCCTTTTGCAACTTGAAAAACTTTGAAGGAGATCCATTAACAAGAATTGCTGCTGTAGCTGATGAGATGCATTCCTGCAGCCATTTAATCCACTTAATACCAAAACCCATTATTTCCATACCTGAAATAAGCACTCCCAGGAGACGTTATCATATGCTCTAGCTATATCCAACTTTATAACAAAACCTCTACGCCCCGAAACCAAGGTGGATTGAATCGTTTCAGCAGCAATTAAAGCACCATCCAGGATTTGTCTGCCTTTTATAAACACCATTTGAGACTCTCCTACCAATCCATCCATCACCTCTAGAAGTCTTCTTGCAAGGACTTTTGCAACGATCTTGTATATGCTTCCAACCAAGGAAATTGGCCTAAACTCTTTGAACTCCACCAGGCGAGCCACCTTAGGGATTAATACGATAAATGATCCTCCCATTTCCTTAGGAAAACTGCCATTATTCTCAGGAATCCTAAATAACTGCATTACTTCTTTCTTGATCGTCTCCCAGTATTTCCGAAAGAATCCTGGGTTAAAGCCATCCGGTCCCGGTGCCCTATTACCCTCGCAGCTCCAAATAGCAGCACGCACTTCCTCCTCATCAAAATCTCTTTCCAGCCACACTTTGTCTGCCCCCTCCAGCCTGCCCATCCCAATGTTATCTGCATAAAACATCACCTCCTACTTTTTTGAAAACGCCTCCCTAAAATAATCAAATGCCATCTCCTTAATAACCCTCGGCTCTTCCACCAAAACTCCTTCTTTCATAATAGCACCGATTTGGTTCTTCTGTCTGTTCAGCGCTGTAGCAATGTGGAAGAACTTAGTATTTTGATCGCCCTCCCTAAGCCACTGAATTCTCGACTTCTGTTGCCAGCGTCGTTCCTCTGCCAAAAATAATTTATTCATCTCGGCTTTCTTTTCTAACCACAAAATTCTGTCCCTATCATCAGCCCTGTCTACCTGAAAACCTACCTCCAGCGCCTTAATCTCTGTTGAAATCGTCAACAAACGATTCTCCAAGTCACTCGCTCCATACCCCTCCCATGCCCGGATTTTATTTTTTAAAAAGCGTAGCTTTCCAAAGATGCCTCCATTCCTAGACGACCCACGCTCTGCCTCTGCTGCCCCCCACACTTCACTGACTAATTCATTAAACCCTTTCTCCTCCATCCAATAATTATATAGCCGAAACGGCTTTGGACCCCACGATCTTTCCCCAAACTCGAGAATCACCGGATAGTGGTCCGACAATACCGAGTCCCCCCTACGCTGAACTATATCCCCCCTTGAATTCAGCAGGCTCGGTGATATGAGAAACCGATCTAACCTGCTACAAGCCCTACCACCCCTCCCATACCATGTGAACTGCCCACCTTCCATCGGAATATCTACCAAACCTAACTGATTTACAAACTCTCTAAACTCCCTGTTCGATCCCGAATCTTCGCTAACCCCCAATCTCTCGCCCTCATCAATAACAACGTTGAAGTCTCCCGTGAAACACCAAGAGTCCCCATTGGCAGTGTCATATATACTGATGAGACATCGCCAAAAATCCGCCCTTTCACTACGACTGTTTGGTGCGTGAATGCATAGCAAGTTCAGCTCTCCACTTACTCCAAACATCGAACCTTTCAACCACACAAAATGATGCTCTTTTTCTACTAACCCAAAGGAACTGCTGTTACCCTCCCAAACCACCAATAATTCCACCGAATTCCCAATCGTCGGTTGAGAAATAAAATGACAATCATTTGATCCCCAAAGACGTCTCACCAATCGATCATTAATCTCTGCAATCTTTGTTTCATGGAAACTTGCCACTGTAGGTTTCCAATTTTTACACAAGACGCATCACCGCTCTCCTTCTAGCCCCCCCCCCCCCCCCCCCCCCCCCCCCGCGTTCAACCCTCTCAAGTTACACGTTATGATCTTCATGTCAACTAGACTATCACAGCCCTGCACTCTAACAAAAACCAGAATTTAACTCTTCCATAATACCTCCTGTACACGACTAACCAGAGCCTCCCGACTCGATGACATGCCCAACCCCAACCTGCTTGCCAGCTCGATAATTGCATCTGCTTCCGATACATCGATTAACCTTATTCCATCTTTGAGACGAATGGTTGAGAATTGTAATTGAGCAAATTCCTTTCTCTCCAGTTCGTTGGCGTTGTCGACAATTTTCTTACCTCCCTTTCTCTTGGACAATCTTTTACGGCCTCTGCATTTTGATATGATCCATCCCGAAATGACTTTCTCCAAGGCCTCTTCGATAACCCGCAACTCAGCCGCCTCCCCGAACCCCTGACCATCCCCATCCACTTTCTCCTTTTCACTGCCCAATCTATCCCCAGATTCTGAATCGGATCTAGATCCAATCCCTGCGTAGTTACTCCCTCCTACCTCAATTCCCTATGAGATACTCTCAACTATGGTTACCTTGCCCGACGGCCCTCTTCGACCTACGAATCCTGCATTACTGGTTTCGATTGAACCCTCCCCCTCCATAGCCGATGAAAGAATACTACCCCCTTTCTCGCAATTTCCGCATTCAATGTTATTCGGTCCCTTTTCTTTATGAGCCCAACTTCATTTACCGGGATGATCGGTTTCTACCAAATTGTTGGCCCATAGCTGCTCACCCGCCATCTCAACCCCCGGCCCAATGTCATACGGCCCAATAACCCTAGTATCAATATCTCCTAACTCCATATCCTCTAAGCCCTTAGACCCCTGGACATTCGGCCCAATAGCCATTTGGCAACTCAACCCATTAAACTCCCCTCCACGCCCCGTCGTATCCTCCACCTCGAAATCTTCCACTAGGCACGCTTTCGCTCTATCATCATTCCCTGAATTAATTGCCGCCACCTTATTCAATTTTTTCTTCCCTCTATGCATGTTCGGTTGGGTCTGTCCCCCTTCCCCATCAACTGAGCTCCTGGACTTCGCACCTTCATTCCAGATATGGTACCCATCGGAGATAGTCTCTCTAGGAGTATGTCCCCCCGGACCTGTTTTCCTTTCATCACCAGGCACATCATCCGTCACCACTGTTTCACACCAATTAACCCAGATCCGAACTGGAGTCGAATGTGACCCAACCTGGACATTAATGCACGATGGAATTTTTGATAAGTTGTCCAGAGCTACCAAGATTCTGGCGCGATCATATCTCTTTCGATCCCTCGTCTCTCTATCAATGGTGATTACTTTACCCCATCCACTTACCAAACGACTAAAGTTGCCTTCGCACCATGCTGAGAAAGGTAAGCCAAAAACATACGTCCACGCCAATTGTTTTCTGACTGTAATTCCGGCCATCCATTTTCTCTTCCACACCACAAACTGATGATCACTCCTATCAGCTAAAAATGACTCCCTTGCATCTATCTGGTTGAACAACACCACTAGCATGTGTCCCCCCCCCCCCCCGTACATCACCTCACTGCATTCTTGGTACTCCTCGAACAGCCATTACTGAAACCCTAATAGCGCTTCTAGGTTTGTTAGTTCAACAATTGCGGAACGTTGCAGCCGTTCTATATCCTGAGCTTCTTCTTGCAATATAATCTTCTCACCTACTTCACCAACCGATCTAGTTCCCCTCTGGACTTGCCCCTCCTGAGTTACCTCCGCATACGTTCGTTCGTCTCTCCATGCACTAGAGGCATCAATCTGTTTAGGCACCCACCCTTCCGCCTTAGTTAAGTTTCTTACTGCTCCTTTAATTCTGCTCGCCCTGTCGTGCATACTCCTCTTAGGGTGAGCCCAGTTGACCTATAACGCTTTCCCCATCCAAACTCTCCCATTCCATTGCCAGATTACACTTTTAGCCTCCTCCACACTATTGAAACGAAAAAAACCGAACTTGGACTCCTTCACTGACTATTTTCTGTCTGGAAAAAACCATTCCCTGACCCTCATCATCTTGTCAATTGAACGGAATATTTGAACATTTGCGACATCGACCGGAATATTCCCGACAAAAACTCCAACCAGCTCCTTCTGCCGACTTCCTCTCTCGACAACACTTTGCCTGTGGTTCATGAACTTTCCACTCGTCCTTTCACCCTCTTTCCGGATGCCCTTTCCATCGCCTCCTTCATTCACTCTCCACACCGCCACCACCCTACTCCCTCCGCCACGCTCTCTCCCCATCCCGGGACCTATCTATTAGTTTGATTGCAGGAAGATCTCAACTTTGTTTCCTAGCTTAGAACGTAGCAATGTTTGAGTAAATAATTTAATTTTAATTTTTGTGTAAATAATTTAATTTTACTTTTTGGTAGGTTATGGATGCAGGAAGCATGGACAATAAAATTCAGGCTATTTTTAATATTTTTAATAATATTTGAATACTATTTTTAATATTTTTCTTCAATAAAATTAAGGCTTCCTGTATCCATATCCTTCCAAAAATTTTAGTTAAATCATTTACTCAAACATTGCTATGTCCTAAGGTAGGAAACAAAGTAAGGTTGTACTGATTGTTGCTGAAGAAAATCAAAATCAATGAACCATCGGTTGCGGTCGGGTGGTTAGAGAGAGTCCGTAAAATTCCGGTACTTGGAAGACCCGATAACAAGGCAGTCAAACCCAATATATGAGGTTTGGTGTTAATTTTATTTACGGAAGTATGTTGGATATTTATTTGATAAATGGATTAGTAATAATAAAAAATTTAGGGTTCTGGGCCTGAAATGAAATAATTTAAAAGTTTGGAGCCCAAATAATATAAAAATGAGTGATTTTGGTAGAGGACTAAATGAAACAAAACAAAAATTTATGACTGAATTTGCAAAAGATAAAAAGAAAACGGACTAATATTATACCCACGTGTCAGGTTTAAATTTAAATCCTTGCCCCGTCGGCAATTAGAGCATAATTAATGAACAAGGGACTGATTTGGACATAATTAGCATTTTGTAGCGGACTGTTTTGATAATAAATAGAAAAATGACTGATTTGGTTTTTTGAAAAAGAAAAAGGACGTATTTTTCATTTTTCCATAACAATTCAATAAACTAAAATAAATGGCAATACACAAATAAAAGGTTCTCTACCCATCCAGGAAAGTGAAACAAAATTGAAGATCAGAAGAAAATAGGGTCTCCGATGGAAATGCACACATTGTGTGCCGCAATGAGCAGCTTTATTTTAGTAGTTGGTCTTGGGATCATGGTTTGACACATTGTTATTATTAAGCGACTACTTATTTTTATATAAATAGATGCTATTTTATCTTAGTTTAGCATAGTCTTAGCATAATTTTTAACTTAGTTTGTAATTGATAGTAACTCAAGCGGTCTTATCCAATTTCAATGTCATGTGATAACAAGAAAAAAAAAAAAGTATTGTGACTGACAAGAAAAGGAAAGTAAGATACAAATAAATAGTCGGATGGACGATGGAGTATTATTTATTTTAATTTTAAAAATAAAAAAAACCTAAAATAGGCCATTAAAAGAAGATCATTTCTACTTTTTAGGCCAGCGCGTGAACAGTGTGGCGACTGCGCACACGCGGTCCATTGTAGCGTTGACTTGGTCAATTTGGCCTAAAGAACCGGCACTAAATCTTTTTGTTGACCCAATTTCATAATTAAATCCTTAGTGGCCCAAAAGTGAATTTCCTACCTATTAATGGTCTAAAAAAAATCTACAACTCAAATAAATAAGGATTTATTTATTTTCAAATTTGAAATTTAAATATATTTTGTCTATTTTTTTAAATAAAACGATTGAAGATAAATTTTTTGTTTATTGAAACCATTTCCATATTTGCAAGGATAGAATATATTTTTCCTATACATACATATACATATACCCGTGGGGGGTTGGGAATTTACCCCCGACTCCCAATCTTTAGGTTGGGGGTTCGAATCCGTACCCGGCCCCCTATCCATCCCCTTTGTTCTTGTTAATCCAGTAATAAATTAGGATGCATTAGTTGAGGCTTGATGTTTAGTAGCCCATGTAATGAGCCTGTTGGAGTGCCAGCGTAAGGAGTTACTGAGCCCATTAGAGGAGTAGCCTGAAGACTTCCTGGAGGACGCGTGTCTTGGAGGCAGAAAATTAGGTGCCAGCATGAGGGTCGGCGTGATGACAGGTGTCCTAGAAGAGGTCGTGGGGGTGCCTGACGGTTGAGGGGCTCCGGTTATAAAAGACTGAAGGGATGCTCACTTAGGGGGTCCCTCAACTCTTCTCAAAAGAAGCCGCATTTTACATTTTTTACATTCCTTTACAGTTTTATGCATTTTTCCTTCCTGTTTATTCCTTTCTGCAATTAATTTCTTTACCGCTTTCTGCATTTTAATTCTTTACAGCTTTCTTACATTCCTGTAATTTCTTTCTACGAATCATTCTGTAATCCCTTCAACACTGTTCAATCAAAAGAGGTTTCGCTCCTCTGCAAATTTCTTGGTAAACAAATTGGCACATCCAGTGGGACCGAAGTTAAAGCCATATCTGCTTCAAAGAAGTATATGCGTCTAAGATCTGGACGTTTGGTGAGTGATCTTAAGCAGAAGTTTGAAGAAATGTCTTTACAAGACAAAACACCAGGGAGGACGTCGTCTGATGATGCGATTGAGACGACGAGTACTGCCCAGCCACAACAGGGGATTATGTAGACCCCCACATTGGCAGAACAAATGCAGCTTTCGATGACAGAATCGATGGCCGAATTCATGCCTGTACTTACGAGGCATTTGATGGATGTTTTGCGGCCTGCCATGGCCAATCAAATTAATAGAGGCTTCAGTGCATTGAGGTCTCAGCAAGAAGTAACCGCCTCTACTGCTCCTGCAAACGGCACTAACATGGCGCCGTCAAGCATCACATGTCCAGTGCCGTCAGGTGGCCAACAGCGGACATGGGGGACGTCACTTAGCCAGCCGCCAATCCCTGATGTGGGAGGCTTGGCTAGTACGTTTGTAAACCCATACCAGGCAACCTATGCCTTCACCCTAGCGGCACCCATGATGTCGAATCTTGGATATACATCACCTCCAGTACCAAACTATGCATCACCAGGATGCCTGATGGCGTCCCGTGGCTCACCAGGCTGTATAGCGGCCACTGGTGGACTTGTAGTGGCACCACGCCAAGCGGCACCTATTGTGCCGAATACTTCAACCACATTATATGCGCCTAACTACTCACCAGTGCAGGCACCACTGAACCCTGGTTGGATGCCGCCAACACTAGGGGGCAGGCGCCACAGCCTTGGGTGCAGACGCCACAGCCAGGGGGGCAGACACCACCGCAAGGGGGGCAGACGCCACAACCTTGGGGGCAGGCAGCACAGAATGTAACACAAGCTGCCGTGGCTCCTACTACACCCCCAGTGGCGATGCCGCCTGCGCAGGCGCCAACAGTGTCATCCGAGTTGCTTGCGGACATGATGCAGCAACACTTCGGGATTCAACTGAGGCCGATGGAGCGGCCTACATACCGAAAGCCATACCCTGATTGGGTAGACAGTATGCAGCCATACCCACAAGGCTTCAAGATGCCTGAATTCTCCACATTCTCAGAGAATGAAGGCAAATCTACCGTGGAACACGTGGGCAGGTTCACTGCACAGTGTGGGGAAGCAGCAGCGAATGACTGGCTGAAGTTGAGGCTCTTTAGCTCATCCCTCACTGGTCCTGCTTTCGCGTGGTATGCATCTTTGAGGCCTAACTCTATTCAGAATTGGGCTGATTTGGAGCGAGCCTTCCCTGATAGATTCTATGCACCCCTGTCTCAAGTGAGCCTCGCAGACTTGACTAATGCAAAACAGTATGCCGATGAGACGGCAAGTACCTTCATTAATAGGTTCAGCGGCTTAAGGGCCGATGTACTATGGCAATTCCTGAGAGGGAAATAGCCAACATAGAAATATATAATATGTTGCCTAGACTAAAAGAACATTAATTGTGCATGATGCAAATAATCTTGCCCAACTGGCCGAGAGAGCGGCCCGTTTGGAAAAATTCCTGGAGGAACATAAAGACAAGCGTCTTCCTTTACAAGGGACTCATTTCAATAAAGTGAAATCGGGTAAAGAGGAAGACGACCCAATAGTGGTGGCTTCTACATTGATCCTTGGTAGAAACAACCCTGGATAGTGGCCCTAGAGCGTGATTGACAGCGGCCTTGGAGGCCGAATACTTGGCGTGCCCAGTGTGGCGTTTGAGTCTCGCAATGGAGGCTGAGGCTGAGTAATGGCCGAACATGGAGCAATGGTGCCTGAAGACCCTCCAGTGGCGGCTTGGGCATGAAGGGTGGCGGCTGGAACACCCTCATTAGCGGCCTGGGCGTGGAGAGTGGCGGCTGAGGTCTCTCCAGTGGCGGCCAAGGTCTCATCAGTGGCGCCCTCAGTGGCGGCCTGGACAGATGGTGTAGGTTTTTTAGCTAAGTCCTAAGTGAGTAAACGTAATAAGATCATCAATATGGAAATCAACGAAGCAAGCAAGGTAAAGCAAGCAAGAGAGAGACGAATGTGTTCGGTCATAGCCACATTGGTGGTCAACGTTCTCATGATGGAGGTTGAAGGCCTATCTTGGGCGGCTGAAGTGCCTTGAGTGGCGTCCCTATGGCCCTAAGTGGCATCTGAGGCTGTGGCCCTAAGTGAGTCAGCCTGCCTAGATTCTAAGTCATTAGAAGTGAGCCTATCGAAGTTGAGAAGTGAGCCTATCGAAATTGAGAAGTGAGCCTATCGAAGTGAGCCTAGCGAAGTGACCCTATCGAAGTTGAGAAGTGAGCCTATTGAAGTGAGCCTATCGAAGTGAGCCTATCGAAGTTGAGAAGTGAGCCTATCAAAGTGAGCCTGTCGTAGAGATTCGAACATGCAAGATCACAGCCACGTTGGTGACCAACAATATCACGTTGGCGGCCAAGGAGCACTTTGGGTGGCGGCCCAAGGATCTTGAGTGGCGGCCAAGGGCTCTTTGTTGGCGGCCGAGGCCGTAATGCCTTAGGTTGTTTAACCAACTTCTATGTTACAAAGTGATAAGATGTACGGGATTAGACGGTGCTCAAATCATTAACTTAGGAGTGTTTACTAAAATTTTATGGTAAATCCTAAGTCATCAAGGCCACATCAAAGTGAGGCATAGATATGTTGTCTCATAAATTCTAAGTTATTGAACAGCATGTATTTAATATGTAGTCAAGGAAAAAACATGTATCGAACATCAACGTGGCTAGCAAAAGTAAGCAGCGTGATAACGAGGTACAAACTTGTGACGCCATGGGAAGCACAAATGGCGGCCAAGAGGCTACGAATGGTGGTCGGGCGGTCACTTGTGGCGGTCGGAGCCTGTTAGGTGGCGGCTGAGCCTATCCAGGTGGCAGCCAGGCAGCTTGGAAGGGCGACTGAAGAAAAGTTGTTTGGAGGCTCCTCATGAAAGGTCAATAAATGAGTCAAGCATGCAAGGATGGAGGCCAAGGGGCAATAAGCGCGCGGCCAGGGGACACTCGGTGGCGGCTCAAGTTGGAGGCCTGGCGAACATAAGTGGTGGTCGGAAGATCTTCAATGGCGGCTGGCGTGTCCTCAATGGCGGCTGGCGTGTCTCCGATGGCGGCCAAGGAGTCGCGCACGATGGGGGCCTGACATACGCAGGTGGCGACCAGGGAGGTCTTGATGGCGGCCAGCAAGGTGGCAGCTCACGCGATCAAGGAGGCGGCCAGGGATGCCCGGGCGTGACTCGGACTCGGATCGAAGGAAAAAGTTCACGAGGCTGTGGATGTGTGGTCCGAATGTTGGCTCAAAGCAAGCGATTCGAGTAATTCACAGAGGAAAGGAGGATTCGAAAAGAAAAAGGAAAAGAAAAAATGAATTTTAGCGACCTGGATAGTTTTTATAATGACTTAATGTGCCGGGCTTAGGTCAAACGCGTAGATTTGTCTTGGAAACCCTAAAATCAGACAAATCACGCGAGGGGGACATCTGTTAACCCAGTAATAAATTAGAATGTATTAGTTGAGGCCTGATGTTTAGTAGCCCATGTAATGAGCCTGTTGGAGTGCCATCGTAAGGAGTTACTGAGCCCATTAGAGGAGTAGCCTGAAGACTTCCTGGAGGACGCGTGTCTTGGAGGCAGACGATTAGGTGCCAGCATGAGGGTCGGCGTGATGACAGGTGTCCTAGAAGAGGTCGTGGGGTGCCTGACGGTTGAGGGGCTCCGGTTATAAAAGGCTGAGGGGATGCTCACTTAGGGGGTCCCTCAACTCTTCTCAAAAGAAGCCGCATTTTACATTTTTTTACATTCCTTTACAGTTTTATGCATTTTTCTTTCCTGTTCATTCCTTTCTTCAATTAATTTATTTACCGCTTTCTGCATTTGAATTCTTTACAGCTTTCTTACATTCTTGTAATTTATTTCTACGAATCTTTCTGTAATCCCTTCAACACTGTTTAATCAAAAGATGTTTCACTCCTCTGCAAATTTCTTGGTAAACAGTTCTCTTTATAATTTTTGTGATGTGGGCTCACACCACTATTTTCTCATACCTTTAGTGGCTCCTAAAAAAATATACACGCGGTACATCAATTAATTAATGTAAAAAGATCCTAGATTTTGATTAATTAAGGCAATCCAAGTTGGAGTGAAATTATTGTTAATGATTAGGATTAGTGGGATTTGGTAGGTAGGTTTAGTGTTGATGATCAACCTTACTTAACCAGAAATCAATAATATCCTGATCCATATATAGTAGTATAGGAAAGAAAAATAAAAATTGAAATAAGAGATGGAGAACGTAGTGAGTAATTTTATTACTATAATTTGTGAAATTTTAAAAATATAGTAGTAACTAATATTTCATGTATGGACGAGACGTGACCAGACACGAATGACAAGTCAGCGTTGGAGGGCCGGACATCTTTGTATGAGTGAACTCGTGCACCTTTCGCCAAGTATATACATATATATCTATCTATTTTTCCATCGGTTGTTAATCCTACTCCATCATCATACACAGTTTTTCCATTATATATATTTACTTGGACCAAATAATGTTAATATTTTTTCATAAAATATACTATAAAAAAATAAAAATGTGATACAGACATAGCCACAGAATTGAATACATATAAATATAGGAAACGGTGTAAATTAAGCTAGCTAGGTCGAATGAGGACAGCCTTGCATTCGAAACAATTCCATGAATAGAAATTAGAGTAATAAGTAGTATATGTAAGTATTTATTAATTTATTTATTTATTTTCCTTTTTGTAATAAACAAGTGTTAAAATTAGTTGTGTATAGATATATATATATTGTATTGGAAGCAAAGAAAGGCAAGCAGCGAATCGTATTATGGTGGCCACGTACGTACATATCGTATGGTGATATGTATTTTTCTACTGTTTCATTATATTGGTGGATATCATGAAAGAAACCTACGTGCGTGCGCTGTTTTATACTACTAGATAGTATAATAACGAATGAGATGTCATGTACTCATGTTGCTGCCTTATATGATTGGTACGAATGCGATTACATACAGATACAGTACATACTTGGTAATGATTTATGATGAGTTATGACCATGGCATCGATCGATCGAGACATCTCTTTAGTTTTATGGTATGCATAATTTTTGCATTTGATGGAATTTTATACTTAATTAAGCAATTCCTACTTTTTGTTGGTGTCCCACATCGGCTCTGACTATCTTATATGGGTGGGGCAACTCTACCTATCACCAATTGGTTTTAGGTGTGAGACTTCCATCCATGAATTTCTACACTTTTACCAATAAAAAAATAGAAATAAGAATAGATTATTGTTTATCGATGAAAATAGTGATAATGCTAAAAAAATTTATTGTGTTATATTTTTTTTTTTTTGGTAAACAGTGACTCTCATGTGTCGGCAAAGGTGTGTGGGAGCCCAAACCACACAAATTACAAAGGGGATAAAGGGGAAGGATAGAGGGTCGGGTGGGGATCGAACCCCCAACCTTAAGGTTGGGAGAAGGGGACTTGACCGCTAGGGTAAGTCCCCAACCCCTGTGTTATACTGATTAATACAAAAATGCAAAATGAATATTGATATGCACATATATATTTTTTATTTATTGATATATATGTGTGTATTATTTATTTGCAGTGATATTTTTCAATTTCAATAACTACGTGTACAAGTATACTGACGTCAATAGTCTGCCGACACTGCACGCGTAGATATGAGAAAAATAATTTTGTGATGACAACGTGATTATGTTTATGATGTAATGATGTTAATGAAATGATGTTGTGGCATAATTTTGTTGTAGCATTTTTTCCCATCACAAATACTCTTTATATATATACTATTATACTCTTTATACAAGGGGATATGATGACTTCTATAAGTGGGAAAGTCCATGTCTTTCAACCTGGGGTTCGATTCCCCATCCAGACCCTTATCCATCCTCTTTATCCCTTTATAATTTGTGTGGCATCGGACTCATAGTACACTAATAATAATAAACTTTGGTAATTATTGAGCAAGCTTAGATTTAGCTCACGGATCGACTAATTACACAAAATCAAAATGCTAACTACACATCATTTACCACATATACACACCACATAAAAATGTGTTTTTAATAATAATAATAATAATAATAATAATAATAATAATAATAATAATAATAATAATAATATTCACACAAACTTATGTCGTACGTGTTGGGTCGTATGTTTTGATAGAAGTTCAAAACCGATGATCGAACCTACTCGATTAAACCACCTCTGCTGCAGTGTGCTCAAAGTTTGAAATATGGAGAGTTTTGCAGAGATCCAGCTGGCAATGTTCTCAATGGCTCTTTTCTGATAAGGGAGGATATAGACTAACTTTTTCTTGCAGGGATTTCCTGTCAAATCAGAAATATACTTCCTCCATCCCGCAATAATGTTCCCATTTGACTTTTTGACACTGTTCATTGTTTAACTTTGACTCGATATTATTGTAATTATATATTTGAAAAAAAATAGTTGAGTTCGGTCTTGTTAGATTCGTCTAATCGTATAGTTTTAGAATATATATTTTACATAATTTCTACTTGTATATATTTTGAGATATTAACAATTTAAAAAGTGCATTGGATTGCGTGCAGAAATGAAATTGGAACATTATTGTGGGACGGAGGGAGTAGTTGTTACTCTCAACCAAGAAAATTCCCAACAGCTCTTTTTTCAAATTTGAAATCTGTCTGTTGGGATTTTTGTTTAAAAGAGTTTTTCAGAAGAGTTGAAGACAGAGATTCATTTTATCAACTATCTAACATACAGAAAAACTCTCTCAAGCTCTAAGTGTTTATCTTGAGTTGAAAGATCTTCGATTAGCAGCCTCTTGTTCAAAGATATCGATTTGTTGCTGTAAATCGAAGTGCCTTGGACACGTCTCAGTAAGGATTGTGTTCAGAACCCGTTAAGTGTTTTGGTAATACATTTAAAGGGATAAGTCCAATGCTTTACCAGAAGACCACTCTTCAAAGATCATATCTTCTCAAATTGGAGGGAGTGCTTCACAGGTTTCTTCAAGGGGAACTCAAGCAGGGAAGCCTTGGGAGTTGAAGTAGAAGGGAATTTTCTACACCAAAGGCTGGAGGTTTTTGGTCATTACAACTGTCCACTTGGAGTTCGGAGTGAAGGCATCTTTCATATTTTGCTCATGTGTGTGGTTGTAAACCATAGTTGAAACACATAGTAAAATATCCTCCTGGATTGGTATCCCCCAGACGTAGGTCGAAGGCCGAACTAGGTCAACAACTCCTTGTGTCTCATTTATTCTTTATGCTTATTGATTATTTGTTCTTTATTGCGCTGTGCATGTTTATCTGGTTTACTGGTATACTGGTATAGTATAACTTGTGTGTTCACTGTGTCAGACTGAACTCACTCTATTGAACCTCTGCAACAATAATACATCTTGCTGGATCCGTGGACCTAACAAGTGGTATCAGAGCCACACTCTTTCAAGAGAGATCCAAACAGCAAGATGAGTCAAGGATGGTCATTCAACATGCCCCCACTACTCGATGGGACAAACTTTTCCTTCTGGAAGAACAGGATGCGCTCCTTTTTTATGTCAGTCGATAATAGGGCTTGGGATGCAGTGCTCACAAACTGTGAACCCCCTTCGGTGACTGTTGATGGCATTGCCAAGCCTAAAGACAAAAAAAAAATGGACTGCAGGGGATATGATCAACTGTAACATGAACTCCAAGGCACTACATGCTATCTTCAGTGCAGTGACCGAGGACCAATATAGCCTTATCTCTGCTTGTACCACTGCTTATGAAGCATGGGAGATACAGGTAAACTCTCATGAATGTTCGGCTCCTGTTAGAACTTCTAAAATCATTTCTATTGAAGCTCAATTTCATAAACTTGTCATGGATGAACATGAGTCTATCAATAGTTATTTTAGTAGAATCCGTACTCTAACCAACCAGGCTCAACAACTTGGTAAGACCTACTCCTCCCAGGAGATAGTTCAAAAAATTGTAGGTACCCTCCCTGAGAGATTCAATGCCAAAATTGCTGCTCTTGAATTGCAAGAAAACTATGCCACCATAGCTGTTGATGAACTAATGGGGATCTTACAGTCATGGGAGATGGACCACTGCAAACAATTTACAGGGAAGTCTGTGGCTTTCAAGGTGGAGTCCAAATCTCAGATTGAACCTTCTGCTGATGATTCAAGTTCAGATGATGATGATGAGGAGGACTTGGTCAAGCTCTCAAAACGCATTGCCAGGATCCTTAGGGATAAGAAGTTCAAAAAATGTGGAAAGAAGAATGTAGAAGGCTCTTCAATGAAAAGACCAGAAAGGGGGAAGAGTGACAGAAATAAAGAGACCTATTGTTCCACCTTCAGTGATGAAGAGAGTTCAAGCTCCAGTGACAGTGATCGTGATGATGTAACAAGAGTAGCATTTTTTGGCTCTTGGGACTCAGATTCTGAGTCAGATTCTGAATCGGACAACATTGGTAACCTTCCTGTTTGTATCACTTCTGTATATTGTCAAAATGGTTCTTCTTCTAATTCTGACAGGAAAGAAGATGAGAGTTTCGAAGCACTCAATGATCAATATAATGAGATATATAACAAGTTGGAAGATAAGGAAGAAGAATTCAGGAGATTGCAAAGTGAATTTGAGGATCTCAAAGTGAAATATTTTGCTCAAAGAGAAGAGTTAACAGATGCCTGCAATGAAAGAGATAAGCTGAGCAATCTTGTACACATCTTGGAGCCAAGTTTAGTGGAGTTGTCCAACAAAAGAGATAATTTTGCCAAACAGGTTCATGAGCTCACAGTTGCCAATGGAGAGCTTACAGAGCTGGTCACGGTCATGTTCAATCAGAAGACTGAACTCGAAGAACAGGTGACCACACTCACTGAACAGGTTCAAGTGTTGAATGCCAAAGTAACCAGTGATGAAGAATTGATCAGCAAGCTTAACAAAGGCAAAGGAACTCTTGATGAAATAATTTCTTCTGGAAAATCTCATGGTGACAGACATGGTATTGGCTATGATCGAGGGAGCTCCAGTTCGAATCAAAGGCAGTTTGTTAAATGTGGAAATCTTACTGATGAAGTTCCAATGAGAAGGATAAAGGAAGTCGTTGATCAAGTCAAAAGATCAAAGTCAAAGATCAAAAGACGTGTTCCAGCTTCTGTGCCCCTGGAATGTGAATATTGTCACAATTATGGTCACAAGGCAGGAACTTGTCACATTCTTGCCAGAGATGCTTTATCCGGCAGACCAGTCATTTGGCCTAATGAGAACTTGAAGAGGAGTATTCCAAGAAGAGAATAGCGTGCCAAAGGAACCATGGTCAGTCTCATTGCTCAATCAACTAAGCCAGGAAAGAAGATGATTGACTACAAGGAACCTGCTGGTCTACAAAGTTTCACATCAAGGTTTGAATCAAGCAAAGTTGGATCATTAAGGAGAGACCTTGGGCTTTGCAACATGGTCTGAATGAAGCCGATCGGATCCCCCATTGTGTATACGGTTCAAATTCTTAACCCAAAACTTGTTCAATATGTTTATTTGCTAATGATTTGGGCTGCTGGAATTATAATTTTTAGGGGGAGACCAAAAAGACCCACTGGACCGACCCAATATGTCACCTCAAGATAGAATATTATCTGATATCTTGGTCCAGGAGTCAATTGCGCAAATATGAGCAAGACTTAGCCTTGTTGCCTGACACATGGTCCGATGATTAGAATGCCATTATTCATCTTTATGACGATGAGGATAATTCTGGAGATGGAGATGACACTGAGAGAGATGATGAGGAATCAGAATGATTTTTGCCAGTAAAAGTGATCCAGAGGGGGAGAGATCAAATTCAACGCTCTGAATTAAACACATCTGGAGATTGGTAACATCTTTCTAACTCTAATCTCTTTCCGATAGATGATTTATGAACTGATGTTTTTTTTTTGGTTGCTCGTATTTGAGAACTGTTTGCTGGATATTTCCCCTTGTGATTTGAATGTACAAGCTCTACGTTGACATTGTCATATTTTGTAAAGAGCTTATTCTTTTTGGGAAATGTAAACGGTGGTGGGGTAAATGGGATGCATTTATATTTCCTGTATTCTTGGTTAGTTCATCATCGGTTGTATTTGTATGCTGGCTCACTTCCTGTAAAAGGGGGAGATTGTTGGGTCATATGTTTTGACAGAAGTTCAAAACCGATGATCGAACCTACTCGATTAAACCACCTCTGCTGCAGTGTGCTCAAAGTTTGAAATATGGAGAGTTTTGCAGAGATCCAGCTGGCAATGTTCTCAATGGCTCTTTTCTGATAAGGGAGGATATAGACTAACTTTTTCTTGCAGGGATTTCCTGTCAAATCAGAAATATAGTTATTACTCTCAACCAAGAAAATCCCCAACAACTCTTTTTTCAAATTTGAAATATGTCTATTGGGATTTTTGTTTAAAAGAGTTTTTCAGAAGAGTTGAAGACAGAGATTCATTTTATCAACTATCTAACATACAGAAAAACTCTCTCAAGCTCCAAGTGTTTATCTTGAGTTGAAAGATCTTCGATTAGCAGCCTCTTGTTCAAAGATATCGATTTGTTGCTGTAAATCGAAGTGCCTTGGACACTCTCAGTAAGGATTGTGTTCAGAACCCTTTAAGTGTTTTGGTAATACATTTAAAGGGATAAGTCCAAGGCTTTACCAGAAGACCACTCTTCAAAGATCATATCTTCTCAAATTGGAGGGAGTGCTTCACAGGTTTCTTCAAGGGGAACTCAAAGCAGGGAAGCTTTGGGAGTTGAAGTAGAAGGGAATTTTCTACACCAAAGGCTGGAGGTTTTTGGTCATTACAACTGTCCACTTGGAGTTCGGAGTGAAGGCATCTTTCATATTTTGCTCATGTGTGTGGTTGTAAACCATAGTTGAAACACATAGTAAAATATCCTCCTGGATTGGTATCCCCCAGACGTAGGCCGAAGGCCGAACTGGGTCAACAACTCCTTGTGTCTCATTTAT